>JAGWCC010000331.1:0-600000 GCA_022651775.1 Drusus annulatus
TTAAAAGAATCATCTGTAACCTATAAATATAATTAAGAATTCACAATATCGTAAGAATCCGACACATAGCAACAGAGAAAAAGGCGCTCGTGTCAGAAGCAAAATCCTTGAGTTTTGACAACTCAGTTGATGAAAAATTTTAATATTTCAAATTCTTGTGTTTTTATTCAAGAATCATCTGTAACCTATAAATATAATTGAGAATTCACAATATCGTAAGAATCCGACCGCATAGGAACGGAGAAAAATGCGAACGTGTCAGAAGCAAAATCCTTGAGTTTTGACAACTTAGTTGATGAAAAATTTTAATATTTCAAATTCTTGTGTTTTTATTCAAGAATCATCTGTAACCTATAAATATAATTAAGAATTTAAAATATCGTAAGAATCGGACACAAAGCAACAGAGAAAAAGGCGCTCGTGTCAGAAGCAAAATCCTTGCATTTTGACAACTCAGTTTCTGAAAAATTTTAATATTTCAAATTCTTGTGTTTTTATTTAAAAATCATCTGTAACCTATAAATATAATTAAGAATTCACAATATCGCAAGAATCCGACGCAAAGGAACGGAGAAAAATGCGCTCGTGTCAGATTCAAAATCCTTGAGTTTTGACAACTTAGTTGATGAAAAATTTTAATATTTCAAATTCTTGTGTTTTTATTCAAGAATCATCTGTAACCTATAAATATAATTAAGAATTTAAAAATATCGTAAGAATCGACACATAGCAACAGAGAAAAATGCGCTCGTGTCAGAAGCAAAATCCTTGCATTTTGACAACTCAGTTGATGAAAAATTTTAATATTTCAAATTCTTGTGTGTTTTTATTCAAGAATCATCTGTAACCTATAAATATAATTAAGAATTCACAATATCGTCAGAATCTGACGCATAGGAACGGAGAAAAATGTCAATAAAAATGCACTAGTGTCAGAAGCAAAATCCTTGCATTTTGACAACTCATTATTTGATGAAAAATTTTAATATTTCAATTTCTTGAGTGTTTTTTTCTAGAATCATCTGTAACCTAAAAATATAATTAAGAATTCAATGAATATACTTAATAATTAAATTAATATTTGTATTAATAAATGGTAGCTGAGTGGACAAACGCGTCGGATTCCCACCTGGGCGTGGTGGATTCAATTACTCTTCTAGCTAAGTACTCCATCATTTCACAATTGACATCTTCCGCTTATTACGATGGCAGTAGGATTTTTTCAATTATTGATAGGTTATTCTTATTCCGGAAATGTTTGTCTTTCTTTTGAAATAAAAAAAATACATAAAAATAAAAGTTTGATTTTATACTAAATACCGCATCCCAGTCCCAACTGCTTACAACCGTCTGTGGAGCCTGTGGGACCATGGCATCCCCAATTGGGGTATGTTGAGAGGTTGAAGGTAGTTGGAGAAATGAAGAAGATGAAAGGTTGGAAAGTACCTGGCCATTCACATCTTCGTATTTAACACGACTTCCACCATTTCAAGTAACTTTTAGATTCTGAATGGTGGTTTTTCACCAGGGCGATCCTTAAAGTATCTTCCACTCTGGAATGTGCCAAAAATATACTTTATATTATTTTATATGAATTAAATGTGAAATAACATGCTGTAATTAAATAAAATTGACCTATGTATTATACCGGGAATTGAACCCTTGACCTCTGGATTCTTAGTCGAGCGTCTTAAACACTCTTATAATTTTATACAATACATATATTATTTAATCATTAAAATGAAATTCACCACGAATTTAAAAAGTTTCAAAATAAGAAAAATTTGAAAAATTCACGCACGTACTGACGTACGCACTCACAAGGGAAATCTTTACTACTAGTAGTTGATTGCATATTTAGGATTTTTAATTGAACCCTTGTTGATTTAGTGCTGGCGAAAAAAAACGTGGAATTCCATGGCCAGCCAGTCGCACCCTTGAAGCAACAATATATGGAGAGAGAGCTAATTATTTTTACCCAACCTATACACATTTGGGATAAATCACTTTCTCCTGGTTTTTACGCCGTTCACCATGAGAAAGAAAGAAACAACAAATTTTCTCCCGAATTATCACACCGCTTTAAAGTATTGTCAGAATGTTCTTCATGGCCGCGTCTTTGTGGACTCCACCCACACGTTATAACACGCAAAATAAATTGAAATAACTGGTTTATTGGGTTACATTTTATATTATTTTTTTGAACAATACTGAGAAAAAGTGGTTATACGAATAAACAAAAATATTATGTCTACATGTGCTATGAATGGATGTATAAATACCCTAGTCCTAGTCTTAGTCACGCCCAGGTCTGGCCGAGTCCGGCAAAGCCTCGTATAAACTGACTACAGGTCTCTTTACAACGCTCTCAGGTCGCACCAATATAATATTATTTCCATGTACCAAAATTACTAGCCTTCTCTTATGGAATAAACATCCCTCGTATCTTACAGAAATTAACTGAATTCAAACGGGCTTTAATTTTTTTGTTGTTTGTTAATTAATCTTAGGGGCGTTTTTCTTGTTTTAAAGTTTATTTTGTAGAACTCCTTTTTCAAAGTTTAGCTGTATTATTATTTTTATGGGTGACAGCTGTATCTATCTATCGCACCCGAAAGCATTTTCAAACAGTGAAGAAAACACGTAACTAAAGAGACAAGGAAGAGTTTTTTCCAGCTTAATTAAAGCACCTCCGGGGCCGTGGCATGAAACATCGATATAGATTTTTATCGACAGTGTCGGCAATTTGGAATCGGTCCTGAGCCCGACTTCAGATCGCCAAAGAACAAACGACAGTTCACATGCATGTTTAGTCGACGTGAGCCGTTGTTCGTGGCGATCTACATCATCGTGTTAGGGCTAGGGCCCCTGGCCATTCCCATGCTACTTTTTATTTCTTGGAGAAGGATCCCGTTTAGACTCACTGCTCGCCAAACTGATCATTTTAACCTAGAGAAGAACATGGTCGCTCGCTGGCACTGGCAAAGGGGAAAGCAAAAGAAGCAGAGAAGAAGATCTGAAGTGCTCCATGAAGGAGTCTTGTTCATCAGAGTAATTAGAATGGAGTTCATGATCTTCAACCATGAGGAAAATACTAAATATGAAGAAGGATATTTCCTTTACCATGTCTTACTAATTTTCCAGTACATTTTCAGTTTGTAAATCCTGAATGTAATTATTTTTTTTAAGAAAAAGACAAACATTCCAAGGTTACGAATAACCTGATAATATTTGAAAAACTCCTACTGCCATCATAATAAGCGGAAAAATGTTGCTTGTGCAATGATGGAGGATTTAGCTTACTCTTCGATCAGCATCTTCAACGGCCATAGGTAGACTCACAGTACCTAAACGCAATCCCAACACCAATTTCGGAGAGCGAGCTTTTGCCGTAACAGGCCCCGCAGCTTGGAATAACCTCCCTTCACATCTGCGAAAGATCGACAACTCAACTGAGTTCAGAGCAAGTTCAAACCAACACCTTTTTAAATTATCACACCCACAATAACGTCAATTTCATTCACTACGGTTATGATCACTCAGTCCGAGTGCTATACATACTTTATTTATATAGTTTAATATTACTTAGTCCATTTTTTTCTACCCTAGGTTCGACAGCACGGGCAACAACCATGATATACTCGTATATGAGTTAATGTAAATATGTTAGTTGTAAATCACTAGTTATAAGTTAATACTAAGTCTTAGTTTTGATATTATGTTAATTATGCTGTAAAGCGCCCTTGAGGTGATATTTCTGTCACGAAAACGGCGCTATACAAATCGGCCAATTATTATTATTATTATTAGCCAGCAGAGGAATCGATCCCACGACGCCCGGATGGGAATGCGACGCGTTTGTCCACTCAGCTACCGACCGGTCAAAATCAATCGCTTCACACAATGTTACTAAGATTTTGAGGAGTTCCTATTTTTTTATCTAGCCATTCGATCAAAAATAACATCTAAATTAGTTACGTAAATTATCCATCTGTCGTAAAATTTTTGAAAATATTTTTTTGAAAAATTTGTTTCGGAAACCTTAGATGACAGAAGTGCCTTAACGATATAATGCAACCATTTTTCCATTCAAGGCAAATGTCAAGACAAACGACTATAAATAATGATTCATAATTGAATTCTGAGAAATATTTTTTCCTATGCCCCTTGCATGATGATGTTAGACTACTATTTTATTGTTGGATAAAGTTAATTTATGAATTTAAATTATTAATCACGGTTTAAATGTATGTCTGGAGATATAAGACGACGTTACTAAGTGATTAGGTTGACATGTATTCATTCCAGTGTAATTAGCAGTAAAATTCGTTAACAATTGTACTTAAATTAGACAGGGAAAAAACGTTGAATAACAACTTTTTGGATTGACGTATGCTGAGGTTACTGATCAGAAAATTCCTATTCTGCTTTGACAGAAAAACTGGCGGCACTAATTTACATGAGACCTTTTGACTCCTAGGCCCCAGATAGGCCAATGAAATTGATTATCTGTTCAAGTAATTAATATTTTAAAAGGATTTCATCCGCCATATTCGAAAATTTACCTTACTTTCAGCAGCTTCTCTTAATCAGTTTATTTTTTCGGTGGTTATGTTTATTATATTATATGAGGCAAAATCGTCAAACATATTTTATATTTGAATAAAGTTGAGTTGACAGCGTCCGTGGTCTAGTGGTTAAAACGCTCGACAGCGAATCCAGAGGTTGCGGGTACAAATCCCAGCGTGCGCTAGTAAATTGTATTTAATTAATGTGTGTTATTTCACATTTGATTCGTATAAATATAATATATGGTATTTTTATGTATTTATAGTATTTACGGCATGTTCCGGGGTGGTAGATACTCCAAGTATCGCCCTGGTGAAAAACCACAATTCAGAATCGAAACATTGCTTGAAATAGCTTTAGCCGTGTTTAGTGACCATATCTAAATAGCCAGGTACTTCCCAACCTTTCTCTTCTCCATCTCCTTTCCCTCCCCACTACCTTCATCCTCACAACATATCCCAATTGGACGTAGTTATCCAGAAAGCGTTCAACCCACAATTTGCCAAAATGGAGTTATACATGTTTTCCTATAGATAAATACCAGATTTATATCTGCTGAAAAAATCTAAGCTTTGATTGCAATAGATTTTTGGTTATTCAATTTAGATATCTGACTTAAATTAAAGTAAAACAACGTCCATGTGGTTTTAATGTTTTCTGCTGTTTCTAACTCAGTTAGAAAACATCCAAGTGGTGTGAATGCATTTAGTGATTATGTTTAACTGCGTCAATACAGTTTGTGAGAATCATCCATGTAAGTTGGACGTATTCTGCGTTTTAAATGTAAGTTTAATAATGCCAATTTTATAATTCATAGAAAACCTCCAAACCACTTGAACGTTATCTATTATTTAGTTTACGATTTTTTTTTTCTATCTATTATGCTTTCTGCTTGTTTTATTCACATAGTTCAAAAATTGCGCTTAGATATACACCGCCAACCATTTCATAGAAGACATCCAACCCACATAGAACGCATTAGCACTAAGCTCTTTGACATTTTGAAGAAAGCATCCAAACATTAAAATGTAGGATAACGTAGGAAATACTATTGTTTTTTAAACAAATACAGTGATAGATCATCAATTAACTATTAAACTAATTCATAATAAAAAAAAATTATATTTACTGTAAAAATAGCGTGATATTCTTTTGTATCGTCATATTTTCACCTTTTTTCAGTTTTATATTTTTGGGGTTGGACGCTTTCTCAATAACTACGTCCAATTGGGGATGCCAAAGTCATACTGGCTCCAGACGGTTGGGTGCCATTAGGAATCCATTAAGAAATGGAGTCCATTAGAATCATCTGTAATTTATCATTTTCATTACAAATTCTCAACGTCATACGAATCCGACCAATAGGGACGGAGAAAAATGTGCCCATGTCAGAAGTAAAGCCTTGCATTTTTACCACTCATTTGCTGAAATTTCTTAGTATTCAAATTTCTTCTGTTTTTCTTTAGGAATCATCTGTAACTAATCAATTTTGTTAAAAACTCGAAATTGCGTACAAATCCGGCACGTAGGAAAAAGAAAAATGCACCCATGTCAGAGGCAAAGATCTTTGCATTTTGACCAATCATTAGAAAAATTTCTTGAAATTCAAATTTCTTTTGTTTTTATGAATTATCTGTTACTTACCAAATGAATTACAAATTCGTATATATATCGTACCAATCTGACTCGTAGGGAGGGAGAAACATGCGCTCATGTCAGAAGCAAAATCCTTGCATTTTAACCACCCATTTGAATAATTTTCTTAATATTCAAATTTCTTTTGTTTTCATTCAAGAATCATCTATCAATTTTATTACGAATTCAGAATTGGGACTCTTTTACGGTATTCTCTATTAAAAAAAATTATGTGATTTTTTTCTCGATTTTAAACACAAAATAGCCGTAAATATGGACGTGCTAGGTCCCCGCTGAATACTAACGTGCCGATATCGCTATGTCTATGTATTGTCGTCTAGCACGGCTCTCTCGGGAAGAATATTTAGTGGAAGGTCACTTTTTCAATGACGACCAGTAGCACTGGAAAATCTAAAAAAATATTTTAACGCGGATCTTTGGTTTAATTCCAATTCTAAAGACGAATTTTGACCGCCGGTTGGAATGCTTTGAAGTGTCGGATTTCCTACTATATAGATTTGATTGGTTTTATTGAAATACTGGTGTTGTTGCCCGTGAAAAATCACGGGATGTAACTTGACTTGCCAAGAAAAAAATATTATTTGCTTTAATCCACCCATTTTTAATATAGAATAATGTCTGCCAAAGTACATATAGGTAGGTAGGGATTTGAAAACATTATTTTTTATTTGATAATCTCAATCAACGTCAGTTCCAAATTTTAAAAATTCAATGCAAAGGAAATTATGTAAAGTTAATTTATATTAAGCTCTTGTATATTATATTTTAACGGAAAGACTGAAAAAAGCTGAGAAGGTTAATTTTTTATTTCGTATTTTCATTTTTTATCTATGTGACAAAATAAGATCGATTAATCTAATATAAATTAGTAAATGTCGCATTTTTAGTTCCTTATAATTTGTTCAGATGGCAAATTATTTTCAATTTGGACCTAAGATTCACCTAATAAAATATATTTTTAAAATCACATTATTCGAGACGGCTGATCGTATGACGTGGCAATTTCAACCGTATGGCCGCCACGGCAATGATTACTTAGAAGATGCATCGCCTTTGTTAATCGACGGTCAAATGCCAATTTTCTCATCTGGGATAGCGCTATTAACGAATTCTATAGAAAATTCTGCATCGTGAAGCGAGAGGTGGTTTATAGACGAGCCTGCGAAGAGGTCTTCATACGTCACAGCATGGATTATGATGATGATGATGATGATGATGCTATTTCCGATAAAAACGTAACTTTTATTCATAAAAGCAATTGGTATGTACCTATCATCATCATGACTATAGAGAAGTATAATTTGTATCCGATGACACTATAAAAAACATACGATTTAGACCTAAGTACGGTGCAACAAAGGTACCCAATCAATCTCAATTACCTTTTCATATATTGCTACTCAAATTGTTATAAAACCTTTTACACTCAGTATCTCGAAATGGCTTTATCTGTGCTTAGTGACCAAAACAGAGTTCAAAATATTCGAGTAGCCGGTTTTTTTTTCCCCAGAGTACCACCGTGATAGCCACCCCTTATCCCCCCAGAGCGACGGCCTCCATGGCCGAGTGGTAAGACGCTCGACTACGAATCCAGAGGTCACGGGTTCGAACCTGGCGTCCGCAAATACATTTTTTCAATTAATATGTGTCATAACACATTAAATTTATATAAAATAAAATGTAATATATTTGCGGTACGTTCTAGAGTGGTAAATACTCAAAGGATCGCGCAATATTATTTCTTCGGGGGATGACTTATTTTTTAAACTGATTTCTATTTTTGGCAAATGAAAATGTCGAGCAGATTCAATCGACCGAGGCTCAAAATGCAAATAACCGGAGCTTTTTCGCTGGAACTGCCAACTCGGTCTTTTTGACCAGAAATTCCCGGTTATTTTCGCTTTCAAAATATCGCCAGAATATATACGAATTCTAGAGCAGCATCCAACGTACAAAAACGACTTTAAAGGTTAAGGGTATAATGCACAAAATAACGTACATAATTTTACGAATCGATTGGATTGTTTTTAGTGAATTTTAACAAATAAAAAATAAACGCGCAACGCATTTTGACAGCTCCGGCTTGAATAATGAAGCAAAATCATCGAAACATTCAATATCATTTATAAGAAAGATACAATTTAAAAAAAAATGGATTTGATTGATTTTGCGGAGCGTAAAGGATTTATATAGCTAATTCGACAGACTATTTTTTTACTACTTCTGCAGTAACTTTTCAGTAACTGCATCTTGTTCGTGGACTAGTATGTAAATATGTTTATTTTATAATGCGTTATATACTCATCGTGGCTATGACTAGGGCTGAGGTATTTATACATCCATTCATTGCACATGTCGACATAATATTTTTTTAAACAAAAATATAGCATGTAACCTAATAAACCGTTGAGTTATGTTAATTTATTTCGCGTATCAAAACGTGTGGGCGGAGTCAACGGAGACGCGGGTCACGAATAACATTTTAACAATACTTTAAAGCGGTGTGATAATTTGGGAGATTTTGTTTTCTCGTTCTTTCTCATGGTGTATGACGTAAAAACCTGAAGAAAGTGATTTATCCCAAATTTGTATAGGTTGGGTAAAAAGAATTAGCTCTCTCTCCATTATATTGTTACTTCAAGGGTGGAGAGAAGACTCGCATTCGCATTCGCAGTTTTGAATCATTTGTCTACAAATTAAGAGTTTTTG
This sequence comes from Drusus annulatus, assembly GCA_022651775.1. Classification (NCBI taxonomy): domain Eukaryota; kingdom Metazoa; phylum Arthropoda; class Insecta; order Trichoptera; family Limnephilidae; genus Drusus; species Drusus annulatus. The sequence continues at coordinate 8,935 of JAGWCC010000331.1, forward strand.
TATCATTTCAATATACAGGTTTTTTGGAAAAATCCAGCATTAACATTCATAAATTGACGCAATTGCTTTTCCAGAAAAGGGTGATCAATCATAATTAACAATGTGATCTTTCTGGGAATCGATCGATTAAAGACAATTATGTACAAAGAATGACCAAGTGTTTTGAAGATTAAAAACCCAACAGTTCATTTGACAAAGCTTTATAATGCAATGTTTGGATTCTTTGTACATAAATATTTTTAAATCGTTTTTTTTTTAATAAGATTGCCATATTTAGTTGAAAAAGGGTATTTATCATTGAACATTTAAAGCCAACTGTCAACAAAAGAAGTCAAGAACAACACTATATTAATTTTAACTTTTTTTTTCACGATTTAAAGTGCATAAAAACTAGAATGCGAGCAGCTTAACCAGTAAACAATATTGTATGAAAATAAATACGCAGTTTGTTTGCAGAAAATAATCGATTAAAATATCCTGATTTTATTACAAATGCAAGTTCTATACGTATTTTTTAGCCAGTCTTCCGGCAAACGGCACGCCATAGTAGTAGCTCGAGCGTGTTGGGTGGTGTCACTCAAATTTTACGATGGTTTTTTTAACAATTTAATTTAATCAAATCTAATATTATTATTATTAAGTACTGCTTGTTTCCGTTTTTATTCTTAGTGACAGATGTTTAGGCGTCATCAAACTGTGGTTAGGTTAGGTTAGGCCACATGGAAACGAATTATTTATATGAGTCAAGTTTACTGTTTAAATATTAATTTCGGTAACAAAAAAAAAATATTTTCATGAAATTCTCATTACGAAAGTTACTGAACTTTAAATCTGTTTCCACCATTTAATGATTACAAACTTTGCCTAGTATTGCTTTACTAAAGGCAGGTTTTTTCTTAATTGTTTTTTAATGTGATTAGCCATCAGTTTTCCCCTCGTTTATGAAATTGAATTTCGTGAATGAAGAATGAAATGAATGTATTTGTTAAGTACATTTCTTGATTATTTAGTGAATTATTTTAAGAAATTACAATGTTCAGTGTTTTAATATTATTCTTTGATATATTAAATTAGTCAACTTAATTAAGAAAGATGTTTGAAAAACATATCGACGCCGGAAAGGCAAAAAGGCTGAAGCGCCATTTTGGGAAGTCGACACCAGAGCGTTTAAATAAATAAAGTCATCAGTACCTGTTTGAATTTTTTTTAAATACTTACTTAAAAATAATACCTGAAGCGGCAAAAAGCTAAAAGAGTTACAAATTTGTGTCGCTTGAGTCGAGCCTACTCCCAAATGGTAAATATATTTTAGATGGCTGAAGGGCCACAAAAGTCTTCAGAATCAAAGGAGAGTCAGAGCATTCGATGCAGAAAAAAATAAACGATTAAACTGCATATTTATCTCACTTTTTATTAGAGTGTCGCTTAAGCCCTTTTACCTTTCCAGCGTCAAATATGTTATATCAAATGAGACGCCAATTTTAAAAGAGCATGTATCGATGATGTTTGATAATTATTCAGCCAACCATGGTTTCAGTCAACTTATCGCCTCGATTTTGATATGTCTCTCATTATTTCTACCATATATTTAGTCTATAAAAACTTTTCAAAACATATTTGATTTGAATTCATAGCCGAGGATCTTAACAGCTTGGCCACGGAGGTTGTCAAAGCCTTTCCAAGGTGAAGTTCACGTAGAGTTCAAACAAAGTGTGGCATTTCTCCACTGCGGCTAGGGCGAAACAATGAAAAGGAATTACATGTTGGTCGGAAAGTATGGGGATTATTTCGCTACGTGATACTCGTAACTACGCCTTGTATGATGGTGTCATTTCAGAAGATGTTCAAAATGATTGTTCGATTGCAATAGTTTGGATTTTAAAATTATTGTCATTTTATTTGTTGACTTTTATTTTATTATGTAGCTGTACCCACATTTACAATAGACTGACTAATCGGACCAATCCAATTATATTTGCAAGTCATGAATTTCTAAGGAATTTCGATACTTGTCTATGGACAATCTGTCAGTGTTTATAAAGTCAACTGTTAGCTTCTCGGAGGAACATGTTCTTTCAAGGTTAGCTTACAATCGCTCTCTTTTTTTCAAAAACATCAGGCAACCACGCATGTAATCAATTAAGGCGATGCAATTAAATATTATGCAAAATCACGTGTTTTTGGTTTTTATCGTCTAGAAGTATTATAGATGTTTCTTTATTAAATATTACCACTCGAACACATTATTGCCTTTGCTTTAATAATAATGAAATAAAAGTTGTAATTCACACAGTAATAATGATAAAGAAAAATAAACATTAATTCATAAGAAAAAAAAATTAAATAATTAGGTGTCCATCCTGGCAGCATTAAGATTGATGGGGCCAAGAACTTACTTCAATGAGCTTCTATGCTAGAATTTGAGATCTGACGGGATTCCATAATGAGATCATTTCTGGAGTTGTTGATCCTTTCCCTCATTCCTGCCTCCCTGGTTCTCATAAGGGCTGCAAATCCGGGAACTCGCCCCTCGATGAACATACCGGAAGCACTGCAGTGCCTGGGAAAACTGAACATCATGCGGTAGGCGTTGTTGTACTGGACCCGAAGCCTTTCCATGCCACTCTTCTTAAAATTGGTCCAGAGCTCGCACGTGTATAGGGTAGTACAGAACGCCAGGAAGAGTGTCCTTTTCACTGGTGGACTACAGAGCCGAAATCTTCTACTGAGCATGTTTGATTTCACACTGAGTGCTCGCATTTGCCTGTCAATGTCGTTGTCATCCATTAGCTTGCTGGTGATGTGCCCTAGATATTTGTTTTTAAACTTAACCGGTCATTTTTGGCAGGTCTTTTTATCAGCCCAGAAAAAAAATATGTTTCAAGCCTGTACAAAGTGTAAAATCACCTATTTGCGAACGTTTTTTCGGATTAACTTATATTGTATAATGTGGTATATTAAGTTTTTTAGACTGTGAGCGGAAAACATTTTAATACTTGTACCCTTGGAGTAAGAATATATGGTATGTAATGGAGAGAGAGCTAAATATTTTTACCCAACCTATACAAATTAACGATAAATCACTTTCTCCGGGTTTTTACGTCGTTAACTGTGAGAGAGAAAGAGACAAGACAAGTTGTCACATAATATCGCACCACTTTTAGGTATGTAACAATGTTTTTCGTCTCCCTGCGTCTCCGGTGACTCCGTCCACTATGTTTCGTTATGCGACATAACAGGACATAACTCAACGGTTTTTTAGGTTATATCCTATATTTTTGTTCTGTGAAAAAGTGGTTATACAAATAAACAAAATATTATGTCGACATGCATATGAACTGAGATGTAAAAATACTATGAAAACCCTAGCCACGCCTGAGTCGGGGAAAAAAATCAACAATCCTGACTACAATGTTTCGCAAAGCTATCCCTCCTGGTATATTATTGCTCTGAGCTTGTACCTGTACTTCACCAAATAGAATAAAATATGTATTTTCAGAAATCCAAAGAGGCAGCCGGCATCAAGCGACAATTTTACCCTTATCACCACCAGCACAAGGAGTGCGTGATTTCGTTCGAGCTGGTACGATTCTCGATATTCATCATTAAACCCAGATCAGAATTTAGTTCAAGGACATGTCTGTACTAATGAACATTCTAAAATATAATTGTAAAAAAACAGTATTTACGTCTAACCTTTACATTCATCATCAAAATGTTTTGCGAATAAAAAAGTGTCGTTATTTTTTTAGTACAAAAAAAGTAACAGTTTCTGCGGATAACACGGATTTGAGTTGCAGTAAAAAAAAACAGATATATTTCGTTTAAAGGTTGTTTTGTATAAAATAGTATTGTTTCTCGACAAAGCTGCCAGTATTTCATTTAATACAACTGTCTACAGTCTACACGTCCCGGCTGTTTCAAATAAAAGCTTACGTATGCGCATATTTTTTCACGTAAACATGGTGAGGTTAACAATATATGGAGAGAGAGCTAATTATTTTTACCCAACCTATACAATTTTGGGATAAATGACTTTCTTCGGGTTTTTACGTCGTACACTACGAGAGAGAAAGAGACAACAAAAATTTCCCAAAATATCACACGGCTTTTAGGTATGTAACAATGTTCTCCATCTCCCGCGTCTCCGGAGACTCTATCCTTACAGTACATAAAAGTGGTGTGTTATTTTTGTTGTCTTTTCTCTCTCGTGGTGTACGACGTAAAAACCAGGAGAAAGTGATTTATCGCAACTTTGTATAGGTTGGGTAAAATAATCAACTCTCTCTCCCAATACATTGTTCCTCCAAGATTCACACAAACATTAATGCCAATGATCAACAATATTTTGCAGGTACCGTAAAATATTACACAAAATCAGCATATTTTATAGATCTCATTATAACCAGTTTCTTTAAATCAAAATTCTAATGCATAAAGTCAAACATTGGCACAGAAAATTGACAAGTTGATATATTAGCGTATCTTCAAAACTCCCTAGAAAATAACTACAGGAAGGTAGGTATGTGTCTAACGAACTTAGAAGTTCTCGATCGAATGGCCAAACACTTATAATCCAGGAGAAGATTGTAAACGTTAGGTTAGGATAGGATCTTTAGCTAGAAAGCACGGTTTTGAAACCTACGTGACTGGTTCGAGCACAATTCCGATGAATTGTACCGGGCTGCAGTCTGAAGGGCAAAGATTCCCTCTATCATAGCCTATATTCTACTTTCTATTGGAAAGTGTATCAAAAGAAAAAAATGTTTAAAGGCTACGTAATCTATAATGTCTTGTAACTTATGCAAATTAACAAGTTACACATCCTCCGATAATTATGTCACCATTAGAAACACACGATGCAACATGGTACATGCATTCCCCATCTTTCCAAGGAACAATGGAAACCATGAGGACTTTAAACCTATAATGGCAACATTTAAGAAAAGATTATATATTTAAATAATATCAACAATCTTCGTTGTGATCATTGTCTTTTTGTTTTCTTGCTTTTTCTGTTTCATATTTGTGTTGTAGATTATTAATATTATTTAAAAAAAATAAATTAAATAAGCATTAATGCTTTATAGTTAATTCTAATTTCAAAAGATTATGTGTTCTAGAATTTTAACGACATGCTGAAGAAAGTACGACAATCTACTGTTATTTTAATTACAAATAATAAATATATATTTATTTTTTTAATAAACAATTTTTCAACATTTAATTGATATCCTAGTATTTTGATCAACAACCGGTCCTTTAAATATTTAAAGTTAAATAGAAAATGCTAAATATATACATATGGAGATATAAAACCTAATATTCATTAACCGTACAATCTGCATAGACATAAAATACAAGACACGTCATATTCACACAAATCTTTCGAAAAATTTTGCACCACTGGTACTATCTTGTTTTACGTTTCATCCGCGTATGTAAAGGATGGCCATTCAAATAATATGTGTTTATGGATGAGATAGCTATATGAACATCCCACGCTACTGTTATAATCGGGTATCGTGCGACTAGCCGTGGTTGTCTTCCACACACTTATGTATTTCTGCATTCGCTATTTCACACCGTTCGATTACCTGAAAACCTTGTGAATAATTGTTTTTATTGAATTGATATAATAAATGATTTGTGGGTAATTATGAATGGAAAGAAACTCCAGGAAATATGATTTTTGCTCCCGAATGATTTTTACACCTCTCCAGGCATTTTTTCTTAGAAAGAAGCCTACAGCGACGCATTTGAGACAGCTGGTGACAGCTTCTCTGTCGAACAAATGTTTGTGTGATACTAAATGCAGTAAATTTCAGGTATGTCTCACGAACTCGGTTTAGTGCATTCACGCGCGTTGTCTCAGAAACTTATCTATATTATTTAATTCATCTAAGACAATCTGTGATATTTCGCCTGTTGGTCCTTGGTTGCGGTTTTGCCTTAAAAGCATAATACCCAGCTGCTAACATTATGGCTCCTAATGAATCGGTGTGAACTTCTTGACTGACTGGACCTGGAAAAACCATACGACCGGCTCACGGAATGTTCCGTCCGGAAATGGTAATGACTTGTTAAAACAGCTTTTTCGCAACAATTATATTTTCTTAAATTAGAGTTAACTTCTGAAAGCTTTCTTTGTGATATTAATTATTAAAATAATCTTGAATATAAAAAGGATTGCGACCTTAGAGCAATAATATACAGGAGAAAGCGCTTTTGTACTATCTGTAATTATTTTGATGATTATTGCCTGACTCGGCTAGACCTGGGCGTGGCTAGGACTAGGGCTAGGGTATTTATATATCCATCCATAGCACATGTCGACATAATGTTTTTTGTTTATTCGTATAACAGCTTTTTCACAGTATTTTTATTTTAAAAAAATATAGTATATAACCTAAAAAACCGTTATGTCCAGTTTAGTCGCATATCAAAACGTGTGGGCGGAGTCGCCGGGAGACGCGGGAGACGGAGAACATTGTTACATACCTAAAAGCGGTGTGATATTTTGCGATTTTTTTGTTGTCTCTTTCTCTCTCGTGGTGACGACGTAAAAACCCGGAGAAAGTGATTTATCCCAAATTTGTATAGGTTGGTTAAAAAGAATTGGCTCTCTCTCCATATATTGTTACTCCAAGGTTGCGACCGAAATTCAACCTCGGGACCTCAACTCTATCCTGGAGTACTAACCAACTGTACAATCTCAACTAATTTACTTACTTTTACTTTTTATCAATCTCATATTTCCGATATCTTTATAGATAAACAATGGAGTCATTTCCTGATGTCTTGAAACGAAGTTTAATTTTATTTCTTTATTGCTATTATTTATTACTATGTTATCATGTTTTCTATTTTTATTTATTATCTTTGTATTTTTTTTTTTTATCTTTCTATGTATTATATGGAACTCATGGGATTGCACCACCCTCCCTGAGATCTGGAATAAATTTATAAAAAAAAAAAAATATTCCATTCCAGATAATCATACTTGGGATAATCGTTCGACGGCCTCCATGGTCGAGTGGTAAGACGCTCGACTACGAATCCAAAGGTCGCGGGCTTAAAAACCCGGCGTGAACCAATAACTTTTATTCAATTAATCTGTGTCATTACACATTTAATTCATTTATAAAAAAAAAGTATATTTGCGGCACGTTCCAGAGTGGTAGATACTTTTAAGTATCGCCCTGGTGAAAGACCACCATTCAGAATCGAAACGTTGCTTGAAATGGCTTTAGCCGTGTTTGGTGACCAGATCTGAATAGTCAGGTACTTCTCAACTTTCCTCTTCAATTCTCGTCAACCCACCTCCTTCCCCTCCCCACTACCTTCAGCCTCACAACATACCACAATTGGGGATGCCATAGTATCACTGACTCCAGACGGTTGGGAGCAGTTGGGACTCGTGTGCGGTGTTCACTATAAAAAATATATTTTAAATGTTGGTAAGGATTTGAAAATATTATTTTTTAAATTTGATAATTTCAATTAGCAACAGTTCCAAATTTGAAATATTTTCAAAATTAACTCATAAGGGAAATTATTAAATTTGATAACATTACAACGCACGTCATAAAAAAGCCGACATGTTCGCCTTTTGTTACTGTTAATTTTAAAAAAAACTAATATGAACAAAACAACTTCCATGTTTTTATTTCGGCATTGAATTTTTTAAATCTCAATAATCGTTATCTCCCGTCCCCCAGTGCTAATGCATTATTCGCTAACAGTCATTTGTATTGGACCATATTAAATCATTTTTTAGTTGGAAAAACCCAGAGTTAATATTTTCAATATCCTAATGTTGTTTGAATCGTAAAAAAACAACCACTCATCTGTATAACTCCGTTACTAACTATACAGATATATCGGCGTGTGCTTTGTACATTTTACAGTGCAAAAAATGATATACTTACATCTTAATATTGACTCATTCACCACCTCCGAGTAAACTGTCGAGTAACTACTCGTCAAGTAACTTTAGGCGTAGGATTAACAAGGCTGTAAAAACGGTCAATTTTTTGACGGGTAGCGTTACTCAGCGGCGGTGAAACAGATAATCTACGCTACTCGACGAGTAGCGCTAACCGGCAGTTTACTCAGAGGTGATGAAATTACGCCTAATTCAGTAGGCTAGAAGTACATTAATAGGAAATCAGCGAGGATAAATTACAAATTACAGTGATTTAATAAAACAAATTCATAACTTTATTCCACTTATTTTACTTTTTGACTAGACCGGTTTCAGTCTATAACGGCCATCTTCAGACTAGTGGAAGACTGTCACTAGTCTGAAGATGGCCGTTATAGGCTGAAGCCGGTCCAGTCAAAAATTAAAATAAGTGGAATAAAGTTATAAATTTGTTTTATTAAATCAATTAAATGGAATTCCACCACGAATTAACAGTTTCAAATTACAGCTTGGAAGTCAATAGGAAATCGAATTAAGGCGTATTGTGGCATAAATCTTCGATTGAATCATAAATTTCAGAATACTTTTACGAGAATTTAGTTACTAGTATGGAGGGCCGTTAATTATAATGTCAAAAAATACGTTTCGTAATAAAAAAAATGGAAATAAAAATAATGTATGTTTAGTTTAATTATGTACCCTGATGATGCTTAGGCTAAGCGAAACCGGTCGGTCATCAAAATTAAAATTAAATCTGTGGTCTTATACAAAGTCGTTTTTTCATTTCATTAAATATGTCAAACCACAAAGTACGAAAATATAATTTAAAAAACTTTTTTTTTTTTTGGATGACCGTATTGAGAAACCTAATTTATCTATCGCAAAATTATTTATTTTCTACGTAGGTATATCTATAAGACGTTAGACTGTGTTTTACTCAAAACCATTTCTCCAATGTTGAACCAGAAACGATAGTTAACTATAAACTAAAAGCATAATATGTCAATCTGCAATTATGTTACCCTATATCTCCGGTTGATGAGTATCCATGAATATTGACGGTTACCGGCAATCCTTGAAAAAATAATTAAGCTATGCGAAAGCTTATTTACAAAATAGGCGCCTAACTTACTTGAATGTTCCTGCTTAAAAAATCATTTTGTACAATTTTGATGTTTTTAACAAAATTGCGTTTGTAAAGAAATTCCATTGTTTTTCTTCTTTTACCTATGTATTTTTTATTTTATTATTAATTATTTTAGAACTACTTGGTGCATCAGCCGCATTCTTTCGTTTGTCACAAACATATAAAATATACGTTAATCTGTGGTTTATCAATGGTTATAAATACCTGTAGTAAAATCTTAAGAGATATTTTTAGGTATTTTCATGCTGTGCTATGTGCTAAGACATCATCTGTCAAACCAGTCCAAAATGGTGGCAAAATATTAATTGAAAAAATTAAATAATTTTTCTCCATTTATGAATTTGAATTGCTTTGCTCGCATGGTTTAGGAATTAATATTATAGTCGTTGCAGTAGTGATGTTCGGATTATTAAAAAAAATCACCGTAATCATCGTACTATGGAATTATGTATGATTTCAATTAAAAATATTATTCTCATTTTTCTATAGGAAATAGGAAGCGCAACATAATATGAAATAACTACATAGATATGTCGATAACTTTTTGCCGGATAAAGTATTTATAATTCGTAGAATTTAATCAAAATTATGCATCAACAACAAGTACATACTCGCTTTAAAAACTCTACAAGAACTGCTACCGACGGTTGAAATGTTTTTTTTTTTCTATATATTCTCAAGGCTAATCAGACTTTTTCTTGGATTCGAACCGCCATTCGCAAGAAAGTGTAAATGGACTACCTACTCGTAGACTTCTGTTGCGAATATGTTGGAAAAACCCACTGAATTTTCGATCGTGATATGACACGTCGTCCTGAGTCAATTATTCTAACATTGGATATAGAATGAGCTAGGTGGGCCATACGATTTTATGTTTTTGTTGCAAATGTCAGACACGTGTATTTAACACATGTTTTAACCGAGAACTTTGTGACGAAAATGGTCTGCACAAAAAAGCCACAGAAAGAGCCGTGCTAGGTATCTCCCTGCGAGATAAAGAGACGAACAAGTGGATATGGAGCAAGTGTGAGGAGGTTATAAAGTTGTATTCATAGAGTGGGTAGCTCAATAGGACGGAGACTTGAAACCATGTTCCATTTAGTTCGGGGGAGGTATGTGGTGCGGAGAGGGGACTCTCACGTTCGACATCCGAACGATGCTCACGAACCATGCCGACATTAGCCGAACGTACTAGACGTGACAGCGTCGTGTGACTCTTGTGTTTTGCGAATTTCAAACTTTAGGCAAACATATATATTTTCTCATAATTAATAGTCATTTGAATGATACTAAAACATAATTTCCTGGGGAAAATTACTACTATTAGTATCATCTTAGAGTAAAAATACACTCTAAGGCTTCAACATTTCGCAAAGTGAGGTCTCTATATACTGTTACTCTAAGAGTATTATTAATTATTATTATGAATAACCAATAGTATTAAATATAATTATTATTTATTATTACTATTTGGCTTTACCAAAAGTTTTTGCGTTGTTTTTTTATTATATGTATGCAAATTATTTTTCCACACATCTAGTAAGAAAAAAAAACATTTCACAATAGTAGAACTACGCACATAAGGTTACAATACACGTATATATGTAAGTAGATATAAATTGAAATCTTATTGTGTATAAAAATCATAGGTTTTTCTTTACATATTCAGCACAAATCCTAGGAAAAGTGCCATGACTTGAGGCTTCTTTTAGGGCTTTTGAAAGGATATTAAAAAGTGTTTGACCTTTTATTATTTCTAATTTTGAAACTGTTAATTCGTGGTGGAATTCCATTTTAATTATTTAATAAAACAAATTTACAACTTTATTCCACTTATATTCATATTTATAGAAATACAACTGTAACCCATCTTAAATATTAAATAAAATATGTAAATATTCCAGATAGATATATAAAATAATAATACCAAAAATTAAAAAGTAGCTTTTACCCTGTAACTATTAAAATCATGCAACAATACTGATGAATATAATTAAAGTAAAATCATTGTTTACTACCCCTGACATCCCAAAAAATAGTATATAAGCCGTAGGTTAACAACAACTTGTACTAGTCTGAAGATGGCCGTCATAGGCTGAAACCGGTCCAGTCATAAAATAAAAGTGGAATAAAGTTATAAATTTGTTTTATTAAATCATGTTTGACCTTTATAAAACACGCTGTTTTGAGTACACGCAAGTTTTGTTTTGAAAAGCCTAAAATCGTGACAATTTCTCGTAGGATCATTGTGAACATTTACATTGTATATAATATTATTTAGCAGATATTTTTTAGGGAGCATATTTTTGCAGGAACGCAACACACAGCACAAAGGAATTTACATATCAGCATACGTCAAGAGCCGACGACGGTTGTAGGTCGACTGTAAAAACCTCCAACAAAGCGGGGTCACATTTTTCGCAAAGTATCTCATCTTATTATAATACGTATTTAAAGATGGCCGACATTATCATCAGTCATCACAATCTCAAGCATCGAGCAGAACTATGCTGGGCATGTCGACTACTTACAGAACACCATTGGAATCACAGTATCATGGTATAGCGTCCTCGGTCAGGAAATAGAAACCGAGGTCGCTCACAGATGAGATGGGCTGACGGTCTGAAGAAAACTTCAGGCTTCAGATGGATGAGGCTTATGAAGCTTTCGACAAGAAGAAAAAAACTCTTCCAATCGAGTCAAAACTACTGCCAGCTAAAATCTACCGATCTATTGATTTTTATAAAATATTTGGAGTTCGTTTCTCGTGAAATAATAATTATGGGAATCATCCATTCCTGTTTATTTTGCACATTAAAGTTTGCAAAGTATCGAATTATATCATTTTCTTTTCAACTTAATCATATTTTAACTTATATACTCCTTATTATTTTGATTTATTTGTATTTTAAATAGTTCTTACAGGATATTTTGAATTATTATAAGATTTCATCTCTCTTTATGTAGTAAGATATTTTGTGTGTTGGCTTTGTTCTTTTTTGGCGATCTGATTTCTTTGCATGCCCTTGTATTATGTTTCTGGGAGAAAAACCGGTGCTTTTCAGTCAGGAACGTGTGGCGAGGAACCGGTTCCAGTTATTTTTTGATAGAATGTCGCCAATCTACCTTTTACGTTTTCGAGTCATTGCATCACTGGTTTAATCTTATTTCAATACGTACAATTACCAAAAAGTTAGCCGTGCAATTATCGTGAGTCACACACGTGTAATAATCGCTTGATTGCATGTTTACCCGCCGCAATCTTCGGTTAAAGCCTGATTCACACCAACGTCCGGTTCCGCTCAGTGCCGATATTGTTCCGCAAGAAAACTTATTGATATGGTGGCAAATTTGTGTGGCAGTATATCCTTCTGCCCACCCTTGTGATATTTAACTACTTATTTAGTTAAATAATTATTTTGTGGCAGTATATCGCAGATTTTTTTTAATTTTAAACCATTTTTTTATCACTAAATAATATTTTTATTAATTATTAATTATTGAAAAAATCATTTAGTGATAAAAAAATGGTTTAAAAAAATAAAAAATTTGCGTTGTAAGTATTTTTACACTTCAAAATAATTATTTAACCAAATAAGTAGTTAAATATCACAAGGGTGGGCAGAAGGATATACTGCCACACAAATTTGTCTTGGCACATACTCCTTAATTGATATTCATACCATATCAATAAGTTTTCTTGCGGAACAATATCGGCACTGAGCGGAACCGGACGTTGGTGTGAATCAGGCTTAACACTGGCGCTGCCCGAGTGCAGATGTAGAGTGAGTGTAGGTAACCGCGTGTGACAGAACACAATCATGATGACATCACTTGAACTCGTATTTTGCCAATTTGGTGCCGCGTATTGCTTAAATGCGATATTAATTAGCGAAACAGTAGTTATATTATTCATAAATAAAAAAGATTTGGACGCGACTAAGACTCAATTCAAATATAGGGCTGAAGCGCCATTATGGGAAGTTTACACCAGGGCACTTCAAATTTTTTTTTTGTTTTACAATAAAATTCATAAGTCTTCAGCACCTTGTCGGATTTTGAAAAAAAAAGTTAACTCAGGTAACTCAATGCTTTCACTGAGTTCCCTGAAGCGACAAAAACCTTAAAAAAGTACCTAACTTGTGTCGCCTAAGTCAGAGCCTTTTCCCAAATGGTAAATATATTTTAACGAGATTATTTGATATATTTTGACAGAATCGAACGAGAGTCGGAGCTTTCAAATTCGGTGCAAAAAAACTGATCAAAACTGCATATTTAACTCATTTTTGGCCAAAGTGTCGCTTAAGCCCTTTAGCCTTTCCAGCGACGATATATTTTTATTTATTGATTTATTTATGCTAGTTATGACAGTGCTTAAAGTGGTAGAATCAGCTTAATTATTGTTTTATGCAGACACAGAACAATTTTGGCTTACAAGAGAAAACAACAAAAAATAACACAAAACATGAGAAAAATACAAAAAAACACAGAACTATTAAAAAATAAAGAAAAACAACATAAAACGAGTGCGTTCCTCTTAATGGACACAACATATCCATGTCAATTGTTTTCCTTAGATTGCATGAATAATTTTCTCCAGAAATTTCATGGTATGAGGGAAAATGAATATAAGAACTCCTCAATACAAATTATCGACAACTTTCAAACAAAATGTTTTTTTTTTAAATTTGGGTAGTCGATTTGCTTAGTTTAAAATGAAAATAGTTTTTTTTTATTCTCGACTACGAATCCAAAGGTCGCGGGTTCAAACCCGGAGTGCGCCAATAACTTTATTTAATTATCATGTGTCATAGCACATTTAATTCATATAAAAAATAATAAAAACGTATATTTGCGGCACGTTCCAGAGTGGTAGATACTCAAAGTATCGCCCTGGTGAAAGACCACCATTCAGAATCGAAACGTTGCTTTGAAATGGCTTTAACCGTGTTTGGTGAATAGATCTGAATAACAAGGTACTTCCCAACCTTCCTCTTTCCAATCTCCTTCCCCTCCCCACTACCTTCAGCCTCACAACATACACTATTTAAGGATGCCATAGTCTCACTGGCTCTAGACGGTTGAGAGCAGTTGAGACTCTTGTGCGACATTCAAATAAAAATAAATAAAGTTACATAAAATACATAAAAATTAAGTCCCGTTAAACTGCTACATAGCAGTTTGTTAACAGGTTCTTACAATTAACAATCTTTTGTTAAAAATTTAGGATGGGTCAATATTGGCGTTGGGAAAAACTTCAATGTTTTGTGAATGCTTCACGAATTTTTAGTTCTTTAAAATGAACACTTCAATTGAAGTCGAACTCGCAAAAAAGAGATTTGAATTTATCCGGTTATTTGTTCAGTTCTTTTTGGAACCGGTTCCTCGCCGAAAAAGCACGTTCTAGTCGGTAGAGATTTGAAAAAGAACTGGAACTGGTTCCTCGCCGAGAAAAGCACGTACTAGTCGGTAGAGATTTCAAAGTGAAAACAACTGGAACCGGTTCCTCGTCAAAATAAAGTTCACCTTCGCAACTGTACTGCTGCAAATTGAAGTAGTTCTTTCAATGAAATGAATGAACGCTAAAATGAACTGCCGAATTCAATTGAAATATTTGTTCAATGAACAATGAATGAAGTAGGAACTGTTACCAAAAGAAGTAGTTCTTTCAAAGTGGTCACAACGCTAGTCAATATATTACATCACAAGAAAAATAAGCATAAAATTATAAAAAATAAACACACAATAGGAATAAAGACATAATGAAGTTTGTTGCAAAAAAATAGAGTTAAAATGGATAAATACAAGATTAGTACAACAAATCTTTTCCACGTTCTTCAATCTCGTAAACAATCACCTCTTAACGTTTCGCGGTACCACCCTGAAAGACAGTGTACACAAATAAATTAAACCTCGTTCCTTCATTCCTTTCCGATAAATCCGAGTAGCACGTCCGTTTTGACCCCGTTGACCTCTGCTCGCTTCCTGGCGACATTCTGCAGATCAAACACTCTAAGGACGACACAATACGAGATCCATTGTACTTGTAACAATCTCAACAATGCGTGGGGCTAAGAATAACCCGAGAGGCCTTCGCCCCAAAGGACGGCCCTTAAAACATGCAATCAGAAAAGTCAGCTATCGGAACTCGATTTGACCTCAGAAAATGTGAATATCGAACTGTAGAAGATCAAAAACGATATGTGTAACATTGTCTTCGGTCCGTTCGGCACTCGGAGTAAAAATGTATGGAGAGAGCGCTAATTATTTTTACCCAACCTATACAAACTTGCGATAAATCACTTTCTCCGGGTTTTCACGTCGTACATCGTGAGAGAGAAAGAGACAACAAATATAATAGACCGCTTCTATGTACTGTCGGGATGATCTTGGGCTCCTGGGTCACCGCGGGACTCAGCCCACATTTTTTTATTATGCCACTAAACTTGACACAACTAAACGGTTTTTTAGATTATATGCTATATTTTTGTTGATAACAATACTGTGAAAAAGTGGTTAAACGAATAAACAAAAACATTATGTCAATATGTGATATGAATGGATGTATAAATACCCTAGCCTTAGTCTTAGCCACGCCCAGTCCGGTAAAAATCGTCAAAAACTGACTACACTGCCTTGGATAGATACCACTCTATATACTCTAAGGTTTGGCGCTTATACATCGCAGACTCGAGGTGAAATATCATAAAACTGCGCTACATAACTTAACTGTTATTATTATTATTATGAGTGTTGTTTTCAATGGCGACAGTACTCCAAAAACCGGAATTCAAATTTGAATTCATTCTGATGAGTCTTTAACAAAAATATACGAGGCCTGTTTAAAAGAAAAGGTGAATTTTGAATTTTCGCGGGCTGTGTACATTCGATTATCGATTTTTTTTTGTTATGTTGGTACACAAATGTTTATCATATGTTAGCATTATCAGCCATTTTGGATTAGTGGTTTGTTTTTGACAACTGGAAAGGTTAGTCACGTTTTTGTGTGTTCTTCGATTTTTTACTTTTGAAAAAAATGGATCAAGGAATATGTATTAAATTTTACGTAAACAAAATGGAACGTATAGCGTTTAACATGTATAACGTTTTCCGAGGTTAGACTCGACATGTAAGTTATTTATATTTTTGATTGATAAAAACTGCAAAAATAATAAACTCATAAACAGTGCAAACATCAATATAAAAATAACAATTTGAAAAGAAATATACACAATAGTAGTGAGTAGGAAGTATACACAGAGTTAAATGGTTTCATCAAATAAATTAGTTCTAATGTACGAAAAAAGCTTTATAAGGAGTGCTTATATTGTGATATTGATGTACTAAATATATCAACATTAGAGTATTTGTTTCGCAGATGTTGAATTCGTCGCATGGGAGCATAATATTGTGAGGTTGAAGTAAATAAAGAGTAATAGTACCTGTAAATGAAGAGTTATTGTATTTTTATTCAATTTAATTGAGCACGTATGATAGAATACGAATGAATGTAAATGAATTTTGATATTTTGGACCCCTAGCCGATGTATATCTATGGTGGTGTGTCCTCTTAAATTCACATAATATTATAACAAACACTGAACAGATAATCACTAGAAATGCAATCTATACTGATTTGAAAGAAAACGAAAGTCGCCAATTTTACAAAGATACCCAAGAACTTCGACTCTTAGGTCCAGGGCCGGTTCCATGACATCTAGCGCCCTGTGCAGTAAGCACTAGTAAACGTTAACGTTTAACACTCCATATAAAAACAGACTTTACGTCCAAATAATCACTATGCAATACGTACAAATTTCCGTGACAAAAATCTGACATACATTTTCGCTAGTCGTTCAATGCACAGCGATGCTGCCAGCGCAATAAAAAACATAATTACCCCATGATGTGGGTAATTTAAAAATGATATGGGGAAATTTTGATATGATTTAGAGAATATTTGAAATAAATTTAAATAAGATCTTTATTTTCACGGCGCCCCTTTAGAGATGGCGCCCATGTTTTTTGCACAGTTTGAACGAATGGTGGATCCGGTGCTGCCTAGGTCTCAGAGGGGCCAATGAAATAGCCTGTCTGTTCAAAAAATGATTTCTGTATTTGAAAATGTTTTATTAATTTCACCAGAAATAAGGAAAAATTGAGCTTACTTCGGGCATAAGTACACTTTAATCCGATTTCTCGTAAGTAGGCTATACTGTATTATATATAAATACATCGTCACAGGAAAGGTAAAAGGGATGCAGTGCCATTTTGGAATGTTTACACCAGAGCACTTCAAAGTTTTTTTTCGTTTTACAATAAAATTTATAAGTATTCAGTACCTGCTTGGAATTGAAAAAAAAAAGTTAAATCAATGCTCTCACTAATTTACCTAAGCGACAAAAAGTTTAAAATAAGTCCCGAATTTGTGTCGCTTGAGTCAAGCCTTCTCCCAAATGGTAAATATATTTTAAGTGGCTGAAGGGCCATAAAGTCTTCAGAATCAAACGATAGCCAGAGCATTCGGTGCAGAAAAAAATAACCTATTAAAACTGCATATTTAACTATTTTTTTACCAAAGTGTCGCTTCAGCCTTTTTGCATTTCCAGCGATGGTATGACAAAGTTTCCAAGCCCAAACGATGACAAAAATAAGTAACGAGTCAGTGTTTGGAATTGAATATATTTATTTATTTATAAATTAACGGACTAAAATCCAATTACAAAAAAATACATATAACACACGAAACGGAAAAAAAGAGCAACAGAGAAAGAATAGCACATACATAATAATAAATAAAGCGATGACAAAAATAGGACAAAATAAACATAAGAGAGAACATTCAAGCCATGGTCTAGTCAAAATTTTGGTAGAGTCGTTAAGAATGACAAAAATCATTTAGACTGCTACCAAAAATTTCAAGACCATGGCTTGAGTTAACAAGTCTTGACATTCTGGACATTGGAGAATTATATCCATAATTAGTGATGATTGAGGAACAGCAATTCATTATTTCTGAGTCTACGGAATATATATATATATACAAATTTAACATGACTTGCCAAGAAAAAACATTAGTTGCTTTATTCCACCCATCTCAAATATAGAACAATATCTTCTAAAATACCTATGTAGGTACTTTATAAGTTAGGTAGGGGCTTGAATGGATATTTTTTTTAAATTATTTTAATTGACATCAGCTTTAAATTTTTTAAAGCTCATACTCTTCCGGTCGCACGTACTCACATTTTTTATTATTATTATTTATATTTATCAACATTTCAATGGCTTTTTCATCGTTCGATTTGACATTTCGAACATAAAGCTCCTTTGCAAGGTTCAAGATTTTTATAGCGCGAAGGTAAATGGGTATTTTCCAGAAATCTTGACACACTGCTTTATTGTTAGTCGTTTTGTTGATTTTGTGTGCCCTTATCCTCGAGATGCCAGCTTCAAAAAGTATAACCAAGGTCTTCATTTTTTTTATTGTCTCCTGTGAGGTTTTTATTTTGTGAAAATTAATTTAACCCGTTCGCATCAATGACGTTACATATATATAGACACGTTATAGCCTTAGAATATTAACACAAAATGTGGCAAGCAAAACACACGCGTTACCAGTAAATTCATCATTCAAATATCGGTCATGTATGACAAAGATAGACATTCATAGAATATGTGTATGAACGAAACAGATCCGAAGTTCGGACCGCGTTCCATACTTGCTTGAAACGACCTCAAGCGACGCGTGTCCGTGTAGTACTAAATCGACTTAAACACCGATCACACCAACTAGCGTGATTATTGCTTGCCGCTTTGAGAGCGCTACAACGTGTTTATATATTTGTAACGTCATTGATTCGCATACATAATATTTGTCTTATCCCTGTTTTATAATTTATCTCGTCTCTCATTTCGTGTTGTTTGATATTTTACAAGTTAACTTGATTGGACCATACTTCGTAAACAAATAAATAATTTTTGTTTTTTGTATGTGACATTGTGACTTGATTGGACCATACTTCGTAAACAAATAAATAAATTGTGCTTTTTTGTATGTGACATTGTCTGACCTACTGCTTTTGCAGAATTATTTCCTCGAAGAGATGGCTCCGTGATACTGTTATAAGACGGTCACGCGTACAAGTCATTCTAACATGATATAATGTCCACAATGTGGACATTGTGTGAATAATACATAAATAATACAAGATTCTAGACATGATATGCGGCGTTTGGCGCTTGGCAAACGTCGCACAGCCATTGTCACGGCCTAGCCTTGAGCCTTGACAGTTGACCAACAAAGAGTATACTTTAAGGAGATGACATGATTCCACGGAGATTGTAGATCACCATAAACTACTGCCATTGTCACGGCCTATTCTTGAGCCTTGACGGTTGACCAACGAAAGGTTCACTTTGAGGAGATGGCATGATTCCACGGAGATTGTAGATCACCATAAACTACTTCCATTATCACGGCCTAGTATTGAGCCTTGACGGTTGACCAACGAAAGGTACACTTTGAGGAGATGGCATGATTCCACGGAGATTGTACCATAAACTACTGCCATTGTCACGGCCTAGTCTTGAGCCTTGACAGTTGACCAACGAAAGGTACACTTTGAGAAGATGACATGATTCTACGGAGATTGTAGATCACCATAAACTACTGCCATTGTCACGGTCTAGTCTTGAGCCTTGACAGTTG
This sequence comes from Drusus annulatus, assembly GCA_022651775.1. NCBI lineage: Eukaryota > Metazoa > Arthropoda > Insecta > Trichoptera > Limnephilidae > Drusus > Drusus annulatus. The sequence continues at coordinate 28,720 of JAGWCC010000331.1, forward strand.
ACCAACGAAAGGTACACTTTGAGAAGATGACATGATTCTACGGAGATTGTAGATCACCATAAACTACTGCCATTGTCACGGCCTAGTCTTGAGCCTTGACAGTTGATCAACAAAAAGTACACTTTGAGGAGATGGCATGATTCCACGGAGATTGTAGATCACCATAAACTACTGCCATTGTCACGGCCTAGTCTTGAGCCTTGACGGTTGACCAACGAAAGGTACACTTTGAGGAGATGGCATGATTCCACGGAGATTGTACCATAAACTACTGCCATTGTCACGGCCTAGTCTTGAACCTTGACAGTTGATCAACGAAAGGTACACTTTGAGGAGATGACATGATTCCACGGAGATTGTAGATCACCATAAACTACTGCCATTGTCCCGGCCTAGTCTTGAGCCTTGACGGTTGACCAACGAAAGGTACACTTTGAGGAGATGACATGATTCCACGGAGATTGTACAGGGTGAATGTTATGTCTGGCCACCATGTTAATTAGTCTCCATTTTGGTTTGGTGTATGTTTGTCAGGTCGTATTAGATCAATTCCTAACCCGATGACTGTATTCAATCACATCGTTTACTTTAGAACCTTACATATTTTTAAAAAAAATCGTCGCACTGTTCCGTGAGTTTACCCGACATAAATATAAATTAGCCAAGTTTAGATGGTTACCTAATGATTGTAAAAATCATTTTTTACAATCACAGGCATTTTTCACCAGAACTGAAGAAGAACCTAAAAAATCGTTGACTTATATCCATTTATGCCGCATATGAAAACGTGTGGGCGGAGTCAACGGAGACGCGGGACACGAAGAACATCCTTACAGTACTTTAAAGCGGTGTAATCATTTGGGGAAATTTGCTGTCTCTTTCTTTTTCATGGTGTACGACGTAAAAACCCGGAGAAAGTGATTTATCCCAAATCTGAATAGGTTGGGTAAAAAGAATTAGCCCTCTCTCAATGTTTTGTTACTCCAAGAAGGTGCCTCATTGTAGTTTGAAAAAGTGCAACTTAAGAAGCACCCTACTGGACAGAAGTTCTTCATCGAATGGTAAAATGTTGCAAAAAGGTACTATATACAAAAACTCTTATATCTGGTAACATCACGGGAAGACGTAGCAGAGAAAGACGACGCACCTCGTGACTTCGAAGCTTAATGGCTGGTACGAGTGTAGTTCGACTATGTGTAGGATGAATAATGCTCTTATGATAAACCACAACCACATATATTTTTTTCTGATTTATCCACTTTGCGATCAAAGGTATCCAATGTTTTTTTCACATCCATTGTCAACTTCCTCCTCGACTTCTTCTTCCATTCACTTTCGCATCATATATTCTTTTCACACTCTTTTCTTCGTTCATTCGCTCTATATGCCCAAACCATCTAAGCGTCCCTTTCTTGATCCTATTCATTACGCTCACATCAGCCTTGCATTCTTTCCGGATATCCACATTTGAAATACGGCGTAATATTGAACAAATAAAAAATGGAGTTCTATAAATTGAACACAACTAATAATAAACTGTAATAGTAAAATAATCCCAGGTCCTAAAATGGGTAACGTAGCGTAATGGCGAGCACAACCGCCCGGCAAGCTGTAGATTAGGGTTTAAGTTCAGGTGATACTTTTAAATATTTTTTTTATATTTCATTATTTTGATATTGATTGAATAATTAATAACCTTTTCATGTACTCACGGCTTAACCTTTTATATTAATACAGTCTGCACCTGCAGAAACAGTATAATAATATAAATTACGATTACTTGCAGATACAGAAAGTGATATGCACAAGAAGGGTACCTATTTATTAAGTACGGGAAGTAGGAACTCGGACCTTCCAGTGTCCTTAATTGTTTTTGACCCGCAAAGAGCCATTGTGCGATACGACATTCTTATAAGTTACAAGGACCATTGAGAGTAGCAGCCACATACCTGTGATATAAAATGTAAAAATTAACTTGGAATGTGAAGATAAACTAAGCATTTTATATTTTCATGGCTGCTTACCAGTTTCGTGGTCATATAAAAAAGTGTTAAACCTTACCTTTATGACATTAGCGGTAGGTATTTGTATTTTACTAGGAAAAGTAATATTTAGCTAAGTGTTAATACATTCCCGAAAAATATTTGACGGAGACTTAAAAATAGAAAAAACATTTATATAAAGGCAAGTGAAGTCAAAATGTTGAGAAAAATAAGATTTTATTAAAATAAAAATTGTCACAATAGCCCTTATAAAAAAAAATTGGAGACCTACCGATTTTTGTTGTAAATCTACCGAATTTATGTACGGATTCTTATTTTTGTGGAATGGCATTGTTCCGCAAAGAGAGCTTGATATGGTATGAATATCAATCAAGGAGTATGTGCCAAGTCAAAGTTGTGTGGCAGTATATCCTTCTGCCCACCCTTGTGATATTTAACTACTTAGTTAGTTAAATAATTATTTTGATGTGTAAAGATACTTACATCGCAGTTTTTTTAAATTATTAAAAATATTTTTTTATCACTAAACAATATTTTTAATAATTAATAACTATTAAAAATATTATTTGGTGATGAAAAATTGGTTTTAAAAAAAAAAAATTCTACGTGTAAGTATTTTTACACATCAAAATAATTATTTAACTAACTAAGTAGTTAAATATCACAAGGGTGGGCAAAAGGATATACTGCCACACAACTTTGACTTGGCACATACTCCTTGATTGATATTCATACCATATCAATAAGCTCTCATGCGGAACAATATCGTCACTGAGCGGATCCGGAGATTGGTGTGAATCCAGCTTAATCCAGTTAATTTTGGAACCGATTCACGATGGTGGGACAGTTCATTAGTAAATAATTTTTACTTTTTTTATTTCACTGCCACTCTAACTGAAAAGCACCGGTTCCTCTCCAAATATAATGATTTTCTAGATGATTAGTTCTGGTGAACAATAATTGAAACCGGGTTCACTTCGTCACAACATTCCAACAAAAAAGCGCCGATTTTTTTCAAATATTGGCAGTTTTTCATTAGAAAAAAAGAGAGCCGGTTCCAAAAATAGCCGGCTCCTCGTGTAGTAGTATCAACGTGGTTCCAGTGACTGCCAAGTCACTGAATCAGGAATATCGAACATCTCTACTTCATGGCTACCATAACGACGAAAAACAAATAGCGCGATATGTCATTATTTGTTTGTAAATTTATCAAAAAATCATCAAAATCAAAGTTGAAGAATCCAATCTTGAAATGATGTCAATTTAATGACAGGTGGAAAGTCAAAAGCCTGTTCAAATCGAGGTATGGATTTGTTGAACTTATCGGATTACGGTTTGTTTTGTGACATTTGATTGAATGTTGTTGCATTATCGAATGAACCAAAAAAGTGAACTGCTCTTCAATTTATTTTGCATCATGTTAGTTATAGATATTTTTCAACTTTTGGTACCTACGAAAGCTAGTAATAATTCATTTGTCTGTTATTTTTATGAACCTGATTTTTGTGTGTTCTTCACATAGCTTCCTCTGGCCGAATCCCAATCTTCTGTACATTTTCCACCGCAGATTTAATAATGGTCAGTTTTATTCTTCCTCTGTCATTTAAGGTTTGGTGTCCAAAACGCGCCGCGAAGACACTGTTGTAGCCATGTGGTTCATAGGAAAACAAATATTGTGAAGACTAGTATAGAAATCTTTAAAAAAACATACAATAACTCATCCTACCCTGTTATAATGTAGTTTTGAAAGTGTTTTAAGTCATATATCTTAATCAAATGGTCCCTAGAAATATTTCGTATTACTCAGTTGGTTAAGGAATAATAAATTCAAAACACTTATTGCATTTATTAAAATTTACAAAACGAAAACAAGTTTAATTAACCATACATATTTTGGTACAAGAATAATGTCCGTTTTTATTATAAAAAACATTGTAATATAAAATTCATTCAAGTCAATGGTTTCTCTTTAAAAATATGCAAAGACGCTGCCCCTCGTGGTTTTTTACAATCTACGTTTCTGCAGTTCTGGGCTGTAGTCTGCAAGGTGAAGAGTGCTCTGATGATAGCCAATTCGAAGTAAATTCTCCTGTCTTCTTAAAACGATACTTCCGAACGAACTTGGATAACTCTATTCTACGCTGATGTTCCCGTACGTTAGCAAGCACCTCCTGATGTTCTGCTGACAGAGATGAAAGTCCTTGAACGGGGGCGCCAGGGTTTCATCGTAGAGCTTCAGTTCCTCAATGAACTTGACCAGGGCTTTTCCATACTCCCCCTTTTCCATAAGGTGCTTGGCGATCTTCTGGGCCTTGACTGTGTCCTGGAAATTAATATTTGATTAGTTTATATAACCAACTAACTAACCATTACACCACAGGTATAGACCACCACACAACTCTATCTTGGTCTCATTCTTTCCTCATCTCTTGCATACTGACTCTTGACATGATCATGCCATGTCCTCCTGGGCCTGGGGTGTCCCTGACTTCATCATTCTTTCACTTGTGTGTCATATATTCTCTTGACACTTATCTCTCTGTCCATCCGCTCTGAACGTCCCTTTTATAATTCTTTTTTTGAATTTCCACATTCGTAACACAGTCATACATTGTTTTACCATACATACCTGTATGCCTCAAGGATCTCATTTCTACTGCATTCAGTCTACTTTTATCAATCTCTGTCATACATCAGGGTAGGTATCAGAACTCTGTTGTGTATTGCTAGTTTCGCTTTATATAATGCTTTTCTCATTTTGTCCACAGGTTGGGCCGTGAAATGCTGAATTATATACCGCATTATTCGCTCTATTACACAATATCACAAAATGGATGACGGCGATGATGATACTAAGAAAGAAGAAACTGTTGTCACACAAGCAGAAGGTAAGATTTTAATCAAATATGTGCATTTAAGGAAGTTGAACTTATTCTTGACTTGAACACCCTGCTAGCTCGGCCTAAAAATGTTTTTGAACAAACACTTTTACAAGTTGTTATACGAAAGTATATGAGCATATAAGCTGAAAGAGATAAACTTGTTTCTTTCGAATAAATATATTTTGTAATTCTTTCTATTTCAAGAATACACGGTCATAAGAAAATCTGTGCAGAGGCCTTTTGTTTTTAGATTGCCAACTTTTTCACCAATATGTATCCAATAAATTGTTTTTATAATGCTCTTTACAACAGCTTTATAGCAATTTTGGTGAGGTCATCAAACTTAACATCACAACACCCAGACCTTACAGCTCCCATATATTTAATGAAAATACATATCTTTTTGCACTGTGCGGAATGAATTTAAAACTTTGATTACTTATCTTTATTTTCAGGTCCAGAATTGAATTTACTAGCTCCGCCAAAGTATGAAGTGAGGCCTGAACTTCTAGATAGGTGAGCTAATTTTATTTATGTCTACACCACACAAGAGTCTCTCGACTCTATTGCACCCCCAAATTTGGAAATATATTGAAGCTGAAGAAAGGGAAGAGGGGAAGGGAAAGTTTGTGAAGTACCCAACCCTAAAATTGTACTTTCTTTAGTAAATAAGTTGTTCATAATCTTATCTTATGTCAAGAGTTTGAGTTTTCTGTAAATTTGTTAAAATCTTATTGGTCATTGCAGGTTTCAGGCTGCAGCCGTCAAGGAGGTCATCGATCAGACCATGCGGAGAACCTGACTAACCGGACCTACTCGGGCTCGCAGGCGGAGAAGTGGGCGCAGGTTATTTCCAACCAGGTGCGAGAGAGAGTCAACAAACTTTCCATGCGAAGGTATTTGGATTTTAATCATGAAATGATTGCAGAAAAATGGGAACCTTTTTTAATTTTAGCCGTGGAATGTCTACAGAAAAGTGGGAACTTATTTGGATTTTAATCATGAAACGTTAATAGAAAAGTGCGAACCTTTTTGAATTTTTATCATGAAATGTTGACAGAAAAAGTGGGAACTTATTTAAATTATAGCTTTCTTTTCAAATGTGTGTGCAGGTACAAGGTGATTGTGCAAGTGACCTTGGGAGAAATGCGTGGCGCCGGTATCAAAAGTGGGGTGCGATGTCTCTGGGACTCGGAGTGCGATAACTTCACATCGCACACGTTCTACAGCGACAGCATTTTCTGTAATACAACCGTCTACGGGGTCTACTACTACTAATCCCATTTAAAATAGATGTAAATTCCACAGCGAGTAAAGACTTGAACCGCTTCCAAGACAATTGGTTCGCTCGCCGTCGCCTTCAACGGTGAGAAATGAATGTACAAATTTAATAAAGTGAAACTGATTTTTTTCATTATTATGGCAACATCGAGTAATACCGTCTTTGGAACAAGTACATTTAGATGAGGTTGTGCTTGACTCCCGAATTTGACAGATGAAACAGATGAATATTTGTTTATGCTTTTATTTTTTTTTGCAATTACTAGTCTCTTCCACGTTGTTTCTATTTTGATTTTACATTAAGTTACAAAATAACAACCAAAAATATTAAATTACTTTAGAATATGAATTTCTGTTTTCGGAAAGTATTGCTTATTTCTGAATATTGTGAAAAATATGCATCTGGACCATAGTGCTTTTTTAAAGTTACACCCTTTTACTTTTGAACCATCTTGGTGTTGCCATTAGAAGCAATCGAAACTATAGCAACACCCTATTATTTGTCACATGTATTTCAACGTTTTTTTTTACTTTATACACTTACTAAAGTTCATCTGAATAAAGTATTCATGTATATTGAATATATATATTTTGTAAAAGATGATAATAATGCTAAAAAGGAAAGTCCACGCGGTGGAACCAGTATTAATGATTGGAGTTTGCAACTCCCATGGGTGTAGTCGGTAGCAAGGAAGGATTTCTAAAAATTTTGCCATGCTAGGTTTATTAATTTATTGTGCTATCTCACTTGCTATTTTGTTTCCTATATTATTATTTAATTAGTTATTTTCACCGACGAGATTAACAGATAGAAGTGTTTTGTGGGTGTGTCTGTGTGCCCGAAGTAAGGTCAATTTTCGCTTGTGTTGGTAGAAATTGATCATACATTTTCAAAATTCTTTCTAAAACAGACAATCAATTTAATTGGTCTGTCTGGGGCCTAGATGTCAAAAGGTCTTATGTAAATTGGCGACAACAGTTTTCTTTCAATTCAGCATAGATGACACTTCTATGGATTTTTAGTTCAATGGTTATTTTAAACAAATTGGTTTGTGCCTTACACTGTGTCTTTATTACCATTAAATAATGTTTTGTATAATATGACATGGCTTTGATTTTTAAGGTTTCTCAAAATTTCGCCATGCGCTATTAAATATTGCTAACAAGGGCGGTTCACCACACGCTATTGAATATTGTCCACTGTCACTTTCGCAAGTGGCGATCAATAACTTCCAGAACAATGCGCTATTGCATGATGCTGTTACGGGCTGTTAGCCATGCGCATGCCGACAAGAACTAGTCACCGTGCATTTTAAAGAATTGTATTTCTGTTGCAGGCTGTTTGCCATGTGCAATTGAATATTGCCGACACGGGCAGAAATGGTTTATAAAGAGGGTTTACCTGTATGGATTTTAGTCCCTTAAGAATGTTTGTGAATTGCTGACACAGGCCGCATCTAATTAAGAAATCCTCGCAGTTTACGGGAATAGGAATCACATTGGGACAGTTTGTGCCTGAGTCGCATCTGAAATATAAAAATTAAACATTTAAAAATAATAATAAATAAAACTTCATATAACACTGTTAGGCGATTCAATTCTGTCAAGGGCACTTTACATCAGTTATTGTAGGTAGCTTTTCCTAAAAAAATTACAATTAAAAACTTTTATTTTCTCTTTTTATTCAACTGTTATTTATTGCATTTGATAACTTTCTGTGAAACTAGTTGTTACCCATGAAATATTACGGGATGTAACTTGACTTGCCAAGAAAATATATTGGTTCCATTTCAAATACAGCATAATGTCTGCTGAAATACATTATAGACAGGTACTTTAATAAGTAGGTAGGGAGGGATTTAAAAGGATTCTATAATTTCAATTAGCATAAGTTCCAAATTTGAAAAGTTCACAAAATTTGTCATACATCAATGATTTTGTGCTGAACTATGAAATGGAAAAAAAATGTTACTTGAATCTCATGGTCCCCTCGTCCATATCATCAAACTTTGGCCACTTCTGCGTGCAGGGGACACAGCTGCAGTCGAACCAGTACTGCTCCCGGAGCTCCGACCTCCGCTCCTCGATACCCTTCCTCGTGAAGAGCGGGCCGTAGTTCTCCGACACCTGCTGGCCCTGGCCGACGTTCTTGATAGCCTGGACGATCACGGAGGTGCCTTGGAAATACCTGGGGGACAAATGTTAAATTTGAATATTATTCCTTCTTCGTATAGTGGAGGTCACAGTTGGACAATATATTTTGAAGTTTGTATTATTAGTGAATACCGCACAACGCCCTTAATGCCCGAACGTATAGCGCCCTTGAGGTGATTTTTCACAAAAACGGCGCTATACAAATTATCCAAATATTATTAAGAGTCCCAACTGCTCGCAACCGTCTAGACCCAGTGAGACTATGGCATCCTCAATTGGGGTATGTTGTGAGGCTGAAGGTAGTGGGGAGGGGAAGGATATGGAGAAGAGGAAGGTTGGGAAGTACCTGGCTATTAAGATCTGGTTATCAAACACGCCAAAGCCATTTCAAGGAACGTTTCGATTCTGAATGGTGGTCTTTCACCAGGGTGATACTGATAGTATCTACCACTCTAGTTAGTAGTACTCTACTAACTAGAGTGAATGTAAATCAACTAGTTGAGCGCCTTACCACTCGATTATGGAGGCCGCCGTATGTGTCCACACTCACAATTCAAAATCCTTAAGGCTCCATCTGTGCATCGTATATGTAAAGTAACTGTGAATTCTCCGAACGTGGTTTAGTGAGGCCCGTGTCCACAGTAAGGTGCTTGTTTTTCACGTCAGAGGTCAGCCACTGAGTTCTTCAGGTGAGTGCCATGACTGAAGCAGACTTGCACCGTCAGTCGGGGGGTTAGCCCATTTGTAAGGTCATCTTAAAATGGAATTTTATTGTGTAACCGTTGTATTTCGTTTTGGAGCTATACAACAACATATTAGCGGCGGACAAGGCACAACCACGAGCTATACCAATTGTTTAAAGAGCCATCAATTAGAAGATCCATAAAACTGGGACAGTTCCGCTAAGCAGGACGCGTAGCAAGAATGAGAGAAAGTCGACCACCGAAAAGGCTTTTATTTAATAAACCTACCGGATTAAGGAGTGTCCAAAAACAAACTCCACAGACTTAAGGAACAGAACGGAAACAGCAGAAGTGGAGGCATTTCCCAGAGGCAGCCGGGAGTGTTGGCTGGGGTGTTTCAAACTTTGTCACATTTAATTGACAATTAGCGCCATTTTAAATTTTTAACATTTGAATAGTCCCTGTTAATTGCCAGTTCTATACTTCTATATGTTTTGTCATAATTTTTTTTTCTAAATTGCATTTTATATTTACCACTGTTTACATATTTAATTTTATTTTTTAGAAGTATGTTCTTTTTTTTGTAATTTCACATGTGTTACTCATGTGTTATCATAAATCAATGGCATGTTCTTGCTCCACCATTGTTAACAGAACTTTATTGTATACATTTTATATAAAAGCCCACTAGGGCGTAAATAAATAACAGCTACGCTGTTATGCTTAACGGCTGATCAATATTTGATCAAAAGCTGAAACGGACCAAGAACCGGCGTTTAATGGAAACCGTTCTTATGTCGAAAATTTAAAATGGCACTGATCATCAATCAAATGTAACGAAATACCCCAACCTAAGGGTTGTAGTACCACTGATGAAGATTAAACAAATCATAGATACTTCTTACAATTAAATTTAAAAAACAGTGTCATACCTTACAACGCCAGGATCGCAGGAGTGGTTAAAGAGAGCCAGCGTAGAATACAAGCCGCCTCCCAAGAAAACTGACTTCCCCAAGTCCTTCCTCAGAACCTGGTCGCTTTCCCCGGGCTTCTCGCAGCGAAGCTCAAAAATCTCATGGGCGTTGAATTGCAAGATTTGCAGATTCCTCAATATCAATCCACCGATGAACGCCTCAATATCGTTTGTACCATTTGACGTGCCATTACCTGTAATTGTGTTACTCATTTTATTGTAATGCGTGGACACTGATTACTCTTCAATTCAAGATGCAGAGCTTATCGTTAGCAATGCCTTTCTGAAAAATTATTGCACTCTTAATCGATAATATTTTAATAATACTTTAGTGAAATATCATCTAAGGGGGCTCTAGAAAACTATGAAATAGACAACCATTGTTAAAAATACTTCTCCATTCTACTAGATAAATGTGAATGATAATAATTGGTAATGACATATTTACAGGCTGTGAACATGAGATCAACTGTTTAAATGATAATAAAATCGTTAATTTTGTTATTACGGGCTACCTTTACAAATAAGGTTTTTGACTCATCTATTTATGGATATGTCTTTCTTTATTGACATTTTTAACCTAAACATTGTAAAATTTGAAACGCTAGTATTCTAGTTATTTGCTATATTATTATAATGTATTTTGTCATGGGAATACACTATAAACTTGCATTAACCCTTTTAGTCTCAGACATTTTTCAGCTTAAAAAAACTTACGGGTTTGAGAATAATGAATTTATTTGGATGACAAAAGGTTCCTCTAATGGAGATTCCTTGTTTCCCATATCATTTTCTTGTATATGGTACATTGTGTGCGGTGACAATAGGGTGCTGTGAGGTATTTCGCACAATCTAGGTGCATTCATAGATCGACGCTCTAAGACCAGGAGGGTTCAAAAAATAAAATAAATTACCATTCAGCATAACTTCAGTATCGTCATCATTCAAAAAATACCTCGTCTTTTTCAATAATTCCATCAGAAACACCGCCATATGCGTGCGCTGGAAGAAATCAGCTTTGGATCTCTGGTCTTCGTGGCGGACCAAATTATAGACACATCTGTAATCGTTGCTCAAGTATTTCCCCGTCGGCTTCTCGTTGAGTTTCGGCCGGAGCTGTTTGTAGTAGGAGACGGGTTTTTGGGTGATGATCCTGAGGGCCATGTGGCAGGTGATGGAGCATCCCGAGTCCCAAATGATGCGGAGAACGGAGCACTCTACTGCGTGGTGGGAGCTCAGTGCCTTCAGTTGGCACGACTTGCCGCAGAAGATTACGTTTGAACATGTCGGACAGGCGAGGGGCACTGCACATCTGGAAATATTTTTAAACTAGAGGAAAAGTTTTCGGTGTCGCCCCACCCTTACGTACGATTACCCAATCTGCATGAGAGAATATGCTACAGGGTCCAAGATGCTCGACGATTCGAAATGTGCTTAGCATCCAACTCCAGCTTCTCTTCACAGAAAAGTGGATTTGATTGATTAAAAGAAACAATCGCCATAAAAGCTCCAACGCCGCCTAGCGTACCTTACACCGACCGACGGACCTAAGATAAGAAATCCATTTGCCAGAATTAAACACGGCTAACCGAGCGAGAGGTTTGATCAGCTGTCAATAGAGTTCCACCAAATGATTTATTTACAATAAATGCAAAATTAAATAGTTTATATTAATAAATCATTCAAAAGTTTTACTTTGATGCCATCTGATGTCTATTGACATGAGAGTAGTTTGTAAGCTAAACAAATACCAAATATTCAATACAACAGTCATAAATACATATTAATTATGTTGTTACCTTTTGAAACACTCGTAACAATGAGTCTGAGCATTCTCCGCCAGCAGCACGCTGCAATGAGCCTTCTCCACAACCAAAATCTCCCCGACCGTCACATCTCTGATAGCTTGAGCAAATCTTCCTTCAGACTCTGTAGACTCTATAGAGATGGCTTCCGAAGCTGCCACATAGGTCTTATTATTCTTACCACTCACTTGTGGAAGGTCTAACTTTTTCTTTGATGGCAGTGAAATATTCTTTGCTTGGACTTGATTGAGCTGCTTTATTTTTGGGTTTAGCATTTGAGTGCTTTTGTTCAGGATCTCTATCATGAGTTGCGCGTCTGTCTGCATCTTTTGGCGCTTTTCTGTGGTTATTTTAGCATCGTCGAGCGCTGATATTGTCTCTCTGAAATGTCAGTAAACAATATATATATCTTTGTTTAGACAATTAAACAAGTAAATCATAGTCATTACTTAAAAAGATGTGCAGAACACTGTTCAACGCATTACGCACATCTGCCAAATACGTCGAAACTGTGAGTAGACTATCGTATCCCAATGACACAGCAGAAGATCTAGTCTAGCCAACTCTTCCGCCTACCGAAATACTGCAACGCTACGGAAATGTTCCACTCTTTCAGAGCACTTCCCATCACTCTAAGAATAATAATATATATTACTTGAAAGCAACCACCGCCTCCTGGTTCCACTTCAGCGCCAGATAGCAGCGGGCCCGCCTATCCATCACCTTGAACTTCAGCTCCTGGGGGTAGTCGTACATTAGCGCCAACGATATGTCGCCCAACGCCTCCTCGTACTTAGTCAGGTGGTAGAGGGTGGCCGACCTGTTGGCTACTACGATGGCCAAATCTGATTCTGAAACCATAAGTAAAAATATACTATACAACTCACTGTGTAATGGAGTCAACATTATTACTACGTACGAAGCAACACACAAATACATCATGTGTATTGAAGCGAGTCAAAACATTTTGTATTGTCGGGTGAGTCATGCAAATCTGCATTCGAGTCCGCCCGTGGGGAGAGCGACACTACATTGCACCGATTGTCTTATCTGGGAACTTTATGTGGGTTTCACTGTATTTCGTTGCTCGGCTACTCACACTGAATTACTTAAGAACCTTTTCAACACAAGTTATGCATATTTTTTAAAAGAAATTATTATTATTCCAGGACCAGATGGGTTATTGCAAAAACAGGGCCGAGCTGTTAAATAAAATTATATTAATAAAAATGAAATTTAAAAAATCGATCAATATGTAAATGGTGTTTGAAAAAACCAAAATTTATTAGAGGTTTTAAATTAAATTTTATTTTGTTATTGTATTATATGAGGCCTGTTCAAAAGAAAAGGTGAATTTTGAATTTTACATTCGATTATCGATTTTTTTTGTTGTTATGTTGGTACACATATGTTTATTATATGTTAGCATTATCAGCCATTTTGGATTAGTGGTTTGTTTTTGACAACTGGAAAGGTTAGTCACGTTTTTGTGTGTTCTTCGATTTTTTACTTTTGAAAAAAATGGATCAAAGAATAAAATCCATGATTCAAAAGTAAAAAATCGAAGAACACACAAAAACGTGACTAACCTTTCCAGTTGTCAAAAACAAACCACTAATCCAAAATGGCTGATAATACTAACATATAATAAACATATGTGTACCAACATAACAACAACAAAAAAATCGATAATCGAATTTAAAATTCAAAATTCACCTTTTCTTTTGAACAGGCCATGTATACTTACTGTTTTCAACTGGCATGAAGATCAAACTCTTGGTATAAAGAGTCAGAGCTTTCCACCAGTCTCCCTTCTGAACCGCAGCATTCCCGTCATCCTTGAGCAGCTTCGCCCTCCGGCTGTCTTTCTTGCCCGACACCGTCGCTGGTCTCTCATCGCTCTCGAGGACCTTCAGCCCCTCGTTGAACTCCCGAACCTGGGGGATGTTGGCTATGAAGGCCACACGTATTTCGTCGCCTTCCAGATTAGTGAAGTTCTTGAGGGTGACGTCGTCCACGGAGCTCCGAACAAACTTGTGGTGCTTTTGGAAGAACCCCTCCGCCACCGTTGTGTTTTCAAGTAACATTCTACAATTTTCCAAATTGAAGTTCGAAGAAAAATGAGAAAAATCCAATTATTAAAACTAAGTCAAAAGATATTATACACAACACAAAAGAAAGGAAAAAGAGAGATAAAAGAATATACTAGAAGAGAATACAAGCAAATATGTAGAAATAACAAAAGTGTAAAATAGGTATATAATATAATCTATATAGGTAAGTAAGTAGGCACTATTTTTATTAGTTTTCAGCTTGAACTTGATTTTGATTGATTGATTTTGAACTATGCTTAAAAACTGAAAAAAAAAAGTTTTATTTTTTATTAATATTTTTCAGGTTCACTGAAGAGATGAACCGAAAGAAATGTGTGGTGTCCAAACTAAGCTCAATTTTTTCTCACTTGTGAAATAAATCTATCTTTTCCAAATATCAAAATTCATCCTTGAACCTTTACTTGGCTAATTTATATAGCGCCATTTTAGTGAAATATCACCTCAAGGGCTCTTAAATTTTACAATGACAACACTATGCATTTTGAGCTTGTATTTTTTTTAATACATTTGTATTTCTTGTAAAAAATAAATTTAAAAAAAACTGAAAATCGCTCTCAGGAGTAAACTTATAAGAAGATAACGGTTAAGAAAAATACAGAAAATTGTATGGTTGTATAAGTTGCACAATTAGAGTTGACCCGAACAACACATACTAGTGTTGTGTATATTGGTGCACATGTATACACTAAGAAACAGCTGTTTGTCTTGCCTATGCTATTTATTGTAATTAACGAAAAGAGACATCAAGTGTATACGAAGAACGATTTTGAGTATTCGAAAAGATTGCACCATTCGTTCTTTTCATTCACTAGTTCAAAAAAACCGAAAGAAGCTAAAGTTTTTTTTTTTTTCAAATTAAACTCTTTTTTAATTCACTGGAATTTTCTTTTTTGAAGACAAGTTTGAAATGTGCTATATGCAAGCTATGCACCTGTGTGAGTACAGTGTTCGACTCAACATTTGCTGCGATACCTATGAATACAAACCATAATTTATTTATTTAAAAAAAAAAAAGAGTTTTGATCATTTTAGCAAAAAAAGATTAATTAATAATGTCAAAATTTAGATACATTATTACACTTGTATTGTCAATGACATGTTCATGTTCTGTCTGGTAAATGTGGAATTCTCAGCAAAAAGGTGAATAATTATAAATATATTGGTAAGTTTCCTATATAAACACATTTTTATTTAGCTGAGATGTGCTGCCGAAAATAAAATCACTATTGTTTTATTTTAATAGAATAACTGCTTGGTCAAATGTGGGCAAGCCGAAATATATATTTTCATTATGATACAACAATATTTAGTTATTAATCAATTTATTTTGATCACAGATTAGTTGATTACCTACCTGGGATTACTACACTGAATTACGATTGATTTGAAGTGTTATCACTTGTGTTAAATATGAAATACGAGTAGTCGGTCCGGCGAAACATGAGAGATTGCCACGCCGAGTTTATTTTAAACTTTGAAACAAATCTCTCAAATTCTATTTTGAGAAATTTCAGCGCAAAAAATAATAATGCAAGACTCGCGCGCCCTCAACGTTTCTACTAGTGACATCTTACTAATTAAAAGCTCGTCTTTTAATAAGATGCAATATGGTTCGCATCTTGGGAAACGTTCAAAGCGAATCAGCATCAAAAGACAAGCCTCGCTCTTTTGCGTTTTTTTTGTTAGATGTCGCTAATAATTTAAAACTGGATGATAATTTGCTGGATCTGATTTTTTTTTTGTTTTTCCTATTTCGAAATAATTTTAACCGCCTTTTACATTATATGGTTCGAATTTATCTACCACTATTTTTCTACCAAATGTTAAGAATGCTCGTTGAAAATCTAAAAAGATAGTTCATAGCTATTATGCTACAAATACTAATTACAATAATTTTGTTCAAGCTACATTTTTTTCTGTTATATAATTGTCACCAAAGTTATCCTCTCAATAGTGTTGACAATATGTAGCTGTTAATTGATTTTCTGAAATATTCCATATTTACGAAATATTGAACCTTGAATATCCTTAGAAATGAATATTAAATCCAAAAATATATGGATACTAAGTAGTTATCATAAAATGAGTTTTCTAGAATATTGGTTGTAAGTTTTTTTATGTAAGAAATATTTGTCATATGAAGATCGCTAAATGTTTTTTTTTTTATTTTTATATATATACCGCCGTCGTCGTTCATGCGCTATCCATTTTATTTCTACAAATATAATCACCCTAAAAGTTTTGCAAACTACACGGTAAACAAAAGGAAGTAACATGCAAATCTTAGATGAACTAAAAGTGGAAATACGTTATTTAGACAACGCGCGCGGTTTCACTGAACTGAGTCCAGTGTTCCAATTCCATTTACCTTTACCCATCTATTATTGGAATCGGCTCTTGGTACCAGAAAGGTTCCAAGAAGACGATTTTTAAGCCTATGTTACCAAGAAAGGGTTCGAGTGTTTTAAAATAAAAAAAAATCGTTACAACGGGGGGGTGGCTAGCGATATTTTGAGAACGAAAAAAACTGGAACCGATTCTTCGCCAAAATAAATTTTAAGTTAGAGGGGGCTGCTAGCGATATTCCGCAAACTAAAAAGAACCGCAACGGCGAAAAGCGTTAAAAAGTTTTTCGCAATGCTCGACATTTTTATTTTCCAAAAATAGGAACCGGAAAGGAATATCGACCATCTCTAAAAATCACGTTGGCTCAAATCGTTTTCTAAACGCAGTTGAATATTATTGTTTTCCTAACTAGTCACTACCAACCTAAAGATCTAGTGCCAATTCGTTCCAGCTTCACGTCTGTATTTGTTGTAACAAAATAATCTTACTTTCTTGTAGAGCTGTCAAAAGTAGGAAATGTAAACCGGACCTGCCGGTAATTAAAACTAAATTCAATTTATATGATTCTATCAATCATCAGCAATCATGGCTATTTACGACAACAAGCACTGGCTTCTTTCCCACATAAGGAATTCATTTATATCCACCGATGACACTGGGATGTGCGAGATTGTTATGCTGGGGGAGGATTTTCCTAAACTTCTCCACGCCAAGAGTATGGCGGAAAAGGGAAAGATCGAACTATCAACGCCTTCTAAAACTGACGATGATAGCAGCGATGAGGAGTACGAGAGGGAAAGGGTCATGGAGTTTGATTGTTATCCAGAGATGGACCAGAGCGATGAGGATGACATGGACCCACTTACAGAAAGTTATGATTTGCAACATGATATGGATTTTGGAATGCACAGGTAATATAATTTTATCTTGGAATTCTACAAATCAAAAACAATCAAGTTGAATGTCAACAAAATTAAATTGTATTCATATTGCCAAAGATGAAGTTTTGGTAACTCATTTATTAAGGTAGTCAATTTTACAATTATTACCTAGCTGCTGGTTAGAATTTTTTGTTGCCTGTTCTATTTCTCTATTTTCCAAGCGATAAGAGTGTTTTTTTGTTTCCTTTTTAAAGATCATGTACACTTAGGGCTACAACTGATACTGTCTACACAGCGTGTTTTTTACGTTTAGTGTTGCTAGACGTTTATCTGTATCTATTATAATAATTTTAGATTTGAGAATCGTGAATGTCATTCTTAAGTATCAAGGCTAATACTTAAGAAAACTAATTTGTACCTAATACCAAATTATTACCACTTTTATTTGTAGCTCCTTCAACAGACAGCGTTCCAACACTGCACAAAAGCTAGAAAAAATGGATTTAGCCCAACGCAAAGCCGCAAAAATAAAAATGGTCAAATGGGAAAACCCGCCAAATGTGCTTTCAGATCTAGAGCGCGAAGCCCTTTTTACGAGGAAGGAAATCACGCCCACTAAGCAGGAAGGGCGCGTCAAAAGCAAGAGCATGCTAACAGACCAGTTGGTGAAATGCCCCTTTTTACCGCAGACCAAGTTCCTGGAGTATGCCAAGTTCGATGGCACGGCTCAGTTTGGTCTGCCCACTAAAACATATAAAATTTTCATGACCATGGTTCCGGAAGCGCAAAGAAATTATCCCATTTATGTGAGTGTGGTAGCTAGCGCTAAAATATTGGATTTGATTGGCTTCACATGCTACAAATACAGGTATGGTTTAATTTAAGTAGGATATAAATACGGTCAGCACAGCTCCCGTAAGCACTCCGGCCACAGGTCAGTTGCGCTATCTCCCTTGCTCCCTTGACGATAGCCTAGTCCCCTTAACAAAGTTCAACGGGCTAGTCATTGGGTGTTGGGCAACGCCTCCTGGTCCCACAATGTGGCTTCCCAGGTATCCGAGCCTTCTCCTCATTAAGGTGGAATTCAGCCCCATAGGTCAATCAGAGTTTACATTCACATTTCCTACAGCTATCGGTGCCTTCTACCCCCGACAGCTGACCGTGTCTACTGAGGTATGTCCCACCAGCTCTAGTTTCTATCCACATTGAGAAGTTGCCTGGTCCAAACAGACCCTCTGTAAGCACTCTCGGGCCTTTCTATCTCTCCAATCCTCTTTCATGCAGTCAGTCCTGTTCCCATGTTCAGCCCATCACAGTCTTTGGTTCCTACAGAATCGTACAATGGTCACGCTTATTATTTCAGCATAGCACATCCCGAAATCGCCCTGTGCGGCTCGGTGTCCTCGTACGGCCTTTACATCTGCGAGGACGATGGCGAAGTGGACTGGGATTTCCCGTCCCTAGACGTTCGCGAGGCCTGCTCCAAGTTCGGCCTCACTTGCCTCGGCCTCGTGGACCTCAAGTACAGCATCTCTGCCAAGCCCCACAGCGAGGCGCACACCTCCTCCATCCCCGAGAAGGGGGGCTTCAACGTCATCACGATCCCCCCCGAAGACAAGTGCAATAACAGCATGCGGAGCCGATCAGCCACTTACGAATCTAAGGAGAAGCAGGTTTGGACATATGTTTAAAAACTGTAAAGTAATTTGAAGAGAGATGAGTGACAGATTGCACGAAGTTCAACCTCGTACACCTCAACTTCCTGAGAAGGGGAGCTTAAATGTCATCACCTTTTCCTCCGAACATCAGAGCAATCGAGCAAAGTATGTAGGCCAGTCTAAGGAGGAGCAGCTTTCAAAATAACTATTATATTTACTATCAATTTATGTTTACAATAGTAGCGGCAAGCTGTTTGCTATGTCCTCTTTACAGTTAGGTAAAGAAAAGCAGAGCTAGGTATCATTGTATAAATAAGAGTCCAAGCTGCCCAAATGCGATTTTCAAGAGTAGCGACAAAATAAAACCGAATGAGAAGCTCAAAGTGAAAAGTATCCGGCATCAAACCCTCGCTGTTCTTTACAGAAAAGTTGCAAATGAAGTGGTTTGGATATGACTCAAAATGTCTATAGAGTGACTTGCCTACAAGATGCTGGCGGCAATTCCATAATACAGGGAAGAAGTCCTGGCTGCCCCAGACTAAGCTGGGGAAAGCTACTGCCGAGGTAGTGCGAGGACAGACTGGCCCTGCAAGATTTGGTGACTGTAAGGATGACCCAATAATAAATTGTAAGATTTCAGAAAAAAAAAATTACAACCTTTTTTATTTACAGGTTTTGGAGCCTCCTGTTTTCCCACTCTCCAGGATGTCCAACATTAAGAACGGAAGAACATCGGGGAACGCCAACACGTCTAATGTTACCTTTGGTGAGGAGGCCACTAAGACGAGAAGCGTGATAGTCAATAATCTGCGACCCAGTGCCAGTTCGATGCCGGCAAATTTTAAAGCAGAACTCGGTAATTATTTTAAATAAATCCCTTACGATCGAATCAAATGTGTCAAATCTTTCCATAGTGGCGGAAAAAAATCAAGTAAAATGTGACATATAGACAAACTGTAACTTTTCAATGATTGATTAAACATGAAAAAAACATTTTAGTGTGTATAAATCACTTATTTTACATACTGAAATGCATAAAATTACAATCCAAAATAATAAAAAAAACACTTCGCTGACGTTTCGAACTCCGTTGACAGTTCATCTAACCTTTTACTCGGTTAGCCGAGTTAAATCCTGACGAATGAATTTCATAACTTAGGTCTGCCGTAAGCTACACTAGGCCCCGTTGGACACAGCAAAGTTGTGCCTTTTGACCCAGCTTAGGCCAAATTATAAGTAAGTACTAAGTTTGATTAGGAACAATGGCCCATAGTGCTCATCTGCACGTATATATGTACAGGGCGTCTTAAAATAACCATGTCTTGTCTATCATTCCAGCCAGCAAATCACACGCCTCTTCGTCTCCCCAAGAGGCAGAAGCGCTAAACCGCATGAAAGTGCACGAGAAGGTGATTGAGGCCCCCCTGTACCAGTCCTACCTCGGGCGCGTGGCCAATCGCGTGCGCGCCAACACGCAAATACTGCTCGGCATCTCGGGGGAGAGGATCGAGATAGATCCATTGTACGCAGGCTCTAATAAATTCTGGGTGAGTTGATCACTATCTCGTATGGACATTTTAATTATTATTATTGATAAGGAGACGTTTGGGAAGTTTTCTCCAAAGTTTTGGGCTGAAAAAATCCATAATATTACACTCATTTGTGGGAGTGTTCTCTATTTTCAGTGACATTCTAAATCTGGGTAAATTCTTATCCAATTGGAGGGGAAAAAATTGGTCTTTTTAAAATGACTATCTCTGATTGAACTCCCATACTGTTAATTTTTTAAATTCAAATAAAAATCTTTTAATTCTAGCCAAGAATGAAGCCAGTTTCCTACAACATAGAGTCCGTGGCCTGGTGCGAACTGATGGAATCCAAATCCAATAAATCTACCTTCAGACTGGTGTACTCTCCCAACCACAGCAACTCTCTCAGCCAGGAGCCTTCTCCCTCCAGCGGTAAGCTTTCCTTACCTGTACATGCATATACATATACACCGTGTTTCAAACTCCAGGGGCATATTTGCGTACGGTAATATGTAACCGATCCTTTATAGTAAACACTATACCGCCCATTAATCCACCGCACTACTGACTCACTAAATGCGGAATCTGTTTGACCGATCGTAACAACCGTTGTTCATATTATATTATTAACTATTTTTTTGTTCCTGGGTGGGTACCTACTCCCAACAGATGTTAGCCATGACTTGATAAATGATCAATCTATTGTTAAGCTGCAACCACAATATATCGAAATTCTTTCTTGAACAGATAATCAATTTCATCGGCTTGTCTGGGGGCCTATGAGTCGAAGGTCTTATGTAATTTGTCAACATCAGTTTTCTTTCAAATTGATGTAGATCACACTTGTAGGGTCTGTTGGTCCAATGCCAAGGAGCTTATCGCTCTCCCACGAAGTTGGTCAATTGATGAAATGATAATTTCCAGGCCAACACCACTTGCTGAACTCGAGCGCTGGCACCTTCAAACACCACGACTTTGAGTGCGAGAACAGCGTGGCCAAGGAGATTGTGGAGAAGATAAATCGGATCCTGGAGCTGCAGTCCAGTTCCTGCCGGAAGGAGTACAAGGCCATGCGGGAGAGGAAATTTCAAGCCCGTCGTAGTTTCCACATGTCCAAGAGTTCCTAGCTCCTTCTCGCACCGGAACCCTCGCTTTATATCCTATTTTGTACATAACCTTCATTTTGTACATAACCAACATACATTACATTATTTATAAAATCCGCATTTTTATTTACTCAATATTTCTGTGGCTTAATGCTAAAAATGTCAAAGATGGAAAAGAAAATTGATTTTAAGATAGACATGCTAATACTTATTTTATTTTTTATTGTAACTAATACTATATACATACATGGCCTGTTCAAAAGAAAAGGTGAATTTTCGCAGGCTGTGTACATTCGATTATCGATTTTTTTGTTGTTGTTATGTTGGACACATATGTTTATCATATGTTAGCATTATCAGCCATTTTGGATTAGTTGTTTGTTTTTGACAACTGGAAAGGTTAGTCACGTTTTTGTGTGTCTTCAATTTTTAACTTTTGAAGATAATGGATCAAAGAATAAAATCCATGATTTGTTTTTCCACAACTCCAGGACGCTCATCGTCATTAACATCTTCTCGGCCTTCTGAAAAGTGTTTATAAGTGGTACAAGCGCTTTACATGTATGCGTGAAAACACCGTGCCCCCAGCACGACGCGCAGTAATTTATGCATTCTGACAAATCCGTTGTGCACACCATAAACACGACACGAATTTAGCTGATGAGTGAACCAAAAAATAGTTCAATCCTTCCTCTTACTGTCATCTTCTAGTGACTAGCAAAAACTTCTGATTTGTTTAGATAAAACGGATAGAAACCGAAGATGCTGGTCCAGTCATTTGAATTTGCAGTACCGTTGTCCCTAGCGTTGTGTGTGTAAGGTCGTCCCATATGATTTCAGTTTGTGCGTTGATAAGTACACTCGTAATCATATAAACACTCTGTTGGTATGTGAGCATCCTGACGCAACGCCGCCTGTTTTCTTTTAATGTCTCACTGTTTACGATATTAGCGTATATTTATGTATTTCATCGTACTTAAAATGAAACAGAAAATACATTAAGATATTCCAATCATAAATATGTCACGAAATAAGAGAGTTATAGCTGTTTAAAATGATAAGTTAGAGTTGTCAAAAAGAGTGCCGCGTATGGATGTAATTTTGTTTACATAAGGATCACTGCATAAAGGTTAAGCTCATGTAATATGGCAAATTGGGTATTGAACTAACCACCCTGTTCTGCTGGTATAAAAACCAAAACAAACAAATTATACATATGTGCAAAAAAATCTATAGATTAAAAAAATACTACACTGTATTAATGATCCAAATGTTATTTATTATTAATTCTTGTTTTCGCCGCTTGCTCGACACGTATTTCAATAATCATTGGGTTGTCTCATCTTATAGCCGTCGTTTAACAAAAATATAAAATTTTAAATGTTTGACATATTCTTGGGTCGTAGCCTCGTTGCTGAGGATTGTGACCACCACTCCAATTGCCTCGCACTGTGAGTAAAACACTTCCCTCTACTCCGCTACAATGGCTCCCTTTCCTTACAAATATCGCACCACCTGCTGTGAGACAAAAGACAGCAAGCCTCAAGAAATACAAAAAGGCTGTGCATAGCAATTCTCCTCTTCTAGAAAACCTTGCAAACCTCCAGGCACACCACCTCATTTCCAGGAAACCCTTTTGGACTGAAGGCAAAAGTCTGTTGTGTTGCATGGTTAACTTCATGGCACTACTCAGACATGGAAAACAAGGACCTCGTTGGAAACCCAACTATTAAACTACCAGGGTTCTTTCTCCCTTGGAAGACATGGACTTCACTAAACGAGATATGTATGTACTTAGTTGATACTAGTTTAATGCTAATGATTATAGTTTTAACATGATTGTTTAACCACCGAAAAAGTTTTACTTAATATGCTTTACCCAAACTATCAGAACTTAAGTTATTTGCACATTAATGTTTACAAAATAATTAATCATAATACATACAAATGGATTTTATGTGGTTCTCATAAACTATTTTTAAATTTATTCATTTGTCCAATTATTATGGTTTCCGTCAGCGCATTATAATATTTTATCCCTTTAGGTAAGATATATTTTTAAGTTACCACTTTCTAAAGATTTTTTATTGAATTTGAAAATTAAAATATAAAAAATAAAATGGAATTCTACAAATATAACGTAAGAACCATAATTTTTTTTAAAATATGAAATATTTAATGCCGTAGATGATTTTTGTCTATGAATAAGTCAAATATAATTTGTCTATGACGGCTGTCAATATCTGTTGTCAAGCGTCAATTGTATACTATTTGCGACTTTAATAATTTAATTTATCGTAACTCATTGTTTCAAAATTCGAAGTGCTTTTTTATTACTGTGATATTATTAAAATTAAGTCAAGATGACCGGAATGGCTGGAAATAATCAGCCAATGAGCTATGCAATGGAAAGTTTGACGATGGCGCTGAAGGAAAATATCATTCCTAACCAAGAGTACTTATTACAGGTCAGTAATAATTTATGTTTAAACCTTTTTAATATCATACTTTGCAATTCTTTTCGGTCTCGTTGATTAATTTTTAAGGTCCGTACTAACAGTGTCAAAAATGGGCTGTGTAGATACTAGTTTCTTGTGTCTGAGAGTGTGGTGTTTGCCTTCATATCGTCCATCCACCTAAATTTAAGTCCACTTGACTTATCATAAAGAAGCCTCTTTAGTGCTTTTCCCTCCATATATACATTTCCTGCCCAGCGGAGCCGTTTACTTATTTTATCTCACTCGTATTGAATTGATGATATTTTCTCCAGGGTTCCGTGCTGGACTCGGCAGTGGAGGTCCTTCTTCACCGCCTGCGAGGTCTGTGTGACAATGTGGACTCCGGGCCGGAGACCTTCAACGATCAGGAGGTCTGCTTCAGCCTGCGGGGGCCCACTCAGACAGTAAGTTGCAATTCTTGAGCTGCCGGGAGTTTTCATCGTTGGACTATCCGGAATTCACAGCACACCGACTCAGAGTTGTTGTCGGCTGTGTGGGAACAAGTTGTTTTTCTGACTTGTGTTTTTTTTTTCATATTATGTCAATAGCTTAGAAGTTTTATTTATTTATCTTAATAAAAAAATAAGCATGGTTATTGCATTGTCTGTCTCACTGAGAAGAGTTGCTATTTTGAGACAGATGTAGTGCATATATAATTTTGTATAATGCTATAGTAATATAGTACAGTCGAACTTGGTTATAACGGTCACGGTAATAGCGAGGTCACGGCTATAATGAGCAATTACTTAATGATATGTTAGTTTGGGCTTATTTTCATACAGTCGTGTGGGGTTATAACGAGGTCGCTTCACTGATATAAAGTCCAAATAATATTGTCAACTCAATGCACCCGGGTATGAGAAAAAAAACCCAATCCTCGAAACAGTCGAATAATGTCATAAACAAGACGAAAAAAGTCGCCCGTCCGGCACGGCGGCGAACCTTCCACAAATCACGTAAGAAGGGTTCATAATCCCAGATAATTGTCGCTCTAACATTTCTATCCAGTACTATCGGACACTATGTAAAAGTGTTATTTAAAATAAAAGTCATACGAAAATCTTTCTTTGCAATTCTGTTCCTTTTTTACAAATTCGTTTGTACTCCATCTCATTTGCATCTGGTTTTCCCTATTTCTTAAAAACAATACATTTAATAATATGCAAGTTTTCATACCCTGCCGTAAATATCGATATTAGCAGGTAGGTACTTTTTTTACCTACCTACGTTTATAACGAGTAATGGCTATAAAGAGCAAATTTGGTTGGTCTTTTCACGCTCCAAATAACCAAATTCGCATGTGAAATTTAAAGAAATTATAAATTTAAAAAGAAAAAACTGACATTTTTATCTATCTCATATTTCTTTGAAAACTGTTAATATACATATTTCTTAAATTTCAATTTCTACCCATGTAGGCGGGCATCGTTGCATAGGTATGCAAAGCTCTACCTGAGCACAGTTGTATATGAGATTGACAAAAATGACGGTTTCTAAAAAGGTTTCGGTAGCTCAATTCACAGAGACGTTACTCCCGGATAGAGTAGAGATTCCGAGTTCGAGTCTCGGTCGCGACATAATTCTTTTTATTTTCTGTGTCTTGTTCCGTTTCATATTTCGTTGAAAAATTATTTACATTGTTTCAAAAATTAATATCAAAATAAAGCATATAGCTATAATAATTAATTTAATTTTGGATATAATATTATTGATCAGATTAATTAGTACGCTTGTCTCGTCACGGAAAGTCCTCTCAGTGAGACAGTCATAGCAAAAATCATTGTAATAATTGTAATACAGATAAATGAAATAATATTCAAATATAACTTTCCAGTCGCCGCCCCCTTCCCTGCGGGTGCGGAAGGCCCTGGACTACCCCGACATGCCCTACCAGCTGCGCTACATCGGACAACCCGAGCTGGGCGACAAGTCCCGACCCACGGTGGTGCGGAGCAGCGTGGACATCGCCTGCAGCGGCATGGTGGTGGACTTCCTCACCGAGCTGGGCTGCCGGGTTGATTTTGAATACAGCGTGAGAGGTGGGAATTGCTTGCTCATACCTCCCATGTTTCACCTTATTTCCTCGAGTGTCCAGCTTCTTCGATGGAGTTGGACAGACTTAAATTTCTCCAGATTTGCCGATTCTCGGCAGCTCTCACCCCTCTGCAGCCGGCAGTTCTCTCGAAGCTGTCCACGCTGCCCATCCCATCTGTCTCCCGACTAACTGATAATAACTGGTGTGGTTTCTTGGCTCTTCAGGCTACATGTTCCGCAAAGGGGGGATGAAGATCACGGTGGCCAAGGTGTTCAAGATGAGCCCCATGCAAACTAAACAGACGGAAGTCTACGAGCCAATCTCACAAAGCTATCTCGTCGAGCTATCAGTAAGTTATTGGTGGACTATAGACCATTCAAATACACATGTATCACATTCAATCTGAGTTGCGTGGCATTCCACCCTCTTCAGTGAAATGACATTATCATTTGAAGACTCCACGGCAAGAACCTGTTAACCGCCTTACCTATACGAACGTCTATAATACGCGCTGCTATTATGTAGTCCTGGCCCGCTAGCCGGCTTAGAAAAAAATACATACCCGATGTCTACAAAACAAACATGGTTATATACATACATACATACAAAACAATAACGCAGTTAGTTCTTCAAGGTCAGCGGAAGTGTACGGTCGTTTTCGGAATATTTCGTAACATTCATTCTAATTAGTACTACAGTCAGAGGCGCGGTATCTGCTGTTTAATGCGTAATTGTGCGTAATTTTGTAGCGCAGGGGAACAAATATTATTAAAAAATGTTCTTCCATTTGCTTGAACAAGTTTTGTGGAATGCATTTGTTTTGTATAAAAAGAAAGGGGGAAAAGGAAATAATTAAAAATTTAGAGAGAAAGTTTGCAACCCCTGATATAATAAATATGTACTAATCTATTGTAAATGCATCTATTTTGACAAAATATTGTCAGATATGATGAGGACTAATATTGTTTTCTTAATACAAACAAAAAAAGGGTTACTTTTATTTTACCCATTTCTTCGAAAATAAAGAGGTAGGGCGGTTAACTAACATTTTAGTCAAAATACTAAACTAATTCTGGTACGTTCTATCCAATGAACGCACTTTCAGATCATGAAAATGGCACGAACATTGAAAATCAAAGAGTTGAACATGTTAACTGCAAATTTTGTTTTAACTGAAATATTTTTTAATGGCAAGAACGTGTTATCTACAATAATAACATTGTATTGCAGAAATGCATTTAAATGCTAAACTATGTATTAAATTTAGTATGTTAGCTATAACATTCATGAAAAACAGACACTTTTGTTTGACAAAACGCAAAACGGCAACAGTTTCGTCACCATCTCCAAATCTATTGAAGTGTATGGAGGAGCGCGTACACAGCGACGTGACATTAGGGTGACTTTTTAGTTCCACTGGCCAGCGACTTTTGAGTGACGAAACATCACCGTGTCTGTAGAGTGTGCTCGCGCATGGGTGACAAAATGACATTCGGTGACTGATCCGCCTGTTCGAAATCCATTGCCTGAATAAAAGGGTGAAGGGTGACAGTCACTCGCCGTGTGCGTGCTCGATTGGAAGACAGTGACAAAACTGTTGCCTTGACAAAAGTCACCCGTGCACGCCTGGCCTAATTATCTCAGAATGACTCGACAGTTAGTTAACAGGTTCTTGCCGTAGGGTCTTCGTTTAGTTCTCTATTATCAAAAAATATATATTTATCTGGTGTCATTATGAAAGTCTATTCTAACATAAATTTTGGAAAAATTTTTAGGTTTTGGCACCGTCAGGCCAAGATGCCATCGCTGAGGATATGAAGGTCTTCGCAGACCAGCTCAGACCGCTTGTGCAGCTGGAAAAGATTGACTATAAACGATTAGGCCACGCGCCGTAGACGAAACTTTTGTTATATAGCTTTTAAGATGAACAAATATCGATGTTTTGCTGTAAATATTCATAAATTATAATAAAAAACACCTCATAATCATAATAATAGGTTTGTATTCCCATCCTGCTTCAATATTCTTCCGTGCAGTCACCAACTGGGCCCCCTTGTCACTGACATCTGCATTCTTTTCACGGGGTCAGCCTATCGCTCAATTAGACACGCTCAATTAGATTTCTGAACCTGAACATATTATAGGAGGGAGAAAACACAAAAGCCCGGCACATCATTCCACAGCCGAGCCGAACACAAGAGTGGTGAAAATGACCTGGTCACATGAGACAACTGTGTACAAATGCTGGCCACGTGGTTAGGGTGTCTTCCAGCAGTGTGCCAAATAGATTAATGATGCTCGTTCCATTGAAATACCTCTAGCACAAGGACAGCATTGACTTCTTTTTTTAATTTTTTTCAAACAAAAATGATCTCATCCCCACTCCTCAATACGAGGGTAATTTGAAACGTCTCCGGCCTTTTTAAGAAAAACACATTTCGAAGCAAATCAAAATTTATTTCTTGACGTAGTCTCCCTGCAACTCGATACATTTGGTCCAACGTTTCTCCCATCGTTTTAAACCGTCGGAAAAAAAATGATTGTCCAAACCTAAAAAATACTGTTTTACAGCGTTTTCCAACTTAGCATTTGACCTTTATTTTTTTCCTCCGAGAATTTTTTCCAAATAAGAAAACAGGAAAAAGTCGCTGGGAGCTAGGCCTGGCGAATAGGGTGGGTGCGAAAGCAATTCAAACTTCAATTTGTTCAATTTTGCCATTGTGGCCATGAACGTGTGAACCCGAGCCTTGGTGAAACATGATTTTGTTCTTGGCCAAATGTGGCCGATTTTTCTTCATTGTGGCCTTCAGTTTATCTAGTTTTTTTTTCAGTTTATACAGCAATGCAGCGTAGTACTGTCCGTTGATTGTTTTACCCTTTGCAAGGTAATCGACAAGAATTATTCCACGGCTATCCCAAAAAACTGTCGCCATCACTTTTCCTGCAGAGAGAACGACCTTTGCCTCCTTCGGAGTTGGTTCCCCCACCGCAATCCACTGCATTGACTGCTGTTTGGTCTCAGGCGTATGGTGGTGAACCCAGGTTTCATTGACGGTTATCATTCGCCGCAAAAATTCCGCTAGATTTTTTGATACAGGCTAAGACACTCGCGCGACATCTCCGTCCGTATTCGCTTTTGGTCCATCGTCAAAAAACGCGGCAGCCGGCGCGCGGATATATTTTTATTATATCCATATCTTGATGTAAAATCTTGTGCACCCGTTCAAATGATATCTCACAAGCCTCAGTAACATCCTCAACAGTCAATCGATGATCTTCCATCATAGTTTGATGCACAAAATCGACCATATCGTCAGTTGTAGCGATTTTTGGGCGCCTGGGACGTTCCTCGTCTAAAATGCTTGCACGACCACGTTTGTACTCGACCACCCAATGTTGGACCATTGTAAATGAAGGCGAGGCTTCACCGTATACAGAATCTAACTCATCTTTTTATTTCCCAAGTCGTTTTTCCTTTTAAATTGAGGAATTTCATCACTGCCCAATACTCAATTTTCTCCATTGGTGACAGACAATGTCAGCTGTCAACTTTGAAAGAGTGCCATAAAAAAATGTGTTTTTTTTGCGGTTTACATATTTCAAGTCCATCTATCGGACGGCGAAAGCTTTTTTTTCTAGTTACTTTATGTCGATAAGGCCGAAAACTTTTCAAATTACCATTGTATGTTCAAGAAACAAAATTTAAAATATTGAATAATAATAAAAAGCCAAATATAATTTCTTAAATTCATTCATCAAATAATCAAGAAAGGTAACAAATATTTTAATTTCATTCACACAATTCATTTTTATAAAAGGGGTAAAACTAAGGGAAAATCACACTAAAACAATTATGAAAAACTTTTATTTTTTACTATTACTTTCTTCATTATAATAAAAGGGTTAGAGTGCTGTTTCTGTCTTCCTATGAAATCCTGTGTTGAGAGCAGGTGCAGTTTACAATTTACATCATAATTTTAAAATTGTTAAAACAACATAATATTGTACCATTATAACATAATTCACAGTTTACAACATAATGTTACTATTTTTGTACTATTACCATTGTACGAGGCCTGTTCAAAAGAAAAGTTGAATTTTGAATTTTCGCAGGCTGTGTACATTCGATTATCGATTTATTTTTTTGTCATGTTGGTACACATATGTTAGCATTATCAGCCATTTTGGATTAGTGGTTTGTTTTTGACAACTGGAAAGGTTAGTCACGTTTTTGTGTGTTCTTCGATTTTTTACTTTTGAAAAAAATGGATCAAAGAATAAAATCCATGATTTGTTTTTCCATAACTTTAGGACGCTCATCGTCATTAACATCTTCTCGGCCTTCTTTAAAGCGCTTGTACCACTTATAAACACTTTTTTGAGACAAAGTAGACTCGCCGAATGCCACAGTCAACATTTTAAGTGCGTTGGAGCACTTTATTCCATTTTTGACGCAAAATTTAATACATATTCTTTGATCCATTTTTTTTAAAAGTGAAAAATCGACGAACACATAAAAACGTGACTAACCTTTCCAGTTGTCAAAAACAAACCACTAATCCAAAATGGCTGATAATGCTAACATATGATAAACATATGTGTACCAACATAACAAAAAAAAATCGATAATCGAATGTACACAGCCTGCGAAAATTCAAAATTTACCTTTTCTTTTGAACAGACAATGTTTACAACAAAGTATTAATAAAAAGTCAATTTACGTTGTACCATAATAATAAAACATTAATAAATAAAATAAATGTGGCCTCTAATAAAATAATAATAGTTTCTAATTGTTAAATGGTGGAAAACAGATTTTAAAGTTAAGTACCTCGTGGAATAGAATTTTAAGACAATTGGGTTTTTGCGGAAATTAGTAATTAAACAGTAAATTAAAATCAAATGAATAAATCGTTTCCACGTGTCCTAACCACAGCTTGATAATGGCCTTAAACGCCAAAACAGCTGTCACTAAAAATAGCAGAACTTAATTATAATAACATTAATTTTGTTTAAATTAAATTATAAAAATTGAAAACAATTGACACATTCTAGACTTCTTCCTTTCCTCCCTTAAATTCCCTCCATCCATCCAGCATCCCCAAAGATGATATAGACCCTAGGGAAAATCTCAGGGCTTTGTGCGTGGAGTTAGTGTAAAAATAAATAAAAATGGTGAGTGCAATATAAGCTGGTTAGAAATAGTATTTTACCTTCAAATAGGAACTAAATACTGAGCTAGAAAGACGAGAAATAATGAAGGAACTGTTGTACAATTTTAAATTATGTTAACAGGTCACCTATTGACCATGGCCTCCATTTTTTACTTTTGTTTGCTGGCGCCATCTTTGTTTTGCTCTTGAAATCAAAACAATCTTGAAAAAATAATGAAACGCTGACTTTTTGCATTTTGTATCAATTCTTGTATTAAAAGCTGCTATTGTGACGGTAAACTCTAAACCCTTAGCCAATCCCTTATTCTGCGTCAAAAGGTTAATTTAAAAAAATGAATTCTTTTAATTTTCAGGGTGCTCGTAAAGAAACAAAAAAATACACGGCTCTGAGTAAGAATTGGGGTGAAAAAAACAAAATACTATACAAAATGCTTTGCCCTTTTTGCCTTACATTATAACTTATCTCCTTGTTTAGTGCGGATTGAAAAGTTCAGGTTTATTTTCGGTCTACTAAGAGCATTCAAAATACCTATTTAGGTTTCTGTTATGTATCCTTCTCCGCTATTTATAATAAGTTAAAAAGAGACAAACATATATTGGAAAGTCTTGCTTCGTTCAGGTAAGTTAGAAAATTTTTCCTTTGTTGTTTTCAAATAGCGAACTGAGCTGGAAGTACCAGGAAACACTTTTTTAGTTTTCTTTGTATCTCTTTCTTTTTGGAGCAAGTTAAAAAGAGACAAGTGTATATTTTAAGTATTAGTTGGAGGTATTTTGAAACGGCTTACAGAAAGTTGAATGCCTTCAATGTATCAGCCAATCACAGCGCTCAATTCAGTTTGCTTTTTTGACTGGGTCCGTTTGGTCGCGTCCGTTCGTTCTCCCGATCTTTTATCTTCACATTTTAATAACGTGTCATTCGTGTGATATCGTGGTATTATTGTTTTCTTAAAATAAAACCGTATCTTATCTGTCGCAAGGCTGATTAAATGTCGGTGATTACTTCGCGAGAACTTATTGTCGCACGTTCATTCTTAGTAACAAAGCGATAGTACCATCAATGTCCGATTGCTCCGAAGTTATTGCGGGCCCGTATGACAGAGTTCACTAGAGCCCTGTCAGCCTTTTAACAGGAATTGTGCTAACCGAACATTTCCGTGATATAAAAAGCTTAATTAGACAATATTCACACGGCTTGTAACTTAAAAACCTTTGAATAAGTGTGGTCCTTTGAGAGAGTGTTGTGTCAGTATCCTAACAAAAACTTTTTAATGTGTAACGGCAACCGTTCTTGTGTTCGCTTCGACGTAGTTTTCTACAGCAAAGTGAAACATTACATAGTTCTTCAGATGTGTGCCGAACGTTTCTATACAAGAAATAATCAAGAAACTATCCATAATTTTAACAAACTTTAACAGCGCCTTGTTTCGACATATTTCGTTCAATCTATATTCGATTTGCCTGTGAGGTTCTAAAGATCCTGGACCCACGTTCAGCTGTCCGTCTTCCTCTGTTGCATACAGTTAGTGAGAGACAGATATATTTCCGTATTATTTTTACTGGCTTTGGTGCGATTTTCTGTCGCCTTTCCTCCTTTGTTTTTCGAACGAGACGGAAAATACAAATATTTTTTTTCTTTATTCGACTTCGCTCAAGTTGTCAAAAACTGTTGAAAAAGATTTTTTCGACGACAAAAAGGTTGCATTTCTGAATGAAGTCGAGTCAACTGAACTTTTTAACAGCTGCCTAATTCTTTGCATCGTCTCATCGACATTATCATTTCGAAGAAGTCTCGTGTGATCTGCCTCAAGATGAATAGCAAGATGATCACTCCGACCCAACCAGCTGAGACGCTTCTGTCCAAATGTCAAATACCTATCATTGATCTAGCCCACATAGGTAAGTCGTTACTTTATACCTTCCAATGCTTATTTACTACAGCTTGCCACACTAAACTTTGCAGGCGACCATCGGAGGAACTAACGTACGAACTATTTTTTCAATTCGATTGATTTTTTGTATCCTCAAAACTTAAACTAGCGCCGCTATCGACTGTAAAGATAAGTGTGTCAAGTCGTAACAGCTGTTGAGGAGTAGGTAGTATGAAAGATGCATGTGATCGCTGAGGCGCGTGTGTGATAAAACTATGTACAGCTGAATTGCAATGTGGAGATCAAGCTTACGAAGGGGAGGGTTGGATTATTTGTACAAAGGATTCAGATACTTATCAACAACATAGTCATAGACGGCCTCCATGGTCGAGTGGTAAGACGCTCGACTACGAATCCAAAGGTCGCGGGTTCAAACCCGGCGTGCGCAAATAACTTTTATTTAACTAATATGTGTCATAACACATTTAATTCATATAAAAATAATATAAAGTATATTTGCGGCACGTTCCAGAGTGGTAGATATTCTAAGTATCGCCCTGGTGAAAGACCACCATTCAGAATCGAAACGTTCCTTTATTGAAATGGCTTTAGCCGTTTGTGACCAGATCTGAATAGCCACGTACTTCCCAACCTTCCCCATCTCCTTCCCCTCCCCACTACTTTCAGTCTCACAACATACCACGATTGGGGATGCCATAGCCTCACTGGCTCTAGACGGTTGGGAGCAGTTGGGACTCTTGTGCGGTATTCACTATAAAAAAGTCGTGTTTTAAAATGTAAATGAATCAAGAAGGGTGGTTAGTTATATCAGTGGATGAAACGCCGCACCTCAGCGTTATTTTATAACCGCATTAGAGTCCCAACTGCTCCCTGCCGTATAGAGCAAGTGAGACTATGGCATCCCCAATTGAGGTATTTATTCATTATTTTACTTGAACATACATTTTTTTATTGGTTGGTAAATTGCCCATCCCACTAGGCACAAGCCTGTGTTGGGATGGCAATTTGAAAAAGTTGATTTTTTAGCTACATAGTAACATCAATATCGAAAATATAGTAAATACATAACAAAAAAAAAAAAGAGTAAATGACAAATTTGACGATATAGAATCTACATGTTGTGAGGTTTAAGGTAGTGGGGAGGGGAAGGAGATGGGAAAGAGGAAGGTTAGGAAGTTCTTACTTGGCTGTTCAGATCTGGTCTCCAACCACGGTTAAAGCCATTTCAAGCAACGTTTCAATTCTGAATGGTGGTCTTTCATCAGGGCGATACTAAGAGTGTCTACCACTCTAGCTCTGTGTCATTTAGGCGTCCCCTTCATGGTGTTATCCTCTACATTATGCTTCTTTAATTTACCTTTTCAATGTTTTGACCTACTCACGTCTTAAAAATCCAGCTTTCTTATATGCGACTGAAATGTCGATAGAAAAACATTCATTGTTCGGTTGCGATAACAACCAATGTTATCGTTTTTTATTGTATTTGTAATATGTTTTATTAGTGTTTACTGTTTAACATTCTTTCAATCGAAGATCTTAACTATAAATCGCAATAAAATGCAATAATGTAATTCCGCTGACCTCGCCTCGACACAAATGCATTTCGCCATCGACTTACAAGTTTTCATTTCTAATTTATTTTTCATTATTCCATGAAACGTATCTTTAAATGGGTTTACCTTTGTTCAGTGGCTAGATCTTAATGGCCAGGTATAGGTGTCGCAACGAATGTTGAGTCGAACACAGTACTCACACAGGTGCATTGCTTGCATACAGCATGTTTCAAACTTGTTTTTTTTTTAACTAACTGATGAGTAAAATATACACTAGAAACTTTTCAAATAAATATTCAAAATGCAAACGCTTTTTCGTCGGTAACATTAGGCGTAAGCAAGACCAAAAGCTGTTGCTCAGTGACATTTTGCAAGGACATCGCTGTCAAAAGTGTATACGTATGCACCCTTGGAGTAACAATATGTATGGAGAGGTACCTTTGCGAAACAGTGTAATAATAATACATATTTTGATGATTTGTATAGCGCCGTTTTTGTGAAAAATCACCTCAAGGGCGCTGTACAGATCTTATTTTCTATTATTACATATTAATTCCTAGTTTAAATAAGAAAATATACAGGAACATACTTACTTGGTAGGTCCTATCAGATAGACACACTTGTTAACTTACAATTTTCATAAAAAAAAAAAAAATTATACTATGATACTTAATGCACAACATTAATAACGGAATGAAGTATTAACCATATATAATTTCCCCTGTGAGTGTACATACGACCGTACGAGTGTGAACATTTTCAAACTTTAAACTGATGTCAATTTAAATTATCTAATTTAAAAAATAATCTTTTCAAACTCCTACCTACCTAATAAAGTAGCTGCCCATAATGTGTTGTAGCAAACATTATTCTATATTTGCAATATTTTGTAGTTAATACCACACAAGATTCCATTTTTAATGTGTTGTAACATGTGTCATAACACATTTAATTCATGTAAAATAATATTTATTATATTTGTGGCACGTTCCAGAGTGGTATATACTCTAAGTATCGCCCTGGCGAAAGACCACCATTCAGAATCGAAACTTTGCTTGCAATGGCTTTAGCCGTGTTTGGTGACCAGATCTGAATAGCGAGGTTCTTCCCGACCTTCCTCTTTCCAATCTCGTTCCCTTCCCCACTACCTTCAGCTTCACAACATACCCCGATTGGGGATGCCATAGTCTCACTGGCTCTAGACGGCAGTCTAACGTTTTGTAATCTGTAGTCCTGCGCTACTCCGGCGACTTCCGTCTACACTAGGCCCAGCCTCCCAATCTGTCTGGGGCGGCCCACTGCCCCCCTGGAAACGCACTCGGTTTCAGAGTCGGTCTTCTCGACGGGCACTCTTCGCACGTGACCAAGCCACCACAATTGCTACTTTTCTAAGGAGAGGAGCATGTTAATCTAAAATGATTATTTACAATTTTGTAAACTACAACCAGGTGACCAACATAATCCTTTTCTGAGAATTGAAATTAATTTATTGATCATTAATAATCCATAATCATTATCAATTAAAATATGTGGGTATTTTTTATGATATTAGTGGGTATTTCGGCAAGTTCCAGCGCGTTTGGTTTTCCCATACAAAATACATTATGTATGTATGCAAGTATACCGCTAAACCGCATATGTATTATTTCCCAAGCAAATAAACAAAACAGCATGTAACTGGAATTACGCTTTTTGGATTGGGGTTTTCCGTGTTAAATGTATGTTGACAATATAATAAGTATCATTTCAATCCCAACTGGTACGCAGAATTACAGGTAGTGGGGGTTAGGAAAGATGAAGGTTGAGTACCATTTCAATTACTTAATTACACAGTATTAATACAGTAGTAGTAATTAATACCCCACAAGAGTCCCAACTGGTACTATGGCATGTTGTGAGTAGGGAAGAGAAGGGGATAGGAAAGAGCAAGGTTGGGAAGTACCTGGCTATTCAGATCTTAGCTTATCTTATCAGATCAAAGCTATTTCAAGTAACGTTAAGATTCTGAATGGCGGTCTTTCACCAGGGCGATACTTGAGGTATCTACCACTCTGGAACGGGCCGCAAATAAACTGTATATTATTTTATATGAATCGAATGTGTTATGACACATATTAATTAAATAAAAGTTATTTGCGCACGCCGGGTTTGAACCCGCGACCTTTGGATTCGTAGTCGAGCGTCTCGCCACTCAACCATGGAGGCCGTCTATATTTAAATGTATAACTTTTATATTTTAAATGTATATAGCTGTTTACTCTTTGAGGGGGGGGGGTGCTAGCGATGTTCAGAGAAAGAAAAGCAAGTGGAACCGGTTACTCGCCAAAAAGCTATTGTGCAAAAAAAAGGAACCGGTTCCTCGGATAAATAATATCGACGGTTCCAGTGACCGGCTTGGAGCCGGTTCCTTTTAACCGGGACAGGAATATCGACCATCTCTAGTCCTAACGTACTTGTCGCGGCAGCCAGGCGTTTCTTGTGTTCTATGCTTGTTCTATGAATATGGTTTGGCTGTAATAACTGGCTACTCCTTAAAGTATTAATATACAATAGAGATCTACCTATCCAAGGCAGTGTAGTCAGTTTTGATGACTTTACCTGACTACTCTGAACAAGCGTGACTGAGGTTTTTATAGACACTTTTTTTTACAAACGGACAAATATAGGACATAACCTCAAAAAGCGTTCGCATAACAAAACGATGTCAAAAATACTAAATGATTTATAGATTCAGAATATCTTACAAAACGAATAGCATAACGTTTGCTTAAATAATAATGGAAGTTTATTGTTTTTATAATGTCTTTACATACTTAATAATTCGATAATCCTAAAGTGTTGTTAAAAATATTTAAAACTGTTGAAATACCTGTGAAAAGTGATGTATCTAACTCATTTTGGATTTATTTTTACATGTATTATTCATAGCACATATCGACATGATGTTTTGTTTATTTGTACAACCACTTTTTCACAGTATTGTTATCAACAACAATATAGGAATTACCTCAAAAACCAGTGAGTTATGTCGCATAACAAAAGTGGGCGGAGACGCGGGAGACGGAAAACATGCTTACATACTTGAAGTAACAATATATGGAGGGATAGCTAATTTGTTTTACCCAACCCATCCGAAATTGTAATAAATCACTTTTTCCGAGTTTTTACATCGTACACCATGAGAGAGAAAGAGACAACAAATTTCTTGGACAGCTTCTATATACTGTCGCAATGATCTTAAGCTGGCTATCTTCGCTGGTTAACGGCGGGACTCCGCCCACATTTTTTATTTTGCCACAAAACTTTACACAACTAAACGGTTTTTTAGGTTAGATGCTATATTTTTGTTGATAAAAATACTGTGAAAAAGTGGCTATACGAATACACAAAAACATTATGTCGATATGTGATATGAATGGATGTATAAATACCGTAGCCTTAGTCTTAGCCACGCCCATTTTGCGCCGAGTCATGTTAAAATCATCAAAAACAAGTCCAAAACTGACTTCACTGCCTTGGCTTGGGCTATCTCTAGTATACTCTAAGCTTACATACCTAAGAGCGGTTTGATATTTTGCGAAACGTTTCTTTTCTCTCACGGTGTACGGCGTAAAAACTCGGAGAAAGTGATTTATCGCAAATTTGCATAGGTTGGGTAAAAACAATTAGCTCTCTCTCCATATATGTTCTTCCTCCAAGGGCTGGTCCTTATTGTGGTTGCCTAGTGGGCGGCTGACCTAATTGTCCGACCTGTGCAGTGACTTCATTTTAGCGAAAGCATAAATTAGCGTTCGCGTATTTTAATGCAATAATTAATATGCTAGTTCCTTCCCTTCTTGGAACCGACCGCGACTTACGTCATTTGTGTTGGGAATCTCCGCCTTTCCGCGTCTTAAACTATAATTAATACTGTAATTTTCCTGCTTATTTCTAGAATTCATGGAAAATACTAGCACGTTTCACTTGACATTTTTTTAAAAATAAACCACGCATTTATGGCAATACAGGGTTTTATTGATACTGGCTTAGTTGCTATTCAGTTTCGTCCGAGTTTCAACAATCTCTTTTTCTAATGGAACAATTGATAAGTGGAGAAACGGACGCCTAAATGGTGGAATTCGACGATATACTCGTATTTAAATCAACTCCTTTTTAAGACTGGAAATTATGTATTTCAATGCCAAACAAACATTTGCTTAATTTTATTACAACTAGATCAACCACAATCGTGCGTCAAACATGACTATGTTTGAAGTGATTAAATTATGATTTAAACTAAATCTATGTTGTTATGTGTTCAGAGAAAGAATATATGGAGAGAGAGAGTTAAATATTTTTACCCAACCTATACAAATTTACGATTAATCACTTTCTATCCGGGTTTTTACATCGTAAACCGCGAGAGAGAAAGAGACAAAGACAAGTTGTCACATAATATCGCACCACTTTTAGGTCTGTTAACATGTTTCCCGCGTCTCCGCCCACTACGTTTTGTTATGCGACATAACTCAACGGATTTTGAGGTTATATCCTGTATTTTTGTTGATAACAATAATGTGAAAAAGTGGTAATATAAATAAACGCTACATTATGACGACATGTGCTATGAATGGATGTTAAAAGGTGTGTCCATTAAAACGTTAGCCACGCCCGAGTCAGGAAAAAAAATCAACAATCCTCACTACACTGTTTCGCAAAGCTATCCCTCCTGTATATTATTGCCCTGAGGGTATCTTAATTCTAAACAAACATTTATTTAATTTTAGTGCAACTAGATCAACAACAATCGTGCGTCAAACATGACTATCTTTGAAGTAATTAAATCATGATTTAAAAAAACTTATGTCTTGGATACAGTTTGTTCAGTTTGTTGCATATTGTCTACTAAGAACTACTATTAAATTTAAAAAAAAATTTCAATTGAATTAAATTTAATATTATCATTATTTAGTTCTGCTAGTTATAGTTTTTTTTTATTTTTAGTGAAAGCTGTTTCGGCGTTCAAGGCCTTTGTCACACTGTTTGATAATGGCCTTAAACTCTAATCACTTGAGCGAAGAGAGAGCCCATAAACATTTACACATTGCAGTGTTGTAACTTACAGGCGATGCCTTTCAATCATTTTGCGTGTTTTACACTATTCGATTATTTCGATCGGTTAGTTGGCCGAGAGGTCCAAAGCGTCGGGTTCCCACCCAGGCCTCGCCGGTTCAATCGTCTGTTAGCTAACATTTCACAAACAACATTTCAGTTTATTATATTGTCAAGTAGATGAATTCAAATATTGTCAGGTTTAAAAATATATATACCATACTCGTATAGTGAATACCGCACAAGAGTTCAGACTGCTCCCAACCGTCTGGAGCCAGTAGGGCTATGGCTAAAGCCATCTCAAATACGTTTAGATACGTGGCGCTTTCGCAGCTGCCTGACGTGTTTTAGTCTCACGTTATTTTTCGCCAAATAAGTAGGATATTTCACAAATTACTTCTTTAAAATTACACTAAAATTACCGTTGATGTGTATAGGTTAAGTGAATAAACTCTAAATAATTTTAAAGGGACTAGTTTCGATGTAATTTCAATTTTTAAGAAAATATTTTAATCTTTAAATATCAGTGTTTTAAATGCAGTGCAATAGCCCGAGAATGGTCACTTGCTTTGACCCTTGTCCCGATGTGTCCTTCGACCGCCCGGGAACCGGCAGGGGGGCGGGGGAGTGCCGATCTCGACCGACTGTTCCTGAACGCGAACGAACCAGGCATCCAACAAATCACCCAAGTGACACCCTTACAGATGACAGCCAGATGACATTCGCCCACGTTGGTCTAAATCTGTTAGGGCGGCCGCATTCCATCTTCCATAAACATTACAATTTAACAAGATCTGTACAGCGCCCTTGAGGTGATTTTTCACAAAAACGGCGCTATAAAAATCATCCAAATATTATAATTATTATTAGTGGTTCACCAGGGCGATGCTGAGAGCATCTACCACTCTGGAACGTGATCAGATTAATTAGATAATATTTATTTGCGCCCGCCGGGATTTGAACCCGCATCCTCTGAATTCGTTGTCGAGCGTCTTAACCACTCAACCACGGAGGCCGTCCTTGCATGGCCACACAAAAAAACTATCAATTTCGATAATTTGTGAGTAACCCGCGTGTGTGCGAAAATGCGTCACTAGTGAGTTAGTAACTGGTTAGTAATTTAAACCACCAACCGATTCAGTTTCTTTTGAGTAGCTCCGTGTGGAAGCAAAACACACACGTTACCAGTAAATTCATCATTCAAATATCGGTCATGTATGACAAAGATAGACATTCATAGAATATATGTGTATGAACGAAACAGATCCGAAGTTCGGACCGCGTTCCATGCTTGCTTGAAACGACCTCAAGCGACGCGTGACCGATTAGTACTAAATCGGCTTAAACACCGATCACACCAACTAGCGTGATTATTGCTTGCCACTTTGAGAGCGCTACAACGTGTCTATATATGTAACGTCATTGAGTTGAAGTATTTATACGATTTAATAAAATAATGCATAAACACGTTGTTCATTTAATGCAGTCACGGATTCTGGATACATTAAGCAATCGACACTACACATGTCACGATTTGAAGTTTTCCAACGGTTAGTTAATAAAAGTCGAATATAAAAAACGTTGAATTAATTCGTTTAATATCAATAATAATTTTTAAGTTTAGATATATTATACGGCTATTACTTGCAAATTCTTATTATAAACAGTGGTAATTTGTTATTATAATAATTTTACGTAATGTGTGTGAATTTAAGAAACAGATTCCGCTTAAAATCCCGGGAAATTAAGTTTGATATTTGACGGTTCTTGGAAACCCGGTATCATCCACTCGCCGCCATCTTGTTTATGATTCGACCAATAGCAAACCTCGATTCTCTTTGGTCTTTCGCACAAACCGTTATGCCTGGTTCACACGGTTCGATTTTAGTTGATCAGCTTTTATTGAACGACAAAATTGAACAAGAAATTGGAAAGGAAAGTTCCCACGTTTCAGTTAAATTGAATCGATTTTTATAATCAAGATGGCGTCTGCTTAACACTTGAGCGACCTACGATATATACATATATGAAGAGAGAGCTAAATATTTTTACCCAACCAATACAAACATGCGATAAATCACTTTCTCCGGGTTTTTACGTCGTATACCGTGAGAGAGAAAGAGTCAAGAAAAGTCTTCATGTAATATTGCAGCACTTTTTCAGTATGTAAGAATGTTCTCCGTTCGCGCTAACTTCACATCATCGAGTCGTATAACTTACGTCGATGGATTTTGAGGTTATTTCCTATATTTGTATTGATTAAAAAACTTACAGTGGTTTACAAATAAATCAAACATGATGGTGATATGTGCTATGCGTGAATGTTTAAATTAGATCAAACAGAGATTATAAAACATCACTTTTCAAAGGTATTTCAACAGTTTTAAATATTTTTGACCAAACTTTTGAATTTACACATTTTTAATGATATAAAGCCAAAATCAACAAAAAGCTTCCATCGTTATTTAGGCAAACCTTCTGTTATTAATTTTGGTGTGATATTTTGACTTTATAAATCATTTTAATGGTGTGTTGATATTCTTTTGTTTAATTTGTTCAAATATGTTTATGTGGCGATGATGGTATTGGTACCAATAATCAATACGATCATTATCGATGATTGAAAAATGTGTTTTTCAAAACTAATTACTAATTATTCCGCTATCATCATGTTCTCTGCCCCGTGATAATGATCGGAATAATACATAATAACAGATTACGTACAATCGCTTTTTTCCGAATTCCGATAATCTCAAGTGATGTCATGGCGCCTCGTACTAAATGCAAGACACCACGTTTTTCATTCAACAAGGCGTTTACCGAGTGGTAGATACTCTAAGTATCGCCCTGGTGAAAGACCACCATTCAGAATTGAAACGTTGCTTGAAATGGCTTAAGCCATGTTTGGTGACCAGATCTGAATAGCCAGGTACTTCTCAACCTTCGCCTTCCTCATCTCCTTCCCCCACTAAATTCAGCCTCACAACATACCCCTATTAGGGATGCCATATTCTTACTGGCTCCAGACGGTTGGGAGCAGTTGAGACTCTTGTGCGGTATTCACGTAAAAAAAAAACCCCCACTTCTCAGCCACCTCTTGTCTCGGTGAAGAAACGGATAGAGATAGTCGACATTCCTGTCCCGGTTCCTGGATAAATAACCGGTTCCTCGCCGGTCACTGGTAACTGGAACCGCAGGTACACCTAATTCGAATATCGACCATCTCTAGAAATGGGATTCCCCTAGCTCAGGGGTCGCCAGGAGCGGCTCTTTGCATAGAGGTTTGCGGCTCTTCGGACATTAACTCCAATTCAATTAAAATTAAGTAGCTATTTGCCAGATATATTAAAGCTATCGAAAGCGATGCATGGACACCATTTTAATTAAACTTTTAAATAAAACAGCCCTAACTTTTTTCCCTAAAAATCCATATTATTACATAAATATATGTGTCTCTCTCGGCTTGCTATCCTGTTTCTATGACAATTTGACTCTTCTCACTTGACAAACTACCGATCCCTGCCCTAGCTTAACGGACACGTTTCAGTTTCTAGGACATAATATACGTCACGTAGGAAGCTGTGATTGTTCTACCGGTATTTCTATGCATGGTGCTCCGAAGGACTCGCGCTGTTCATCACAGTCGTCAGACACGCAAAAGCGCCCAAGAACGAGTAGTTTTTGTGATCAACTGACAAGCATAAAAACATGA
The DNA here is from genome assembly GCA_022651775.1 of Drusus annulatus. NCBI lineage: Eukaryota > Metazoa > Arthropoda > Insecta > Trichoptera > Limnephilidae > Drusus > Drusus annulatus. The sequence goes on from JAGWCC010000331.1 coordinate 72,087, forward strand.
TCGTTATTATTATTTATTGTGTACATTAACTCCACACAGGAGATCTTGAGGGAAATAATTTCCCTCAAGGTCTATGTCATCTTTAGGGATGCTGTGTGGAGGGTCTTTTTGAGGAAAGGAAGGAGTGAACCTGGGTCTTGAAGAGACCCACGTTGAAGGAGGGAGAAAACACAGAAGTCGGGTTATGCTTGACACTTATCGACGATTTGATGTTCATGAAATGTGACAAAAGTCTGAAACAACTCAACCTAAGTCGGTTGCTGGGAGTTTCGAACTCCATCCGTTCGACTGCTAGCCGAGCGCCCTACACATCTTCCCATCGACCTCCTGTTTTTTTATGGATGGTGTCAAACATAGCTCAGCACCCCTGAGGTGATTTTTCAAGAAAACGGCGCTTTACAAATTATCCAAATATTATTACAGCGGTCCTTTAGAATTACCTTTTTTGAACACTTTCTGCGGGGTAACGGTGCCATTATTATTTACAAAGTCTTTGAAAGCGGTTTCTTCCATCGAAATAAATGTTGCAAGACCTTGGCGAAAGTTTAGCTGCGCTTCGCAGAGATTTCCATTTGACGACATGCCGCTAATAGACTTGGAGCCCGCGACAGTGGTTAGCTGCAGCCTATCTACTACTGCTTGTGGCGCTTAAGCTTCTGGACGATGTCCTCATCGATACCTGATATCCTGGCTGAGGTGGGATTCTATGTTTCGGATTATTTCTCTGTTGCAACTCATCCAGTTCAATATTCCTCGCCGTAGACTCAAGTCGTAAAGAATGATAAAAATCTCTTAGACTGCTACCAAAAATTTCAAGACCATGGCTTGAGTTAACAAGTCTCGACATTCTGGAAAGTGGAGAATGATGCCCATAATTAGAAGAGTGATGATTGAGGAACAGCGATTCATGCGGGGAAACGGCGTGATGGTTAGTTTAGCGAGATGCCTCGTATAGGTCTCACCACGAGAGTTTGTGCCGGCCAATACTCACACAGATGCATAGCTTACGTACAGCGTGAATTGAACCGAATGAAAAGGACACGCATTTACAATATCAACATAAACACTCGCTGTCCCTTTTCCACTAGTGACAATAAGTAGGCGTACACAAGACAAAGGGCTCTTTCTTTATGACACATCGTAAATACATCGCCACTGGAGCGTATACCGATACACAATAAACGCTATGCATGTATTGTTTGTTTCAAATCTCGTTGCGCCAGCTATACGTCAGCCTGGTGCCGTTTGGCCGAAGGTGTTTACATTAATTTGTAAAAAGCTTCATTCAACAGAAGAGTATGTATGAATGAACAAATCAAGGAGTGTGTGCCAAGACAGAGTTGTATGGCAGTCCGTCATCTCTGCCTACCCTGCGGCGAAACGGCGTGATGGTTAGTTAGTTAACGAATAACTGTATCCTAGAATGCGTCACCTCTGGGAAAAGTCTCGTAGTTTGCCGACGCCGAACATAAATCAACCTGCCAATTTTTCTTGGACGATATTTTTTGTTGCAATTTTTTTTTTCTTAACTCTCAACTGACAGGTTGTTAAGGCTTCCTAAACGTTCATTCTCGCCACAAGTGGTGTCATCCGTGTGTCCGATGACGTAGGGTGATGTCTACATCTGCGATACGAACCACGCTCAGAAACGGACGCCCGCAACGCTCTACTAAACCCCGCCAGCAACTCCGCGCCAGTAAAAGTGGTGAAAGTGTATTATCTCGCTATTTTATTTTTTTTAATCACATTCCCTGCATTAATTCGATTTAATACAATACATAGTTTAACATTCTCCATTAATGGAGGACTGAACGCTGTTGGCGCAAATAAGAAATTGTCCAAAGAAGCGAAGCTAGCAGTCAACAATGGAGTGCTTATACCAACCCTGATGTATGGCAGTGAGGCATGGAACTGGCAGAGGAAGGATGAAAGTACACTAAATGCTGTGGAAATGAGATCTTTGAGACGGATGTGCGGTAAAACCGATGCGGATGCGTGTAGGACCGTATTAAAAATGTGGATATCCGGAAAGAATGCAAGGCTGATGTGAGCGTAATGAATAGGATCAAGAAAGGGACGCTTAGATGCTTTGGGCATGTAGAGCGAATGAACGAAGAAAGGAGCGTGAAAAAAATATGTGATGCGAAAGTGAATGGAAGAAGAAGTCGAGGAAGACATGGCACGATCAAGTGAATCAAATACTTGAATCGGGTCATGTGAAGAGTCAGAATAACAGAAGAGTATGTATGAGACGATGCATGAATGTAAATTAAGCAAGGAGTGTGTGCCAAGACAAAGTTATATGGCGGGCCGTCGTCTCTCCCTACCCCTGCGGGGAAACGGCGTGATGGTTAGTTAGTTTTTTAGTTTTAACAGTCTGCGCTGCAATAATTAACCCTTCTAGCGCCAAACATTTTCTTTAAATATATCGTCGCTGGAAAGGCAAAAGGGCTTAAGTGACACTTTGGTCAAATGAGTGAAACATGCAGTTTCTATCAGTTTTTTTTCTCCATCAAATACTTTGATTCTGAAGACTTTTAGCTTAGTTCGGGACTTTAAAAAAAAAAAATAACAAAATCCAACCAGGTACTCGAGACTTGCGATTTTTTTTGTAAAACAAAAAAATCTTTAAATGGCCCTGGTGTAAACTTTCCAAAATGGCGCCTCAGACCTTTTGCTTTTCTGGCGACGATATGAAAATGTGCCAAATAAAATTTTGCTCGTTTATGTCACTTACTAGTTGGAAGAAAAAAAAATGATCCGATCTTCAAAATTCTTTCAACGTCATTTTTTAAACAAACTTCGAATTACTAAAATGAAACATGAAAATAAAACACAATTATTTATTAGAAATGAAAATCCAAGGAAACAAAGTTGACTAAGTCTAACTGGCACTTTTGACACGAGAACGTGGCAGCGCTGTGGCGATTTTCGACACTAAGTATAAACCTTAGAGTACACAGAGTGTTATCAATCCAAGGCAGTGTAGTCAGTTTTTGATGATTTTTGCCGGACTCGGCAGACCTGGGCGTGGCTAGGACTAGGACTAGGGTATTTATACATCCATTCATAGCACATGTCTATAACCGCTTTTTCACAGTATTGTTATCAACAAAAATATAGCACATAACCTAAAAAACCGTTTGGTTGTGTCGAGTTTAGTCGCATATGAAAGCATGTGGGCGGAGTCCCCGGAGACGCGGGAGACCAAGATCATCCTTACAGTACATAAAATCTGTGTGTTATTTTTGTTGTCTCTTTCTCTCTCACGGTGTACGACGTATAAACCCGGAGAAAGTGATTTATCGCAAGTTTGTATAGGTTGGGTAAAAATAATTAGCTCTCTCTCCATACATTGTTACTCCAAGGTATAAACAGTTAAGATTGCTTTTAAGGAAAACCAAGATAGTTCAAAGGTAAAGTAGTGTAACTTTAGAAATTACCCGCTGATGCATATAATGGCAACACACCTATTGTTATGAAATGTTTGTTATCGTTTTATCATATTTGTAAAACTATTCCGCTGAATAAATATTGCAGAATCAAACATTACTCACAGTCACAACAGTCGTTTTTGATTATAAGAGTAAAGATTAGGACAGTATGACAAATAAATGTACACACAAATTGAGGGCGCTGCAATCGTTTTAAATTCTACAAATGGCAACACCAAATCATTTTAAATTCTACAAATGGCAACACCAAATCATTTTAAATTCTACAAATGGCAACACCAAATCATTTTAAATTCTACAAATGGCAACACCAAATCATTTTAAATTCTACAAATGGCAACACCAAATCATTTTAAATTCTACAAATGGCAACACCAAATCATTTTAAATTCTACAAATGGCAACACCAAATCATTTTAAATTCTACAAATGGCAACACCAAAATGACACCAAGGTAAGAGGGTGTAACTTTTAAAAATCACTACGGTCCAAGTGTGTATCTTTCAAATTATTTATACAGGATGTCCAGAAATTAGTGGTACTCTCCGAAAAGAGAGGATTTTACAAAATATTTATTTATTTAATTAATTATAAACGCCTTTATGGACCTTTACATAACCGTGTAATATAATAGTGACATAAAAATAACACGGAGTAAATGATTTACATCCAAAAACATAAGTAAGTTAATAGAAATATTATAATGCAATAAATTGACATTAATATTTTTGAAAGAGGTATTCTATTATAGCCTTGAAGGAACAATATATGGAGGGATAGCTAATTTGTTTTACCCAACCCATCCGAAATTGTAATAAATCACTTTTTCCGAGTTTTTACATCGTACACCATGAGAGAGAAAGAGACAACAAATTTCTTGGACGGCTTCTATATACTGTCGTAATGTTCTTAAGCTGGTTATTTTCGCTGGTTAACGGCGGGACTCCGCCCACATTTTTTATTTTGCCACTAAACTTGACACAACTAAACGGTTTTTTAGGTTAGATGCTATATTTTTATTGATAAAAATACTGTGAAAAAGTGGCTATACGAATACACAAAAACATTATGTCGATATGTGATATGAATGGATGTATAAATACCGTAGCCTTAGTCTTAGCCACGCCCATTTGCGCCGAGTCATGTTAAAATCATCAAAAACAAGTCCAAAACTGACTTCACTGGCTTTGGCTTGGGCTACCTCTTGTATACTCTAAGATTATAGCCTTCTTGTAACTAGATTCAGTGCAGTTGAATATATCTACTATTTTTGCGAAAGAATTAACCACTACATGCAAAATAGGTTCAAGCGAGTATCTCTATGACTCAGTCCTGATATTATTGTTACATTTAAAAATATTTTTTTGAAGAATTCTTAAGCAATTCAATATTGGAACCTATTCGTGGAAAGGCGGTTGTTTTTTAATGTACTTATTGATTGTATTTGTTGTAAGTTAAATCAAAATTAAAAATAAATAAAAAAAACTATTTGAAAGAAAGTCGCACTTAAAGCAAATATTTTTCGTGAAGAGTGAGTTGTGCCGTTTTTCCTAAAATACGGGGGGCAGTGAAGCATAACTTCACATTCCAAAAATCGGCTTCGCTCAGTGTTGCCATAGTAATTAAAGAATGTTGCTTCACGTCACAAAATGTCTACATTTTATTGCTGAACTGTATATGTGGCTAGGTTAGGTTCAGAGGGACATCCACAATGTGATGTGTCGATTCAGCCATGCGGTTTCATTTGCACTTTTACCGGTGACAAATCACTGGATGTAACTTGACTTGCCAAAGTGAAAACTGATAAATTTTGTTTCTACAGATTCAAAAAACTGAACTTATTTCTGCTTGTCTGGTTTTGAAAAGATTCTTTTTATATTTTGATAATTTTTCTTGTATATACATCAGTTCCAATTTTGAAAATGCCACTCTTACGTGCGCTCAATGAATTTTTATTGTATGAGTGTATTTTGCGTCTGTGTAACAGTTTTTATATTTACTTATTTATAAACTAACGAACTTTTGTCCAATCACAAAAAAATACATAATAATAAATGGGAAAAAGAGCAACAGAGAAAGAACAACACATACATAGTATTATAATGAAGCAATGACAAAAACAGGACAAAATATACATTAGAAAGAATATTCAAATCAAAGCCAAGGTCAAGTCAAAGTTTTGGTACAGTCGTAAATAATGACAAAAATCATTTAGACCATAGGTTCTCAACGTGGGCGATAACGCCCCCTTGTGGGCGTTTGAGACTTTCAGGGGGCAGTAGAAAATTAGGGGGCGTTAGAAAAAATAGCCGGTCTCTGGAACGGTCGATATCCTTTGTAGGTTCTTTTCGTGTTTTTGGGCGAGGAACCGTTTCCAGTTCATTTCAAATCTCTACCGACTAGTACTTTTTTTGGCAAGGAACCAGTTCCAGTTTTTTTTTCGTTTTCAATTCTCTACCGACTAGTACTTTTTTTTGACGAGGAACTTTTGTTGATTTGCTAGTACTTTCGAATAAACCCCAGGAACCGGTTCCAAAAAAAACTGGATAAATAACAGGTTCCTCGGTGGTCACCGGTAACTGAAACTGCAAACGCGACAGATGTTATGTAAAAAAAATAAATTATTATAATTATATTTAAGATGGCAAAGAAAAAAAAATCTCAAAGTTGGCGGTAGGCAAAAGAAAGTTGAGAATCTATGATTTAGACTGAAACCAAAATTTTCCATTTTTACACAGTGTATCGTACAATACAGAAATTAAGAGAGTCCCACTTTGGGAAGCACCGGTGAAGCCACTGATACATTTAATGGATACCAATAAAAAAGCGGTTTGCATGTTAGGACGTACCTTTAAGTCATGATTAATATTTTTTTCAAGATGGATCCCCGACCAATTGCGTTACCTTGTAATAAAATAATATTTTTTCCGCAATATGATCCGCATATCAGGTGGCCTGTGGGCAAACCACCAAGGCGAGTGGGTACTCGGCTCATACTTTATTCTTGGTTTATTACTTAGAACCACTGAAGAGATAAACCGATAGAAGTGTGTTGCTAGCGTGTCCGAGTGTCTGAAGTAAGCTCAATTTCTCCTTGCTTGTAAAATTGATAAAATAATTTTATATATCGGAATTCTTTCTTCAAATTAACTTATTCATTTGTATAAAATTTTAAAATGTGCATCTCGTGTCTTCACTCTTTTATAGCTAGTACAATTCTTGGTCATTCGACGAAGAACTTTTAAATTGGCCCCCTCTCTGTCCAGGGTATTTTGAGGATGTGCCTTTATATAAACCTTGAAGGACATGGAGAGGTACTTTCGCGAAACAGTGTAGGCAGGACGGTTGACTTTATACTGACTCAATAGAAAGAGACAAAGATATATTAAATTATGTTAAATAGCCTATAAGTTACCGCCCACATGGAATTCGGACATTTTGAATAAACATATTTGAACACATCAAACAAAACAATATCAATACACCATTAAAATGATTTATAAAGTCAAAATATCACACAACACTAATAAAAGAAAGTTTGCTTAAATAATGATGGAAGCTTTTTGTTGATTTATGTCTTTACATCTTTAAAAATGTGAGAATTCTCAAGTTCGGTCAAAAATATTTAAAACTGTTGAAATACCTCTGAATAGTGATGTTTTATAATCTTTGTTTGGTCTTATTTGAACATTCATGCATACCACATATCACCATCATGTTTGATTTATTTTTGTAACCTTAAAATCCGTTGACGTAAGTTATGCGACTCGATGATGTGAAGTAAGCGCGGACGGATAACATCCTTACATACTTAGAAGTGCTGCGATATTATGTGTCGACTTATCTTGTCTCTTTCTCTCTTATGGTATACGACTTAAAAACCCGGAGGAAGTGATTAATCGCAAATTTGTATAGGTTGGGTAAAAATATTTAGCTCTCTGTCCAAATATATTCTTACTCCAAGGTATCAACACTTTAAAGGCTTTGTCTTCCGTGTTAAAGCTTGGTTCAGTGTCCGGGTTTCCACGCCGTACAGAAGATACTGAAAATATTAGGTCACGTTACGGTTACTTAAGTGTTTTTTCATCTTAATGAAAGCGCTCTTGGCTATCTTAATGCGCCCCTAAAGTTTAGAGAGGGACTCCATTTTTCGCTAACCCAAGTATAGGTCCCTCAATCAGAGTTGGGGCCGGGACTGCTCTCACAGATACATAGCTTACAAACAGCGTGTTGCGTTTGAAGGTTTATTTAAAAAAAAAAACAATTACTGATTATTTAACACTTCAGAAATCGAAGCCAAAGCGTGTTGAAGTCAGTTTATATAAAAAAGTTCTTTAAAATGTAAGGGTTTTATTTAATTATTATTATAATACTGAATTTACTTAAAATACAGTTCTCAATAATCTCAATAAAGGACTTGCTTCCGTTGTTTTTCTATAAATGGCTTTAGCGGTAAGTAGTAGTCGAAATAAATAGATCATATACGTCATGCAATGCAATAAACTTAGGCATCCGTCAACATAACCCCATAAAAACATAAGTCGATTTGTGTTTGTATCATAAAGTTATTCTTGATTGAAAATGTCAGTGTACGAGGCAAATTCTCGTCATTTGCGGGAGGTTTTAACTGACAATGCTCGACACCATGTTGCGAAAGTGGTCAAGACATACATGGAAACGTTGAAATGTGAAGTCCTACCCTTAGAGCAATAATATAGAGAGACCGTCCTAATTATGAGTCAAATCGTGCGTACTCACAAAATATAGCTTTCTCTTTATGCTCGGTTCTATAGACATATAAAAAAAGAGACAAACAATTGTTATTGAGAACATATGGTATGATTTGGGGCGTGATAAAAGACGTGTAGCCATTTTCAATATATACTAACTTCACACTAGTTTACTTCTGTCAGTCGAATTGATAGACAAAAAGCTTAAAATATATAATTACTTAAGTGAATTTAGTGCAATATTAAAAAAAAAAAACGACATGACTATATGTGCAGTTGTTGGTTGCTTCAACTGAAGTAACAAAGGACCAAAAAATCAGTTTCCACAGGTATTTATCCAAGAATTCGTATTTTTTAGTTTGACCTCAAATATTTAACATGCTAACCTGCAAAACAACTAGTTACCCACACCAATATTTAGTCAATTTTTGCATTATTTGTTTCGAAATGATAAACTTCCGTTTAAAATGAGTTTTAATGCATTTTGAATATGTTTTACTTAGAGAGATATACGGGATTCTCACGTAAATTTGTAAGAATGGGGATTCCCTGATTAGTCCAACATCTGAATGTATCCATGTCTCATTCTTTCTCATGGTAGCAACGCAAAATTGTTCGCGAATAGATAAAGACGGAATAATGTTTATCTTTACGGTTTTCTTCGCATCCTATTGGCTGGTAGCTTATACGCCGTACCTCCTGTGGTCAAGCTTGGGCATAAACTTACTACAATATTTCGCAAAGTTAGGTCTCTAGGTTACTCTAAGGTCCTACCCCACCCGCCATATTCTCCAAACGTCTTTCTCTCTGACTATCACTTGTCTAGATCAATGACACACGACCTGGCTGATCAGCACTTCCGGTCTTATGAATAAGTAAAAGATTGGATCGATTCGTGGACCGCTTCAAAAGATGACCAGTTTTTTTAGTGCGGGATTCGCACGCTGTCCGGAAGATAGGATAAAATAGGGGCTAGCGATGGACGATACTTTGAATCATAAATTTATTACCAGTTCTTTACAATGAAGCCTAGAGTTTCGGAAAAAAACGGCGAAAGCAAAGTTGTACATCTAACAATTGGGTCCACAGCGGGTACTTGTTTGCACGTCCTGGGTTTTGCCACTGACTTCGCCGCGACTCTTCGGCAGAGTGCGACTGAAGCTGACTCCGCCTTCAGTCTAAAGGTTAAACCCTTGAAGTAACAATATATGGAGGGAGAGCTAATTATTTTTACCCAACCTACACAAACTTGCGATAAATCACTTTCTCCGGGTTTTTACGTCGAACACCATGAGAGAGAAAGAGACAGCGAATTTCACAGACCGCTTCTATATACTGTAAGGATGATCTTAAGCTCCTGGTTTACGGCGGGACTCCGCCCACATTTTTTATTATGCCACTAAACTTGACACAACTAAACGGTTTTTTAGGTTATATGCTATATTTTTATTGATAGAAATACTGGCGCTGCACTGCGCGGCACGGCAAACAGAAAAGTGACGCGCTAGTGCGGTTTGACTTTAAAAGGATATTGGCTAATTATCGATTTGTCAGCACTTTCGCACATTGAATCAGGCGACCTTTTCCTGGTATTAACAACAATGATAATTACTTGCCATTTTGCTCACGGAGAAGGTGGCGACCCCTCGTCATCACAATGTAACATTACCAAATAAGTCACACTTGTTTGGCGTGTGCCTGAAATATTTATCAAACCATCTAGTAATGTATGCCGGTTATAGGAATGACATATTTATAACGATTACTGGATAATGTATGGCCTAACGGTTAAGATCCTCGGCTACGAATGCAGAGGTCGCGGGTTCTAAACCCAGCGTGTGCATATAAATTACATGTACGAGGCCTGTTCAAAAGAAAAGGTGAATTTTGAATTTTCGCGGGCTGTGTACATTCGATTATCGATTTTTGTGTTGTTATGTTGGTACTCATATGTTTATCATATGTTAGCATTATCAGCCATTTTGGATTAGTGGTTTGTTTTTGACAACTGGAAAGGTTAGTCACGTTTTTGTGTGTTCTTCGATTTTTTTACTTTTGAAAAAAATGGATCAAAGAATATGTATTAAATTTTGCGTTAAAAATAGAATACAGTGCTCCAACGCACCTAAAATGTTGACTGTGGCATTCGTCGAGTCTACTTTCTCTCAAAAAAGTGTTTATAAGTGGTACAAGCGCTTTACAGAAGGCCGAGTAGATGTTAATGACGATGAGCGTCCTGGAGTTGTGGAAAAACAAATCATAGATTTTATTTTAAACAAACCACTAATCCAAAATGGCTGATAATGCTAACATATGATAAACATATGTGTATCAACATAACAAAAAAAACGATAGTCGAATGTACACAGCCCGCGAAAATTCAAAATTCACCCTTTCTTTTGAACAGGCCATGTATGTGTGTTAATTTACGTATTATTTAAATAATATATTATTTTATAATAATTTGACCGGTTAGTAGCCTAGTTGATAAATGCGTCGTGTTTCCGCCCAGGCGTCGTTGGCTCAATTCCTCTGCTATCTAAGTCCTCCACCATTGCACTTTCCGCTTATTATGATGGTAGTAAATATTAAAATTATAAGAATAATAAGAATTAAAAAAAAAACTTTGTTTAATTCACTTTTTTTTAAGTAATAAAAATACGAACTGGTTTCGTCAACTGCGTGACATATTCAGGTCAGAGCACTTGAAGAAGAATATGTACTAGACGATGCATGAATGTCAATGAAGCAAGAAGTGTCCAAGATTTAGTGGCGGACTATCCTCTCTGCCCACCCCTACGTTGGCTAAGGAAAAGAAAGCACAACACGGCGTAGTAACCCAAAAATACACCTCGATAATACGTGATATGTGGTACATACTCTGAGTATCGCCCTGGTGAAATACCACCATTCTGATTCGAAATGGCTTTAGCCGTGTTTGGGGACCAGATCTGAATAGCCAGGTACTTCCTAACCTTCATCTTCCTCATCTCCTTCCTCTCCCCTCTACCTTGAGCCTCACAACATACCCCAATTGGGGATGCCATAGTCCCACTGGCTCTAGACGGTTGGGAGCAGTTGGGACACTCTTTGCGGTATTCACTATAAACATAAATAAAAAGGTGCGAATCATGTCTGGTATATTGTCATACAACGGAAGTGTATCGCAAAACGTATTGCGGATGCGCTTTATGTTAATTTATTGCGGCCATAGAAAAAGTTGCCATATTATTTCTAGAAAAATTACTTTAAGTCATTCCGTCCTTCGACGAATTTAAAATGAACTCTGCCCCAAGAAAATAAATGCGTAATATAGCTTCACACTTTTATATGGGGGGGAATAATTAATTCAATATAATTGGATTGTTTTATTTTGCTGTTGTTTATTTCGCCTTCTGGGAGTTCACTATGCGATATTATTTATTTTACTCAGAAACGACGAGCATAATAATCTGAGGTCGCGGGTTCAGATCCCGACGTGCGCAAATATTTTTTATTTAATTACTATGTGTTATTTCATATTTAATTCATATAAAATAATATATTGCATATTTGCGGCACGTTCCGGAGTGGTAGATACTCTTAAGTGTCGACCTGGTGAAAGACCACCATTCAGAATCGAAACCTAACTTGAAATGGCTTTAGCCGTGTTTGGTGACCAGGTCTGAATTGCCAAGTATTTTCCATCTTCTTCCCCTCCCCACTACCGTCAGCCTCGCAACATACCCCAGATAATCTGATATTTTTCCTGGGTTTGTAAATATATTACAGGTTAATAAGTTAAAAGTATTTAAATAATGTAAATGTCTTTAAAATTAGACAATACGGTACCGAAATACTCTCAGAGCGAAAATATTATACAGGAGAGATAGCTTTGCAAAACGGTATAGTCAGGATTGTTGATTTTTCCTGACTTGGGCGCGTCTAGGGTTTTCATGGACACATCTTCTTACATCCATTCATGGCACATGTCGACATAATGTTTAATAAATTGTTTATTTGTATAACCACTTTTTAATAGTATAGTTATCAACAAAAATAAAGGATATATCCTCAAAAACCGTTGAGTTATGTTGCATAACAAAACGTAGTGGGCGGAGTCGCCGGAGACGCGGGAGACGGAAAATATGCTTACACGACTTGTCTTGTCTCTTTCTCTCTCACGGTTTACGACGTAAAAACCCGGAAAAATTAGATTTCGTTAGATTAAGGAAATAATCTAACGAAAAATGTAAGTTAGTAAATTGCTCGCTTAATTTTATGGGTTTTACTCCCGACATTTTAGTTTTCACTCCATCGCGTGTATTATATTATAGTTTGCTCGGTTTTTCGACCACCTGTTCTAGAAATACAGCCTCCTAGGTACACTCACTTACGGCACAGATAAATAATTGTAACAAAGTGGTAAGTACTTGTAATTAACGTAGATTCGCTAATTATCCAGATAACACAAATTATCATCGTTTGGATACTCCTATCTGAGCAGGCGGATCGCACTCTTTGTAACTTATTTACTATGATATGTTATATATTGCGCCCGCCAAACTAACTATTTCTAGCATACGCACAAGTTGTAAATCCTACCTTAACCCCTTTATGGTCCTGCCGCTGAGAGCTCCGTTGTGACCTCTCATTCATTGAGGAGGGCCTTTGTTCAAAGCTGGAAGGCAGAAGACTCACGAGAAGTAGAAGAAGATAGAAATCAATCTAGCTGGAGTACCCTCGTTTGGAAGTCATTTTATTTATAAACTAACCGACTAAAGTCCAATTACAAAAAATACAAAACATGATATGGGAAAAAAAGAGCCACAGAGAAAGAACAGCACATACATCATATTAAATGAAGTAATGACAAAAATAGGACAAAATATACATGAGAAAGAACATTCAAATCAAAGCCAAGGTCAAGTCAAAGTTTTGGTAGAGTCGTAGAGAATTACAAAAATCATTTAGACTAATGACAAAAAATCAAGACTGGCTCGAGTCAACAAGTCTCGACACTCCGGACAGCGGAGAATGATACCCATAATTAGTAGAGTGATGATTGAGGAACAGCAATTCATTGTTTCTAGTCTAGTCATCGCAACTCTTGTATCAATGCGGGAGATAACTTTATCCGCCGGTTGCAGAGTTAGCTCGTGTCATTGGCCCACTATAAGCATCCGCCCTATATCTGTATCCGAGGTGCCAAGACGAACTTGTGCAACTCTCCGCTCTATTTCCTCCGCCCCGGTTGCATCCTCACACCTGTTATGTAACACTCACCTGGGGATATTTCAAAACGACATTCGACTCGATTTCTCCACCTTCGCCACCGAATTCTAGTTACAGGATCACGAATGCTAAGATTCAACTAGAGACCAAACCTATACATCGCAAAAATACCGTCGGAGTAACGAGGGAATTTCAACCTTGTTGCCACCAGCGCGAGGAGGGCTCGATTACTCCCGAATTTCAAGGTCATTTGAAAAAAATGTATCACCCTCGGAGTAAGAATATCTATGGAGAGAGAGCTAATTTGTTTTACCCAACCTAAACAAATTTGCGATTAATTACTTTCTCCGGGTTTTTACGTCGTATACCGTGAGAGAGAAAGAGACAACAAAATTTTGGCAAAATTTCACACCGCTTCAAAGTATTGTAACCATGTTCATTGACTCGTGCGTCTCCCGGGACTCCGCCCACACGCTTTGATGTGCAACTAAACTGAACATAACTCAACGGTTTTTTAGGTTATATGGTATATTTATTTTTATAAGAATACTGTGAAAAAGTGGTTATACGAATAAACAAAAACATTGTGTCGACATGTGCTATGAATGGATGTATAAATACCGTAACCCTAGTCTTAGCCACGCTCAGGTCCAACCGAGTCAGTAAAACCTAGTAAAAACTGACTACAGATCGATCTACAGCGTTACCTCTTGTATATCATTGCTCTAAGGCAGGGGTCTCCAAACTTTCCAGCCTTAGGGCCATACTGATTACTCCAGTAAGTTCCGAGGGCCAAAACCATATTATTACTTATCACAAAAACAATAACAATAAGCCTACAACAATGTTATGAGTAGTTAGCCCATGACCACATCAATGTAGATGTCATATTAATAATTATTCAACATAAAATTAGAATACTTCAGTAAACTAAATTTAATTTGCTATAAAAAATATGTTCTCTTAAATGAGTTTTCAAGTATGCTAGCTCTCCGCGGGCCGGACAAAATTTGTCCGCGGGCCGGATGTGGCCCTCGGGCCGTAGTTTGGAGACCCCTGCTCTAAGGTATCACCTTTTGATATGCAACTGTTGAAATTCGAACTAAGCCGCGTTCATACAGGTGTAAAAAAGCAGCCCGGTCACTTTTCGCTGTCAATAACAGCCAGGAAAAGGTCACCTTTGTTAACCATGATTTAAAGTACTTTTTTCTGAGATTATTGTTGGTTTGATATGTTGTTGTCAAGTCTGTTCCGACATGTTTCGTTAGACTGATATTTTCATTTTTGCAAATGCGAACTGCGTAATTTTTCACGCGGATTAGATAATAATAATAAAAAGAATTTCTTATACATGTTATAATTTAATACATATATAAAATTAGATTTTATATTTGTGAAATAATACAAATTAAGGTACCATATAGATAAGCAAGACAAGAAAATAAAAACAATTTACATAAAAATTCAGGCAGTTGGATATGATCAGGTCATTAAGAAGATTTTTTTTCGAAAATCAATAGGATTTCACTTCTGAATCTCTCCTCACTGACGTGAAATACGTCGATATCGGAAGAAATTTTGTTCTGGAGCAAAATACTCCTCCCCACCGGCAGAACCATTGTCAAATTGGTCCTACAGCCAGAAAGATAGAAT
Organism: Drusus annulatus; assembly: GCA_022651775.1. NCBI lineage: Eukaryota > Metazoa > Arthropoda > Insecta > Trichoptera > Limnephilidae > Drusus > Drusus annulatus. The sequence continues at coordinate 87,139 of JAGWCC010000331.1, forward strand.
AATCTATGAAGACGCTGTCTTAGATAGTCATCAGGAACATAAAGACTTACGCGCTCCAAAATAGCAGGATTTTCTATATAGTCTCGCAGCAGTCTGAAGAAGTGAGTGGCGGCATACCCCTCTCTCCTGAGCTGTAAGGAGTGAAGTCCGAGCGTGCCCAGGAGAAAGTTTGTTGGGTATAGCCACGGATAGTGGCCGCACTCTCTCATGTAGAGAAACCTCGGAAACTTTTTCTGGACCCTCTCCAACATGACGGAGTACCTTACCTCAAGAGGATCCTAAATGATCGAGCCACTCTCCAGCCTACTGCGGACCAAAGAGAAGATGATGTCAGCAGACCATAACAGTAACAATTTCTTCTTTAGTCTTTCTCTACCCTTTTTTTTGTTTACAGTGAATACCACACAAGAGTCCCAACTGCTCCCAATCGTTTAGAGCAAGTGACACTATGGCATCCCAATTGGTGTATGTTGTGAGGCTGAAGGCAGTGGGGAGGGAAATGAGATGGGGAAGAGGAAGGTTGGGAGTACCTGGCTATTTAGATCTGGTCACCAAACACGGCTAAAGCCATTCCAAGCAACGTTTCGATTCTGAATGGTGGTCTTTCACCAGGGCGATATTTAGTGTGTCTACCACTCCGATTGCTGGGTATATGCCGCTTTCCTGTCTTTCCAGTGTCTCTTATTTTGTGCCAGGGCATTTAGCCATCCGCAAGGTCTTTTTGGCATAGACATAAAATACAAGATACGTCATAATCATAAAAATCTTACGAAAAATGTGCATCACTGGTACCGTCTTATTCTTATGAAAAGGATAGCCATTCAACGAATATGTGTGTACGGATGAGATAGCTATATGAACGTCCCACGCTACTGTTAAAATCGGGTATCGCCCAACTAGCCGCGGTTGTCTTCCACACACTAATGTATTTCTCCATTCGCTATTGTATTTCACCGTTCGAGAACCTAAAAATCTTTTGAATAATTGTATTTATTAAATTGAAATAATAAGTGATTTGTGGGTAATTATGAATGGAAAGAAACTCCATGAGATATGTTTTTTGCTCCCGAATGATTTTTACACTTCTCAAGGCATTTTTTTGTCAGAAAGAAGCCTACAGCGACGCGTTTGTGACAGCTGGTGACAGCTTGTCCGTCGAACGAATGTTTGTGTGACACTAAACGCAGTAAATCTCTAGTATGTCTCGCGGATTCGGTTTAGTGCATTCACGCGCGTTGGCTCAGTAATGTGTCTATATTATTCAATTCATCTAAGCTTTCTGGTGGCCTTTTTATTGCCGGTCTCCGTTTCAGCCTAATGCCACATATGTATAACTATATTTTATCCGTTCGTTCAACTTTAAAAGTTAAATTTCAAAATTGCATCTAAATGTTAGAATTTACACTCTTATACACCTGACAACATTTTATTACCACGGTGAAACTAAAATCCCTCTCTTCTTGCGAACTTCGAGGAAGCTTCAACGTACGACTGGATACCGTTTTTACGGTATTATTCCAAACCGCGGGGGTTCTGACGATGTTTGTAGTGACACCTAGGATTGCCTACCATTTGTATGACGTCTCTCATTGCATTTACTTCATAATTTTAGTCTACTGCTCTCCAGGGAGTCTGATCCACGAAAATACAATAAGATGTAATTTTTTTTTTTTTAGTTTTATTTATTTTATATTAGTTACTTTGTACATTCAAGTTTACAAGTAGCTAATTATTTCATTTTCTTTTTAACTTATATACTACTTATTATTTTGATTTAAATGCATTTAAATAATTTTTACAGGCTATTTTGAATTTATTGATAGGCATAATTTTGATGGTTTCCGGCAGAGCATTATAAGATTTCATCCCTTTATATAGTAAGCTATTTTGTGTGTTTGCTTTATTCTTTTCTGGTAGTCTAATTTCTTTGAATGTCCTTGTATTATATTTGTGAATATCAACATTGTAGATAATTTTGTCAGAAAAATATTTTGGTAACAAGTAGTTCTTCATTTTATGTATAAACATCAATGTGTTTAATGTTAGCATCTGTTTTACCGTTAGCCAATTTAGTTTCTCTGACATTTTAGTTACTTATGAGTATCTATTTCGCCTAAGTATAATTCTCATTGCTCTATTTTGGAGAATTTGAAACCTGTTTTGTTCTTTGTCGTTACACAAGAAAAGAATCGTTGAACAGTAGTAAAAATGTGGAGCAATAATGGAGTTGTATATTGTAATAATTACAATGTATAATGGCTACTGTGCGTGTAGTTTGCATGTATTTGGATTCCAACACAATGCAACTTACAGAATGGCGCCCAAATACGCCATAACAGTTCCAAATTAATCATTATTCTTGCTTCTCCCAGCTTCCCGTTTTGTCTCCACCGCTCCCGCACTAAAAACTCATGCATCGCGTAAAAAAACTGTTGTGACGGCACCTGAGCTGACCTGAATCCCAAACCCACTTTCCCGACAGAAATAGTGACGTGTGACATAAATAATCAAGATTATTATCATTCTAAAATCACGTTTTTCCACGATGAATCAAATGACGGTTTTTTTTATCATGCGTCGCCGCGCACCGTTTCTCCGAAGCTGTGAGCAGCAATAGATCGACTCTCGTCTAGTTTTAATAAATATGCAACCTTGGCCTCAGAGATGTATACCGTGAAGGTAAGAAGTGTGCATATCTCAACCAGAGTTGACGCGAACACCGGATGCTTTGGTTGCATACAACATGTTTCTATCATATTTTTTTTTATGCAATAAAAATAACACACTGTAACAACTTTCAAAGTGTCCCTTTCTCGCAAAAATAAGTAGACGTTAGCAAGGCAAAAGGCTGTTTCTCAGTGACGTTTGGCAAGGACATCACTGTCGTAAGTGTTAACATATGCATCGGTACACACAATCCGTGTTGTTTGGGTCCGCTCTAATTGCGCGACGTATGAGTATGGAAGTAGTTTATTCCAGTAAGATATCGTCGCCGGAAAGGCAAAAGGGCTGAAGCGCCATTTTGGGAAGTTTACAACAGAGCACTTAAAAGTTTTTATTTATTTTACAATATAATTCATAAGTCTTCAGTACCTGGTTGGATTATTGTCGAACTCGTGTCGCTTGAGTCAAGCCTTCTCCCAAATGGCATATATATTTTAGATGACTGCAGGGCCACAAAGTCTTCAGAATCAAACGAGAGTCAGAGCTTTCAATGCAGAAAAAAAAACAGATCAAAACTGCATTTTGAACTCATTTTTTACCAAAGTGTCGCTTAAGCCCTTTTGCCTTTCCAGCGACGATATGCATATTTGTGTGGTTCTAGATGCCGTGTTATGCTAGATATATGTATATATATACACAATTTTGAGATCACTTTCTCCGAATTTTTACTTCGTATACCAAGACAGAGAAAGAGACAAGAAAAGTCGCCAAATAATATCGCAGCACTTCTAAGTATGTAAGGATGTTCTCCGTCCGTGCTAACTTCACATCATCGAGTCACATAACTTACGTCAACGGATTTTAAGGTTTTTTTCTATATTTTTGTTGATTAAAATTCTTGCAGTGGTTATACAAATAAATCAAACATGATGGTGATATGTGCTATGCGTTAATGTTCAAATTAGACCAAACAAAGTTTATAAAACATCACTTTTCAGAGGTATTTCAACGGTTTTGAATATTTTTTACCAAACTTTAGAATTTTTTTCATTTTTAATGATATAAAGACAAAATCAACACAGACTTCCATCATTGTTTAGGCAAACTTTATTTTACTAGTGTTTGTGTGATATTTTGACTTTATAAATCATTTAAATGGAGTATTGATATTGTTTTGTTCAATGTATTCAAATATGTTTATTAAAAATGTCCGAATCCCATGTGGGCGGTAACTAATAGGCCATCCAACATCCTTTAATATATCTTTGTCTCTTTCTATCGAGTCAAAATAATGTCAACAGTCCTGACTACAGTATTTCGCAAAGGTTCCTCTCCATGTCCTCAAAGGCTGCTTCTGTTTTATACGAGGCCAGTATTTGTAACAAGTTGGCAAACATGTCAGTAAAATTTAGTTGAGTTTGGGTTTCAATCAGTCGAGTGCATTTTCCATTTTCCGAACCCTCTTCAAGACTAACGTTTTTTTTCGTAAATCAAATCTTTAAAGATTTTAAACGCTGCCTTGAATGCTATTGCACAGCACTACCTCGATATTTAAATAATTTACCATAATAATTTCCTTTGTGAGTACGTACCTCCGTACGAGTGTGAAGTTTTCGAAATTGAAACAGATGTTAATTTAAATTATCATATTTAAAAAACAAATCTTTTGAAATCCCCACCTTTATAATAAAGTAACTGCCTATAATGTATTTCAGGAGGCATTCTTCTATATTTGAAATAGGTGGATTAAAGCAACTAATATTTTTTTTAGCAAGTCATACCCTGATTGTTCGTAGGTAAAAACTAATATTTTATAAACGTTTGATTAAAGGTCGGATTTTAATCGATCATTAATTTACATTATGTATGTATTTATGGTTCATGACATATTATTTAGATAAGTATCACAATAGAAAATGACGTCCATCATACTGAGCTTAAGTCGGCTGCCATAATATTGTGTTCTGGCTGGAGTATGACGTGTGCATACAGTACACAGAAACAGCATAGGTAACACTGTACTGACACATGTATTGACTTTATCATTATGAGGTTAAGGTAGTGTCATAGTCATCCAAGGCTTAATAATCCGAAGATTAAATATGCGATGTCTTATACTGTTACTAAATAATTTCCTAATCTATTCTAACAGCACCGGATCCACCATTCGTTCAAACTGTGCAAAACACATAGGCGCCATCTGTGAAGGGGCGCCGTGAAAATAAAGATCTTATTTAAATTTACTTCAAATATTCTCTAAATAATATCATTTGGTAATTGTGTTTATTTATTACGCTGGCAGCATCGCTGTGCATTGAACGACTAGTGAAAATGTATGGGAATTAGATTTTGGTCACGGAATTTTTTACGTATTGCATAGTGGTTATTTGGACGTAAAGTCTGTTTTTCTATGGAGTGTTATACGTTAAAGTTTTGAGAAACAAAGTCTACAACCAATCACCGTGCCCGTAATTTTCATACAAAATTGAAAACGAACTGTTGGAGATGGTACATATTTTTGTCACGGCGGCATTATATCGGTGACTTTGCGCTTATTTTGTTTTTCAGAATTCGTTTACAGAAATATTTTTTTGGGTTTTATTTTTCAACGACTAGCAAAAAAAATGAATGAAATCCCACATCTCCGCTATCGAATTTTTCCTAGCTATAGGAAATAGCTATTAGTAACTGGTTCCAAAAGTAGTGACAGCCGATTTTAGATGTTACATCCCTAAGACGCAGCTGTTCTGACGGATGACGAAAATCTTGTTATACGAAAATAAACCCTTAAGATAGTTACTTTACATAGAAATAATAAATAACCTAACATTAATAAATAAATCAAATGTAGAGGGGGGGGGGACTCAATACTTACTTCACAGGGCGCTAGATGTCGTGGAACCGGCCCTGTATTCTAAAAATGGCGATGTGCGTTTATCCTCGTTCTTATATTATATAAGTGCAAACTCTAAATAACCTGGACTTAGGACATATATGTATTATAATTAAATGAGACACAAAAATGGCTCTACTTTGCTGGAGGTTGTAACATCCATGTCCTATCTCACCACCTTAGTCGACCTTCAACTGTCGTCGGAGTTTGATAAACTCGTTGGGACTCTTGTGTGGTATTTACATTAAACATTGTTAAACAAATAACACTGCTCCGAATACGGTCAGACTACCACCATTGTGTTCACTGTATATCCATTAATCATTATGTCAACAGAGCACTGAACAGATAATCTCTAGGAGAGTGATGTATACCGATTTGAAAGAAAGCTGATGTCGCCAATTTAACACTAGGTTTACGGGCATTTTGTATATACATATTTCTATGGTCACCCGTCAAATTGACGGATAAACACAAATACTGTTCAAATAAATGTTTTATTCAACTGACTGACTACAAATTTATAACTGAAGATAGATCTATTTACTCACACTAATGTAGCCGTATGGTTAACTTCGCCAGACTTTCACCCTTGAAGAGACCTTTTTTATTGCCTCATAAATCGTAATGCGCCGAATGTGTTACGCAACGAACGCTTATTTGTAATTTGGGTTTGAAACAAAATATTCTTCACACCGATGACATTCTTTCTTCATTGCTTCACACAAATTGTTACACTGTGATTATTTTGTTTTAGACGTAAATATAAGTTTGGCTTAGTAAATATAATTCCACTGTTTAATTATTAAAAACAACAACAACAACAAAAAATACTGTCTGTTAAGTAAAATTCACAAAGCAAATCGGAAATCTGTCAATTTGACGGGTGCCGCAATCCTAGTGTTAAGACCTTTTAATACCCAGACCCCACAACAGGCCAATATATTGAGTTTCTGTTTAAGAGACAATTTAGATATTTGACGCAGTTTGATTAATTTCTCCCGAAGTGAGGGAAAGCTAAGCTAACCATTCTGGAAAAGCTAGGCTATCGAATGTCTGCCTACAACGTACGATACTCTGGACACGTCGTTCGCCAAACTGAGAACTCGAACCTGGAGAAGCTCACGGTCACCTGTAAGGGCAAGTGGGAGGCAGGAGAAGCGGAGGAAGATCACCGACGCGTTGGAGTGGAAGAGCCTGCATCATCAGGGCAATCTGAGCTTACTTCGAACACATCAGACACGACCAGCGACATGACGCAGCAGCAGCCGGGCGTCGCTCGTTGGGACATCAGCGCGGCGCTCGCCGACGCAGACGAAAGTGGGTCAGTTGCGAATGCCAGTCGTAGTTATAGGGGCTTCGCAACTTCTCGCAATCGTCCTATTTTTTGAGTTAGCTGTTTGTTTACACGCAAATAGTCCTTTGCGTGTAATCATATTAAGAGAAAAAACAATGAATTGCTGCTCCTCAATCATCACAATACTAATTATGGGTATAATTCTCCAATGTCCAGAATGTCAAGACTTGTTAGCTCAAGCCATGGTCTTGAAATTTTTGGTACCAGTCTAAATGATTTTTTACATTCTTTACGACTCTACCAAAACATTGACTTGATCTTGGCTTTGATTTGAATGTTCTTTCTTATGTATATTTTGTCCTATTTTTGTAATTGCTTCATTATAATATGATGTATGTGCTGTTCTTTCTCTGTTGCTTTTTTCACCATTTCGTGTTATGTATTTTTTTTGTAATTGGACAATAGTCCGTTAGTTTATAAATAAATAATAAATACGATAGCCCAATCTATCTTCTACAAGTATTAATACGTTAAAACGTCTTCTGTACATGGTTCGTTCGATACCCGCGTGGGGCCTAACAAGTCTCGACATTCTGGACAGTGGAGAATGATAGCCATAATTAGTAGAGTGATGATTGAGGAACAGCAATTCATTGTTTCCGAGTCTACGGCAAGTAATGTTGAACTAGATGCGTTGCAACAAAGAAGATTAATCAATTAATAAATTTGAAAATGCAAATTAAATCAAAGTCTTTCCTACGCCTTTATAATGATAAAAATTTCAAAGTTTTTTTCAATTTCATCACATGAATAATCGCCTCTTTCTCGCCCTAATCTCCATTCAATTCCGCGTAAGAAGCGATGTTGTACGGATTCAATGTGATGAATAATGACACTGGCGTATTCCTTTCGTACCGTGTACAAAACCACGCTGCGGATTTTCTCGTCTTATCATCTTTACAACCGATGTCCTTGGTGCTATCTGGTTTCGTTCGGCTAACCCACTGACACTGGCACTGGCCACTAGAATGTCGGAGAAGTTCTACTGAACACGTGCCTCTTCCCGTAGGCGAAATAAACTTATTTTTATTTTCTAGTGGCTCTAAGACAAATAAGAAATCATTTATGAAATTAGCCATTCACGAAATTTTATTAGCGTATCTCAACTCTTTAAACTTTTCAATCCTGAATATCAGACAGTTATATCTTAAAATAGTGTTAAAAATAACTTATTCTTCAAAATCTTTAATGTATATCACACATAATAAAAATACAAGGACCAAACAACAACAAAAAACTTTTAGTACCTAAATACAATACAGCTTTTGCACAAAGACACCATATGTACATCGCGCCTCACACTTACAACAAACTCCCACCACAGACTGTAGCCATCACCAATATGTATTCCTTTAGTCAAAACATCACTAAATGGCCAATGAGTAAGGACCGCAAGGAAATTGAAGACCTCCTAAAATAGCACTTGAAATTCTTCACCATGACAAACTAGAACATTGTGTATCAAATATCATTATTTTTTAAAAATTGTACTCACTGTCACTTACCTCAGAATAGGTTCTTATGACTTAGCGAGGTAGGTAATGTAAGAAACAAAAAGTTAATAAATAAAAAAAATAGTCGTACTATAATATGAAAGCATAAAATCTGTCGGCTAGTTTGTTTTTAAAGAAGCAATAAATGTAGAACGGTGAGCTATAGCGCATCATGAAATTTCTACTTTATCAACAGTGTTTCCATCATGAGCTATATAGCTCAGAAATATGTCTGAAAACTCTCTTTTTTAACTCTTGTTTTATTTTTTTTATTGTAAAAAAAAATTTAGTTTAAAGGGTGTTGACACTCGGTCGAACGAAGCCTCAGAGCTAGAATATATATAAAGAGGGAGCTAAATATTTTTACTTGACCTATACAAATTAACGATAAATCACTTTCTCCGGCTTTTTACGTCGTAAACCATGAGAGAGAAAGAGATAAGACAAGTTGTCACATAATATCGCACCACTTTTTAGTATGTAAGCATGTTTTCCGTCTCCGGCGACTCCGCCCACTACGTTTTGTTATGCGACATAACTCAACGGTTTTTGAGGTTATATCCTAAATTAAAGTTGACAACAATGTTATACAAATAAACGCTACATTGTGTCGACATGCGCTATGAATGGATGTATTAATACCCTAGCCACGCCCGATTCAGGAAAAAATCAACAATCCTGACTACACAAGCTGTCCCTCGTGTATATTATTGCTCTGAGGTCGAAGACGAGTAGCGCAGGTATCGCAACGAACGTTGATGCGAACTCAGTATTAACACAGATGCATTGCATGCATACAACATGTTTTAAACTTGTTATTCGACTTCAGAAAATTTTGCAAATCACTGGCGAGGTGTATACATATGCACCAATACACACAGTTCTAAGTTCGTGTTGTCGCCTCAACTCTAATTGCAGGACCTATAACTACCGGTTTAAGTTAAAATATTTTTTTTTATAAAATAATTCTGAAAGTCGTACAGTCATCGACAGTTATATAAAAATGTAATAATATGTTTACTAACGCTAGCTGGGTCGTAATAGCTTGCTGGTCAAAAATGAAAATCTGTGCTGCAAAGTTTGGAAACCTCTAGATCAGAGTTTGGGCTATTTGCATATCACTTATTTTCGTTTCATATTCTACGTAAAACTATAATCTTTTGTTGTCGAATTGGTTTGCCGAGTGGGTCCAGAAATATCACATCGTCAAGTGAATTTGATTCTGAACGCTTGGATTGGATCTATCTTAATATGCCTGCCAATCTTTAATCTTCAAGCATCTTCAACGGCCATAGGTAGACTCACTGTACCTAAACGTAATCGAGCTTTTGCCGTAGCAGGCCCCACAGCTTGGAATAACCTCCCTCCACATTTGCGAAAGATTGACAGCTCAATTGAGTTCAGAGCAAAACTAAAGACTCATCTTTTAAAATTATCATACCCACAATAACGTAAATTTCCTTAACTAGAGTTTTGATGACTTAAGTCCCAGTGCTATACATAGTTTATATATATATATGGTAGTTAAATATTACTTACTTCACCTTTTTTCTACCCTAGGTCCGACAGCACGGGCAACAACCATTATAAATATGTGCTAATTTTAATATGTTAGTTGTAAGTCACTAGTTATAAGAATTAGGCATAAGTTAATATTAAGCCTTAGTTGTAATATTATGTTAATTATGATGTAAAGCGCCCTTGAGGTGATATCTCTGTCACGAAAACGGCGCTATATAAATCAGCCAATTATTATTATTATTATTAATCATATTGTGGAACATCAGCCCTGATCTTGGAGGACATGGAAAGGCACCTTTGCGAAACAGTGTAGTCAGGACGGTTGACTTTATAATGACAAGATATATTAAATGATGTTGGATAGCCTATCAGTTACCGCCCACATGTCACAAAACTTAATCTCGCCTAATTCGCAGTTATTCTAGTGATATTAAAACACGCTTTCCTGGGGAAAGTTACTACGTCGGCTTATATAGCCGTATGGCCGTATGTAAGGCGATTATAAATGAAAACATAGAAATCGATCGAAACATATGTTATGTTGTTAGATTAGCAGAGTTGTATTTTGGTTTGTGTCAATTCATAGCTTATAGATTGCATCACGGATTTCGCAATACCATTATGTGAAGTTGATCGACTTTTTTAAGTCATACTTTTTAAGATGTAAAGCCTTGCAAGTGACATTATTTTTACCCGTTGTTCGCATATTTAAATGAACCGCAATCGCTTGTCAACAAAATAATAAATTGTAATGTTCGCTGACGAACTCGACAGATGCTCCTTGGGTAAGGCGCGCTTTTGTTCGGGGATGTAGAATAAAATATAATCACTTTACTTGCATAATTTTTATTGGAAGAATTAATAAAGTATAATAATTAAACCTTAAACTGAAGATATTTAAGTACCGCACGGCAGTGCGATCTGAATAGGAATGCTGAGATGAAATGGGTTGAGGGTAGAACAGAGACGTAGCAAATGGTCAACTTAAAGGTCATAGTCCAACATGTGGTCTATGGAATAATGCACGTTCAAAAGGATTTTAGAAATCTACCCTTATAATACAATTTAAGAGACAGAAAGACATTAAAAGAAGCAATTAAGAAATACAAAAGGACATTTGTCTGAATGGTTTTTGACAGGGGGTAAGTTACACATGGCCCCAACTGAGTGGGCCTGTACACAATCAATAGAGATATTTTGCTTCGCTTTAAATTCGGTACAAGTCGATTAATAAATATTTGAAATTTGCTCACGTCAGTGCGGCTGAAAATAATCCACTTTCCAAGTGACATTACTGTTTGTATTTACAGGAAAACTCGTGCAATTTTATTTTTTTATTTGGAAGGAATTTTATTTAGCCACACTAAAATACAATAAAACGACTAAAAAATCTTTACTTTTAGCGACATGAGGGAGAAAAAATCCATTCTCCGAATATAAGTGGCTATTCCAAAAAAAACATTCATACTATTAACGTACAATAAAAATACATGAACACATTATTGACAAAAACGTTATTTTATAAAACACAAGTGAGTTATTACGAAATTACAGTCAGCAAGGTACGACGGAAGTTGTGCCCTGCGGGAATCCGCCATTCCAGAGATTAAGTTCAGAGCTAAGTTTGTATTGAAGGTCTTTGGGGCTTTTTGGGACCACACAGTTTTTTTTCATTTCTGCTTTCAGTTCTACATACATATTTAAAAAAATCAGAGGCAAACATGTTGGTCCAGGGATGGACAACAGTTCAATCACGATCCGATGTTGATAGAACTCCGCCGCATTCGTAATTAGGCATTGCAGTCGCACCAGTCACGTTGATTCCGAAGCCACGAGGTTTGGCGGTATCGATCATCCTTCTGTTTTAGCGGAAGCACAACCCTTGGAAAAACAATGTATGGAGAGAGAGCTAATTATTTTTACCCAACCGATACAAACTTGCGATAAATCACTTTCTCCGGGTTTTTTTTTCACTTTCGCGCGGACGGAGAACATCCTTACATACTTAGAAGTGCTGCGATATTATGTGGAAACTTTTCTTGACTCTTTATCTACATGGAATACAACGTAAAATCCCGGCGAAAGTAATTTGCATAGGTTGGGTAAAAATATTTAGCTCTCTCTCTATATATATTCTTACTACGAGGTTGTGACATTCCCATCTATTGTATGGTCTGCGATGAACATTACCTTCTTCCGTCTATTCTCCTATCACGATTCTTTGTAAAGCCAACTATCTATCGTGTCACATGTATCAGTTAAAGACGGAAATACGAATAAATGGCGATATGTAGGAAGTAAAAATATATACTAAGCCACAGAATAATGGTTTCTTATCGTGTACAAAAAAATCACTGAATAGCCTTGTTTTCCTGAAAATAGACCATATATACTGTCAGTGAGAGTGTATGAATCGATGACCCTATATTGGCAATGCTTCTTTAATCGCCTATGTAATACTTGCCGCTTCCTGGCACTTACTCGTACATCATCTCGAGTGGTAAGACGCTCGACTACGAATCCAAAGGTCGCGGGTTCAAACCCGGCGTGCTCCAATAAATTTTTTTTTATTTTTTGTTTATTCGTATAACCACTTTTTCACAGTATTTATATCAACAAAAATATAGAATCTAACCTAAAATACCGTTTAGTTGTGTCAAGTTTAGTGGCATAGTAAAAAATGTGGGCGGAATCCCGCGGTGACCCAGGAGCCCAAGATCATTGTGACAGTACGTAGAAGCGGAGTATTATATTTGTTATCTCTTTCTCTCTCATGGTAGCAACGCAAAATTGTTCGCGAACAGATAAAGACGGAATAATGTTTATCTTTACGGTTTTCTTCGCCTCCTATTGGCTGGTAGCTTATACGCCATACCTCCTGTGGTCAAGCTTGGTCATAAACTTGCTACAATATTTCGCAAAGTTAGGCCTCTAGGTTACTCTAAGAGGTCACCCGACCGGTAATTTGACGGAACATTGATGGAAGACGTAGTAGAGGAAAATGTCGCACCGCGTGGCTTCCAAAACGTTTTCGAACACTCACAGTGTGTCGGGATGAAGATTTTCCTGTTGATAGATAATATCCGAGAAGAGAGAACGATACGAAACCAAACATTGTTTCAAAACAACAAAAAATGAGATACTCACTTATTGCATATTTATTGAGAAGTTGAGTTGAGCCAAAGGTCGCGGGTTCAAACCCGGCGTGTGAAAATAACTTTTATTAAATTAATATGTGTCATAACACATTTAATTCATATAAAAAAACATATATAGTATATTTGCGGCACGTTCTAGAATGGTAAATATTATAAGTATCGCCCTGGTGAAATACCACTATTCAGAATCGAAACGTTACTTGAAATGGCTTTAGCCGTGTTTGATGACCGGATCTGAATAGCCAGGTACTTCCCAACCTTCCTCTTCCCCATATCCTTACCCCCCTCACTACCTTCAGCCTCACAACTCACCCCAATTGGCGATGCCATAGTCTCACTGGCTCTAGACGGTTGGGACTCTTATGCAGTACGGATCGACACACTTAACTTTGCTGTCGGGAGCGTCGCCACGGAAAAAATAGTTTGTTCCTCATTTGGCCGCCTGCACAAATGAGGAACAAACTATTTGTCAATTGTTCCTACATGGTCCAAATAGGTACCACGCGACCAAGGTATAAAACAACGTTTATAATATTTTAATAGAACAGATTTTAGGATCTACGAAATTATCTTTTAAGTGGGAAAACCACAGTACGTAATCATATGTTAACTACATCTTTTATCTTGACTGAAAAGATTACACTGTGAAACTGAAGCCATTCTATTCTTTGTCATTTAATCCTTCTCTGCGAAGATAAAATAAAGCTTGATGGATGGGTGTCTGGTGTGTTTGTTATTTGTGTAGTGTTTTGTTTGCACGGCACATTCTTTGAATTATTATTTTATGTGTGTATTGGTCGAACAATGGATATTTTACTGTTAAAACGCGTGGAATATTTCAAGTTTATTTTTCTGATTGGGATCGTAACTAAAAGTGTAGATTTTAATATTTTCATTAATATTTATTGATTTTAAAAACCCTCCGAAATCGGTAATTTCTAAACGGTCCGAATGTGATTCTGACGTAGGTACCCCGACACAACCGTCATCGGGACACTGAACTGCCCACTAACGTTGGCCGGTGTGACGTCACAGACGCCGAACATATCGTTTGGGCGGCATATCAATCGCTGTCGAAAATTCATTCCACAGCATAAAGTTAATTAATCAAATACAAATACTATTATTTTCGTTTTTTTTAAGAGTTAAAAAAAGCAGTTAAAACCTATTACCAGTATTCGTGACAAATTTAAAAAAAAATGTTTTTAAAAGAAAAATCTCTCGGTTGTTATTTTTTTTTTTTCGAATTTATCATTATAAAAATTTACACACTGTAAAATTTTTCGAAATTTTTAATAAACTCATAGATTATCATGTATATTCACATATTATATTGCGTAAGAAAGACAATATGCCGTTCTTCGGTGACTTTTTGCGAGGATAACGCCGTCAGAAGCGTATACAAATGCACCAATACACACAATCCCATGTTTGAGTTAAACTCTAATTGTGAGACCTTTAACTGAGGTGTAAAATACCCACATACAAATGATATACCCGTACCAAAATAAATATATACAATTATTGGAACAGATCCAAACAAAGTTTCTCAGATATTTGTATATGAGAATCCACGGCGAGTACCCAACATGTATGCATCATAAAGATTTGATCTCCGATACGCTTTATCAAAGTCTCCAGTCGAAAAGGAGTGGGGCCCTTGCAGTAACAGCGTACAAAATATTAAATAATTTGATTGACAATCCATATCTCCTGGAATGTTATAAGTTGTTTGTGCCAAACAACTACTGCCAGGGGCAACATCACGATCTGCTGTGCATTCCACATGGCAGAACAGACGTGTTGGCTCAGTACAGCATGACACGGGGTATGGTACTACTAAATAACATGTCTCTTGATATCTTCAACGTAAACCTTGAAGATTTCAAGAGACATAATAAAAATATCTCTTAATTTACTTTTATTACTTTCTTGTGTTTTGTAAATGGACATATACAGTCTGTAATACACAAAAAAAAAAATATATATATATATTATAAATTATAACGCCTATTTAGGGGTATTATACTATGTATTTACATGGCCAGCAACGGGGCGCACCTAACAGCCTAGCAGAGGAAGGTATTTCCCGCGGAAAAGATGTTTCTAGCGGGAAAGGATGAAATTTGCCCGCTGACACCTCGGTTTACACTTCGTGACGGAGAACACCTCTTATTTTGTGATAACTTACGTCAGCGTGTTTTGATTCGTAAATAAACGTGATCTACCTAACCTTAAAGACTATCATTTGACAATTACCTACTTCGTTTGTTCATTATAGTTCCTTAGTTCTACACATATATACCTATATGTAGGTATACAACTCTGTTTTTTGTTATCCAATTGTATTATAATATTATATTGATACAGCATAAACCAAAGTTTCCCTACCTCTGCCATACAGATTACCATTGTTTTCTTTGTACAACACAAATGCAATTATTTATTCAGTTGCGAAATATTTAGTAACCGTCTGAATGACGTCGGTTCAGCAATTTATTGTTTGCTAATTCCACTGAACAGAAAATCCTTAGAAATGCGATGTATAATACTGATAGAAATAAACTGATGTCGCCAGTGTAGATACTACTCCTAGGCCCCAGACAGGCTAATAACATTAATTATCTGTTTAAGAAAAAAAAAAGGCATTTCAAAAAGTTTTGTCAATTTCACCCAAAGTAGGGGTGAATTGAGCTTAGTTCGGGCACACCAGACACCCCCTCAACCCGCTTCTATCGGTTTATAAGAAATTATGGCTAAAGCCTCATCAATTCGATTTTCTTTTTTTATATTTTTACCGAATTTTCTCCCTCCTTAACGGTAAGATTATTTTTTGCGAAAAATCAATTTTATTTTCGTTTTCCGTTATACAGTGGTTCTTGTTAATCTTTGGAAGCAGAAATCCGTCAGAAAATATTTCCGAAGTAGCTAAAACTCTCGGACGGATGGCTCTGTCGTCATGAAATTTGCACAGCTCTTTCTATCTTGAATTTCTATGTCTATTCTACGTCATTTCTGCCACAAACTCTGGAGTTTTGATGTATCCAACTGATAAAAGAAAATGCAAGACGCCATATTCCGTTTTTTTAATTTAATTTTAAAATCTCAGACTTATTAAAGTTAAAGTTTTAAATTAACATTAATGTTCGTCAATTCTTCTAATAATAAAACAAACTTGAAGTAACAATATATGGAGAGAGAGCTAATTATTTTTACCCAACCTATACAAATTTTCGATAAATCACTATCTCCGGGTTTTTACGTCGTAAACCGTGAGAAAGAAAGAGACAACAAAATCTCCCAAATTATCACACCGCTTTAAAGTATTGTAAGAGTGTTATATGTGTTCTGCGTCTCCGTTGACTCCGCCCGCACGTTTTGATATTCAACATAAATTGACATAAGTCAACGGTTTTTTAGGTTATATGCCATATTTTTGTTTATAACAATACTGTGAAAAAGTGGTTATCCGAATAAACGCAACATTATGTCGACATGTGCTATGAATGGATGTATAAATACCCTAGCCCTAGTCATCGCCACGCCATCAAAACTGACTACAGCAGCGCTCTCTCTTGTATATTATAATTCTGAGGTCCATGCGGGAAAACGGAGTGATGGTTACATAGTTAGCCGAGGTAAAATGAATGAGCTAGTCATAATAATACGTAATCCAACAATTCCAAGGATGTTTTGCGCAATTCTATAATCTCGTTCGGGAAGTGAATGTAAACATCCAACAAGGAAATACGTTTTTTTTTATCTCCTAGTGCATAGTGTCTAGTGATTGGTTGACTTTTTGCTTAGTAAGCCGCATTAATTTGCTATTAGCTAGTACTAGCGTTGGGAAAAACTTCAATGTTTTGTGAATGCTTCACGAATTGCTAGTTCTTTACTAGTCGGTAGAGATTTCAGATTGAAAAGAACTGGAACCGGTTCCTCGCCAAAATAATAGATCGAAGTATTTTGAAGTCGGACTTCGATTGAAGTACTTCTTTATAGGCTTTGAAGTTTACCTTCACAACTGTACTGCTGCAAATTGAAGTAGTTCTTTGTAATCTAACTTCCATTGAAGTATTTATTCAATGAAATGAAGTTAGTGAAATGAATGAACGCTAAAATGAACTACCAACTTCAATTGAAGTATTTATTCAATTAAATGAATGAACGCTATAATGAACTACCAACTTCAATTGAAGTATTTGTTCAAAGAAATGAAGTTAATGAAATGAATGAACGCTAAAATGAACCACCAACTTCAATTGTTTGTTCAAGAACAATGAATGAAGTAGGAACTGTTGCCAAATGAAGTAGTTCTTTGAAGTAGTTCTTTCAAAGCGGTCACAACGCTAGCTAGTACGCTATTAGCCTCTTCAAAGATTAAAAGGCCACGATAAAAAATAAAGAACTACGACCATTGTTGGTTTGTTTTAGCGGGAGTGAATGCAAAATGACTTTCAGATTGGCGCGGACAAAAGGAAATATTTGCAGTGTTCATGGACGAATTGTTAGTAACTTGGGAGTAAGAATATATATGAAGAGAGAGCAAAATATATATACCAAACCTTTACCGGAATAAAACTTTTATTATTATTATTATTATTATTTACGGTAAATCACTTCCTCCGGGTTTTTAAGTCCTAAACCAGTGATTCCCAAAGTGGTCTATATCGACCCCCAGTACTTTTCGATTTCAAATCTCTACCGACTAGTGCTTTTTTTCAGAGAGGAATTTTTGTTGATTTGCTAGCACTTTTCGATTTGGGATCTCTGCCGACTAGTACTATTTTTTGACGAGTTCGACTACAATTGAAGTGTTCACCGCGAAAGGTTCATTTCAAAGAACTAGCAGTTCCTGAAGCGTTCACAAAACTTTGAAGTTTTTCCCAACGCTAAAAAAAATCAATACTAGGAAAGCAGGGGGTCTATACAAAACAGAAAAAATCGACAAGTGGTCTACTGGATAAAAAAGTTTGGGAACCTCTGTCCTAAACCGTGAGAGAGAAAGAGACAAGACAATCTGTCACATAAAATCGCACCACTTTTAGGTATGCAAGCATGTTTTCCGTCTCCCGCGTCTCCGGCGACTCCGCCCACTACGTTTTGTTATTTAACTCAACTGTTTTTGAGGTTATTACCTATATTTTTGTTGATAACAATACTGTGAAAAAGTGGCTATACAAATAAACAAAACACTTTGTCGACATGTGCTATGAATGGATGTAAAAAGCTATGTCCATGAAAACCCTAGCCACGCCCGAGTCAGGAGAAAATCAACAATCCTGACTACACTGTTTCGCAAAGCTATCCCTCCTGGTATATTATTGCTCTGAGGGTAGTAGGTTGTTTGGCTTAGGCTGTGGTGTTTCCGTCTCCATCGCGTTTGTCGACGGTCAGCGCCATTTTGATTTTTGAACGGCCAATTGAATCTTAGAGCCGATCCAGACAAGCCTGACAACATGACCGTTATGTTTGACAGTTGATCACAATTCGATCAAAAGCTGAAACGGGCCGAAAATCGAGTAAGGAGTGTGAAAAGAATATATGATGCGAAAGTGAATGGAAGAAGTCGAGAACGCTCGAGGATGACATGGCACGATCAAGTGAATCAAATACTTGAATCGGGTCATGTGAAAATTCAGAATTACAGACGAGTATGTATGAGACGATGTATCAATGTGAATGAAGCAAGGAGTGTGTGCCAAGACAGAGTTGTATGGCGGTCCGTCCTCTCTGCCTACCCCTGTGGAGAAACGGCGTGATGGTTAATTAGTTAGAGTTTTTGTTTGAATAAATCAAAATATTTTGAATATAATTAAATCGATTATTTTGGATGATGTTTGACTCTTGTGTTATAAAATTTGAACATAAATCTACAACTATTTTCCATCATGAGTTATGTAGCTTAAAAACAGCCATACGAGTATGTGTCCAAATATAAGACAAAACAACTTTTTTTTTAATATATACGAGTATATATTTCTGTAAGTTAATATTGATAATATTAATATTACTGAATGTTTTAAATATATTTGACATAAATTTGGTTTGAAAAATATGTAACAAACAATATGGCATAGCATAGCATCCCCAAATATGACGTTAGTTCATAATTTAGAAAGACTCATTATGCGTACGCTTGTGATCGTTGCCATGGATTCCTTCATTTTCTTTCAGTCGGTGACAATTGATGATGTTGAGGAAAGTTACATAGCTACAGATTATTATTATTAAATTATTCCAATAGGTAGGAGCGGCATTTTTGGTTTTCGCACACAGGCGGCGCACTAGTACCGCATACGTTTTCTAATTATTGATGTAGTATTAGAGAGAACTTTACTAGTTAAAAATCACAGGATTTACCATGACTATTAGTTTCTTTAATCCACCCTTTTCTAACATAGAATAATATCTGCTAAAACACATTAAAGGTAGGTAGGGATTAGTAGAGGTAGGGATTTGAAATAAATCTTTTTATAATCTCAAACATTCGTTCCAAATTTGAAAATATCAAACTCGTACGGTCATATGTAGGTACTCACAAAGGAAATTATCTATTCTTGATAATAATAACTCCTACATTTAAAAAAAAATTAGAACATGTTTTGGCGAACAGTGCAACTGTTTTATTTAAGCTAATTCAATCGTTTTTTATGTGTCATTGGTTTTTTATAACGCATTTTGTAATTTTTTTAATTCATGTGATGTGCAAAAATATATGAAATAATTTATGATATTTTCCCTTGTCCTCAGGAACGGAGATATGTCCCATGAAGTCGGTGGTCCACCGCGTGGGCGCCCAGCTGAACAAGGCCCTAAGCGAGAAGGGATTGGCCTTCCTTGTCAACCACGGAATCAGCGATGAGAAGGTACCCGACCCTTTTTATACGTGTCAAGCTACAAATGTTTGATCAATTCATTCAATCACCCAAAGTATGACCTCTTGAAGTAATCCCGTTGCAGAAAAAACTTTGACAAATTAACGTGTAAAAGAATTATTGTAATTTTGGCTTTCCAATATAATTTTTTTAAATCCCTCGTGACGTTCTAGTTGAAAGCCGCGTACGGATGTCTGGACGACTTCTGCGCCCTTCCCGATGAGACGCAGACCAGGTTCCTCCGGAGGCCTTCCACCAACCACGGGTACATCAAGCCTGGCATGGAGAGGTTCGACGGAAAGACCATGGTGAGAAGATGATATACTAATGTGTTGTTATGTTCATATTCTTCTTTCAGTGAAGAAACGCCCATTCATGTTCGGTGCCGATGGTAATCTGGTGATAGCGCGATGGTCCCGAGGCCTGAGTGCTTACGAGAGCTTGCAGCCTTTCAATAGACAAGTACTGGCGGTTTTTACTGAGGAGCGAATGTACAGTGAACAGTTGCAACCATGAACGATACAGACATTGATTATAATATTACAACACGCCACTAAAACTCCTCAGTGAAAAATTCGCCTTTATGAAAATCCATCCATAGGAGCAGAATTCAAAATGCATATACGAGGCCTGTTCAAAAGAAAAGGTGAATTTTGAATTTTCGCGGGCTGTGTACATTTGATTATCGATTTTTTTTTTGTTATGTTGGTACACATATGTTAGCATTATCAGCCATTTTGGATTAGTGGTTTGTTTTTGACAACTGGAAAGGTTAGTCACGTTTTTGTGTGTTCTTCGATTTAAAAAATGGATCAAAGAATATGTATTAAATTTTGCGTTAAAAATGGAATGAAGTGCTCCAACGCACTTAAAATGTTGACTGGCATTCGGCAAGTTTACTTTGTCTCAAAAAAGTGTTTATAAGTGGTACAAGGGTTTTACAGAAGGCCGAGAAGACGTTAATGAAGATGAGCGTAGCGTCCTGGAGTTGTGGAAAAACAAATCAAGGATTTTATTCTTTGATCCATTTTTTTCAAAAGTAAAAAATCGAAGAACACACAAAAACGTGACTAACCTTTCCAGTTGTCAAAAAAAAACCACTGATCCGAAATGGCTGATAATGCTAACATATGATAAACATATGTGTACCAACATAAAAATTTAAAAAAACGATAATAGAATGTGTACAGCCCGTGAAAATTCAAAATTCACCTTTTCTTTTGAACAGGTAATGTATATGGACAAACAATTTCTATGGTATATTTCATTAAAAAACTATTCCGTCTCATGTGGTGAAAGGGGTGTACCTTTCTCTCTCCAGAGCCAAAAATTAGTATTTTGGTGCAGTGCACCTTAGAACGTACTTGTGTACGTGACATCTGACCTTTTGTGAAATTCGCCAGAAGTCACTATCGGATAATATAAAATTTATTACATTATTGTAATTTATTACATATTTGACAGCCTCAGAATCCAGAGGTCGCTGGTTCGAACCCGGCGTGCGCCATTAACTTTTATTTAATTAATATGTGTCACAACACATTTGATTAATATAAAATAATGTATAGTATATTGGCGGCACGTTCCAGAGTGGTAGATACTCTTAGTATCGCCCTGGTGAAAGATCACCATTCAGAATCGAAACGTTGCTTGAAATGGCATTAGCCGTGTTTGGTGCCCAGATCTGAATAGCCAGGTAATTTAATTAACCTTCATCTTTCCCATCTCCTTCCCCCCCCCACTACCTTCAGCCTCACAACATACCCCGATTGGGGATGCCATAGTCTTACTGGCTCTAGACGGTTTAGAGCAGTAGGGATTCTTGTGCGGTAATCCCTATAAAAAAATTTTAAAAATTTAATGTTAGCATTTGAATGGAGATTTTATTGAATTAATTTTTCTTTTAACTTTGAGGTCCCCTTTGAGAATGAGCAGAGACCTGACTTCTGGGACGAGCCATTGATTAATATTATTCTCTTTTTCTATCCAGGAATTCCGGCACTCTTACAACATCACCACCCTGAAGGAGAGCGAGCTCCCCGAGTGCGACCTGATCCCCGACTTCCGCGGAAAGGTCGGCACCTTGACCGAGGACTTTACCAACCTCAGCAGCCTGCTGCTCAAGGCCCTCGCCATTGCCCTGGGTAACTATTGCCACTGGAGCTGTTACAGTACATGAACTGCGTCACACTGTATGACTTATTTTATGGATGGTTGCCGACTGCTTTATTTGTTGCTTGAGTGAAAATCTTTTTTATAAGGTAACGAAAACTCTCTAACGGTGAGGTTAATCCATATATTTTTAACTCGCAATGTCATTTCCACCATGGGCTATGATGAAAAATGCCATATCCATTTGACTGTAAAAAAAAAACATGGTAAAACGAGTGTTGTTGGCTGCACAATTTATGTCTTTATCTTGTTTTTTTTATTTTTTCTAAAAAGAAAGACAAACATTCTCAGGTTACGAATAACCTGACAATATTTGAAGAACTCCTACTGCCATCATAATAAGCGGAATATGTTGGTTTCGCAATGATGGAGGACTTAGCCAGCAGAGGAATTGAACCCACGATGCCCGGGTGAGAATCCGACACGTTTGTCCACTCACCTGCTAACTGTTCAAAGTTAACCCGATACAACACTTACTGGTACACTTCTGACAGCGATGCCCTTGCCGAGAACCGCCTCTAAGTCTTGTTGTTATCTCATTCTCTAAAGGGCTACACTGATAGTATCTTCAGGTGTTCATTGATGAAACTGACACCTGTCTTCCATTCGCACTTAAAACAATATTTTGATTGATTTAGCTTCTTCAGAGGGAAGGCATTTAAATCTCTTTTTAATTCAAATATTATCTAAAATCTATCCAGTAAGCAAATAACAGTGTTGTTCGTTTTTCTCTAAATAGAAATTTATGAAGGTTACCGAATTTGCAATTAGTTTTAATAAAACATTTACTCTTGGAATTGACAAATACCCTCCTTAGCACTCATGTTTCAGGTCTGAAAGAAATGCGAGGTTGACCATTCACTTAACTTTAATAGAAGCTAATTTATTACTTTCTCTGACATCCCAATGCCAAAGTCATTTAATTAACTCGGACACGAAAAACTTTGAAGGTGTGCTATTTTATTAGCGGGAATTTCGGTTGATATTTTCATCGCATGAATCCAAACTTATGTTTGTATACTAGACTGAATGCTGTGGAAATGGGTTCCCCGAGTCGTATGTGTGGTAAAACCACGTATAATCATATTACAAATGTGGAGATTTGGAAAGAGTGCAATACTGATGTAAGCGTAATGTAAAGATTAAGAAAGGGACGCTTAGATGGTTTGGACATGTAGAGCGGATTAATGGATAAAGACATGTAAGGATAATGACGCGAAAGTGATTGGTAAAAGTTGGGGACGCCCTGAAAAACTATTCACAATAGTGTACAGTCTTTTTCCGGCTATTATTCATAACTAGTTGATAAGTTGAATAGTCTTAGCACACTAAAAACTTACCGTTCAAAGTGAGACATTGAGAAAAAATATAGATATTGAGAATATTATAGAGTTGTACCTTGTGCACATGATGGATGGATGGATGGATGGATGGACTTCTATTCATCAAAAATTAAACTACCTACATATAGCCAAATTGCGATCCGTCACCGTTTTATCACTGCGGCAATAATAAAGTGAAGGATTTATTCCTAGTTTGTACTTTGCCCTGGGAGCCCTAAAATAGGTTAGAGTTACCCAATTGCATTCGGAGGTTCTCCCTCTTGAGAAATAGTCCAGCAAAATGTTTGTATGCAGGCCATGAAAACGCATTTAGAAAAGAGCCTCGTCCCGTAAAACAAATTATAAAAAGTTCAAAAGAAATCCCCCAAAGCATCAGTCCCGCAGCCATTCTGGCAATTTAGTATGTAATATTTTTTCCATAAGAAAAAATACAAATTTCTAATTTCAACAACCCATAATAATTCACCATTTTGAGAGCCGAATGAATATTTTGTAGTATTCATAAAATGCATTCTCCAGGCGTCTGCCCTACGTACTTTCTGGAGCGTCACCAGGGTATGATGTCGGGCCGCAATGAGAACCAGACCACCCTGCGCCTGCTGTACTATCCCCCCGTGCCCCCGGAGGACGAGCAGCCAGGAGGCCCCAGCGGCGCCCCCCGAGGCTTCACGCGCTGCGGGGCCCACTGCGACTACGGGACCTTCACACTGTTGGCGCAGGACTGTGAAGGGGGTCTAGAGGTGAGATCATCATAACGGCGCTGCATTCCAGGGTGGGGTTTGGCCCCCTCCACAAATGCTCTCCTAACCTAACCTAACCATTCTGTCTGCAATCCTGCTCCAATCATCTCCCATGCTCTTCTACTCATGTTGATATCTCAGAGCAATTATATACTATCTCTAGTCAGTATTGATGGTTTTTGCCTGACTCGGGCTAGACCTGGGCATGGATAGGACTATTTATACATCCATTCATAGCACATGTCGACATAATGTTTTTGTTCATTTGTATAATCACTTTTTCGCAGTATAACAAAAATATAGCATATAACCTAAAAAACCGTTGGGTTATGTTCAGTTTAGTGGCATATTAAAACGTGTAGGCGGAGTCTCCGTAGACGCTGGAGACGGAGAACATTGTTACATACCTAAAAGCGGTGTAATATTTTGCGATTTTTTTGCTTTCTCTTTCTCTCTCATGGTGTACGACGTAAAAACCTGGAGAAAGTGATTTATCCCAAGTTTGTATAGGTTGGGTAAAAAGAATTAGCTCTGTCTCCATATATTGTTACTCCAAGGTTAATATAATACCAAAATTAAAGTTGGCTAACCAAGGGAGAAGTTTGATAAACTGTCAACAGAGTAAAAAAAGTGACATTTCTGATATTTGCATAATTCGTAATTTTATTATTGTAAATATTTATTAAAATGATAAGATATAGATAGTGGGATTTGAAATGGGCAGTAATAATATCCTATAGAAAGACAGCATCAGCAAACTAAGAAGAATAACTGTTTTCAAATGTCTAATACATTATTTACAAGCTAATTAGATTTCAAGATCAAGATGGATAACTGACATCAAAATAAGAATTTATTAACAGATATTAATTTTTTAAATATGCAATGTGTGCTTATGTATTTCGATATGTAAAACAAACAATTTATTCATAATGATTGCAATAATATTTGGTTTATTATCATAACCTATCCTTTTATGTTAAGTTTATATTAAAAATCATTACTCTTGATGTCATTTTTTTTTGTCCATGGAATACAGAGGTAATGAGGGAGAAGTCAGAACAGGCAAATAGAAACAGGCGAAATAGCATCGGTTAGTGAAATATTGGGAACAACGGTTGTTAGTACAATTTTCTACCGCAGTAGTCCCTTACAAGAATGGAAGCAATGGGTAATAAGGGAGAAGTCAGAACAGGCAAATAGAAACAGGCGAAATAGCATCGGCTAGTGAAATATTGGGAACAACGGTTGTCAGTATTTTCTACCGCAGTAGTCCCTTACAAGAATGGAAGCAATGGGTAATAAGGGAGAAGTCAGAACAGGCAAATAGAAACAGGCGAAATAGCATCGGCTAGTGAAATATTGGGAACAACGGTTGTCAGTATTTTCTACCGCAGTAGTCCCTTACAAGAATGGAAGCAATGGGTAATGAGGGAGAAATCAAGAACAGGCAAATAGAAACAGATGAAATAGCATCGGCTAGTGAAATATTGGGAACAACGGTTGTTAGTATTTTCTACCGCAGTAGTCCCTTACAAGAATGGAAGCATTAGCTTCCAGCAATTAAACATTAGATTATATCATTCATTTTATCTCCTCGTTAAAATCCACATTAACCAATTCCTTCCTATGGCCCCCTTCTTAACCTACATCACAAAATCGCTCAACCGGGTGGTGTTATTGTTCCTCTGGCTGTACACAGTGCATATGGGAAAACTTGTCACATGGAATTAAAAAATAAAGTTAGTTGATGTTAAAATGATAATAACTCGACGAACCTAACATTCATTCCATAGTAAAATTGTTTCTGTTTCCAGGTGAAACTTCCATCCAGCGAGAGTTGGCAGAGAGTCGGCCATCTTCCCGGTGCCCTCCTCGTCAACACCGGAGAACTGCTGGCCGCTTGGACCCAGGATCGTTACCCCGCACTCGTGAGTTCCCAATGTCCACCAACCCAATATAGCCAGCATTGTAACAACATACAGATCGCGACAAGTATTAGATATGAGGGTACTACTAGCAAAGTCAGTAACAACCCCCTTTCCCAATTCCCGTTTAACTTCTCAGGAAATTACATTTAATCCGGTAGTCCTTACTCGCCGCCATCTTGCTTATGATTCGCCCAATAGCAAAACTGTCTCATCATACTCTTTTTTCTATCTCAATTGAATTAATGTTTTGTAACAAAGGTATAATATCTTTAATCCAGTAATCAAACAACAGTTTCCTTAATTATTCTCAAAATAGACATTTATTGGAGGTAGAAGTACCCTCAAATGCACTATAAGCGGTTGAAACTTACCGGTGCTTTTGAAATAATACGAATAACCACTGAAGAGTGGAATTTAATTGTTGTAGATGAATTATAAACATATAATCTTCAAGCCATTTTGTTATTAAATAGTCGGTCTGTCTCTAGGTCCTGTCATTTGTAAATTTTTCTACATGGCCAGCCCATTTGAAAATGTTACGATGGTTTAATGCTCAGTTATATTGCCATTTTCACCACCACCTTCATTTGAGTTAGGCACCATGTCCGACGGAATGTACCGTTAACCTTGGACTTATTTTCATTCAGAACCGCCATAGTAGATGTAGTCGGATGAACTAAGTTCAATACTCAGCAGGTACCATCATACTCCTTCTGTAATACGAGTAACGCCAAGTAAAATGATCAGCTTTCTAAATACAAGGGTGTAGTATGTTTAAAGTAATATTTAAAAAAGAATCAATTTGTCTTTTTCCAGAACCACCGCGTGATCATTCCGCCGCAGTGCTACGCACGCTCCCGCGGCCGCCATTCTATCGCCTTCTTCTGCCACCCGGACGACGGCTGCAACACGGCTTCCCTCCGCTTGCCCCTGCTACCGACGCCTGCGCTCGCTCCCTCCTGCGACCAGCTGGCCACGCGACACCACGGACTGAATCGCGTGCTCAGTGCATATCACCACATACAGAAGCGCTTCCGCGAGACGTACGCGTGACATAAGGAGTGAAGGGGCTGAAGTAGATTGCGGATTGTCCAAAAATCATTTTTCAAAATTCATCTTAACTGCCGGAGTGCACACTTATTTAGAGCTCCATACCCGAGATAACACAGTGCGGTCATCACAGAATCCATATTACCAACTGTGCAAAACTTCAAAGTCCATTATCTCGGCTTGCATATTTTGACATACTGCCCCTATCGAAGGTTGGCTATCATCACTTCTGTTGGTCTATTAGCGGGGCCATACTAACAGTGTCTTTCAATATATATAGTTTGAAATCATCTTCTGGTGCCCTCTCCTATCGGAAACTGGCTATCATCAGGGCAATCTTCACCCTGCAGCCTGCTACAATTAGAGACATGGGGTGCGGCATTCGGGAGTCTTCCTCTACCATGTCTTCCATTTATCTTTCTTTGGATTATCAGTTAGATAATCTTGTATTTTATATTTCATCACTCTGCAGTAAGCCAACGATTTAGTGTTTGGATAATTCACTTTCTACTTAGGCTAGTTATTTGCAAAATCTTACTTAAGTTGATGTTCTCAACAGTGGAGTACAGTGGAACCTCGGTTTACAAGCCCAAATCGTTCCGGAAACATGTTTGTAATCCAAAACACAAGACAACACAGCGCCCTTGAGGTGATTTTCCACAAAAACGGCGCTATAAAAATCATCCAAAAATAAATAAATAAATAAATGATCGCAACCCAAACTCGAACACGGATCCTCTACCATATCCTGGAGTAACGCCTTAACCAATTCAGCCATTAGGACCTTATTAGAAAGTGGCATTTTAATCCATCTCATATTTTCATTGAAAATTATTTTTAATTTCTTCCGATTTTTGGCAGCCATCTTTGTAATGGATTCAAAGCTCAACCGGAGTTCATTGAATACCTAGATGGTGTCTTGGGTAAATATCTGTTGTAACCATTGTCTTTTTTATTTTCTGGCTTTTTCTGTGTTTTAGATTATTAAAATATTCATATGAAAATAATTTATTCAAAATATTTAATGTACTTTTTTATACTTTTTACTTTTCAATTTATTATTAAGTAAATGTAATGTACATGTAATCGAATTTTGCGGAAATGCGACATTGCTTTTTCGTTGAGCAGATTTATCGCACACACTGCTACGGCCTTACACGATGGTACTTACAATTTTTTGGTTTTCCACATTTTACAGAAATTTCTCGTGTAAAAAGACATAGTTTATTTATCAAGTTGACATTTATTAAAAACACTCGCAATCCAATGTTCCACTGTATTTAATTGTTGATTTTAGTGAAGTCCAACCTGCTAAGAGCATTTCACTGAATTTTTGCAAACCTTTCCCTTTCTCTTCATTTCTATCAAACTAACTACTTATATAACAGAATAGAGTAATAAACTAAAATCATTAATTGGTATGATACTTAAATAAAATTATGCTCACTACTATTTATTGAATTTGCATTTTATAACATTAATTCATTTATAATTGGAGACTTACTTATCCCAGGAATTGCATATTGAATATTAAATCCAACTTAATATGGTGTTATAAAACATTTGTCTATACACTCAACCAATCATTTCACCTAAGCTAAATTAAATTATCCCTTTTCTCAAAACCAATAATTGTGCAACGCGTGTTCAAAAAAAAAATGAAAAGAATAATACTTATTGAAAATGTGAATACAACTTGACATACTTAACTTTGAAGGCAGCCAAAGGAGGAATGAATAATTTAATTTTTTAAATCGATAGTTTTTTTTGGATTCACTAAACCACATTAGTAACACCACCAACTAACTATAAAGTCAAATGTGTCAAGCTTTATGAACTTTTTTTAGAAATATAGTATAGACAGTGATTTCTATTTACAAAATAAATTTCTCATTCTCTTGTCCATTTTCTATGAATAATAATGTATTTGTAACCTATAATAATAAAGAGTGGGGTGCTGGGAATTTTTTTGTAACATTTTTCTAGAAACAGACACTTTTGTACCCAAAATTGTTATAATTAAAAACATTTTGTATGAAAAACTATTTTTTCCATACAAAAAGTATTTCCATTAAAAAAGTTTTGGAATTTTGGAAGTCGCGGCTCAACCCTGTAACTTTTATATATGTATTAAATTGGGTGTGGATTTTTGGAAAAAGGTTTACAAAAACATCTAAATAGGTCATTTTCTATTTAGGAAGTAATTAAAATTCCTCACTGGAATGTGTTCATTAATTCATTTGAATTAGTAAAATGAAGTCAATTGGTGGCATTCCACAAGGATGTAAAGAACTTTAGTTTGTTTTCAATTGATTAACCTATTTGGTAGAGCAAATATCTTGTTAATTGGACGTAGTTATGCAGAAAGCGTCCAACCCACAATTTACTTTTAAATGTTAACCTATAGATAAAATACGAGATTTCTATCTGCTGAAAACATCCAAGCTCTAAATGCAATAGATTTTTGGTAATTAATTTTATTACTCGCCACACATTGCATATATTTTACTTAAATTGAAGTTTAAAAACATTAAAATGTAGAAATAAACCTATTTATAATAATTCTCATAAACAAAAAAACACTGATATTCACTTTACAAATGCTGATTACGCATATTAATGCTTTTGTATCGTCATATTTTCAAACGCCTTTTTCTCAGTTTTATCTTTTTTGGGTTGGACACTTTTTGCATAACTACGTCCAATTCTATATCAAACCATATGGTATAATTATACACGGAGACCGGTAATTTAATGTGCAATATTGGAGTCGACAAAACAGGGAATAAATATATTTTAATTCGTTCTGCCATAAATTTCTAATTTTTTTCTGATGGGAAAATCGGCAAATTTTGTTTTCATGTGATACCGAACAAACTGCCCCAGAGCCTATGAGATTATGGCAATTCCCTGTTTGGGGAATGTTGGGAAGTACCCAACTATTTGTATCTGATCATTAAACATCCATTATTTGGTTCTTACATCCTTTTGTTTACAAATCTAAGAAACTGTACTTTTTTCACATTGACTTTTTAACTTCTCTATTATGTCCTTTAATATTTCACATTGAATACCAATCCCCTTCATCTGCAGCTGCCGCTTGACTTTTTTAGCCGCCGCATCGCTTTTCCACAAGTAATTGCATTTCTGTAAAAAAAGACAAAAATATTTTTTAAATAGAATATGTTTTTGATTTTATTATATAGAAATAAATGAGTAATCAGTAAATAAATTCTTTAAAATAATATTGTATTGGTCAGATACACTCCTCAAGATATGCCAACATTTCCTACGTGAGGTGATGAGGATGAAGACGTAGGTTGGCTAACCTTTGTAGGCGTAAGTTACTATGTTGGTAGCTCCGCCTGCTCCTGGGTCTTAGGACGGGCCGAGCTGAGGGTGTAAGCATCACTAGATACGAAAAATTGGGTCTTTGCCTACCTCATCCTCCCTCGATTAAACCTACCCGCAGCTCGCCTGATTTTTTATTGAACACGTTTAAAAAATATTTGATACAAACATGGGGGCTGAAAGTCCTAGACGTCGGCCTTTGCAGCCCAATAAGATTCTTAGTCTAGGCACAAAAAGGTTGATTTGTAGTTGAATCCGCGGACACTAGTAAATAGGCCTGTCCGCGGTGATCGATATACAGAAATACTTAAAACTAGTACATAGACAAATTCTCCGCCTCCCGTATGGGCCGTTAGTGCTCTCAACCAATCACCGTCTCGGCCGGGCTCGACGAGCGACCGTGGGCGAGGGATGAGTTGGCGATCGGAGAGGAGGCCTTTTGCGGACACCGTGGGAGGCGGGTGGCGCAGAAAGGAAGACGATGACTGTTGGCGCAGGTACGTTCTCCTCACTCACTGAAGGCCATTTCACACAAATGAAAAGACAAACTATAAGCAACTAATCACGTCCGATACAATTTCCTATGCCTATATATATGTTTCATAACTCCGTGAATATTAAATCAATTGCGAGAAGACTGGGTATATATACATTTTGTATCTGTAATAACATCCAAACACGACAGTTGCAAATATGTCAATTGTTTAGAAACTGGCGGAAATATTACTCACCTCAAAACTTTCTAATATTATATTTCCATGAGAGTGAATCAATGACAAAACAATAGTTTTTATTTTAATTTCTGGAGGTGGACGGCAGGCTCTCGAGATGGACGGGGCAGGCTCTCGAGGTGGTTATCCGCATCCAAATGTATAACCCTCTGCGTCAAGTCTGCTGCCTGCCTGGCGAGCTCCACCAGCCTCAAACACTCCTCCCTGGTGAAATTCAATGCGACCGAGGTTCGAACTCGGAACCTCTACTGTATCTGGGAGTAACGCCTCTGCCAATTGAGCTACCGAGACCTTATTAGAAACCGGCATTTTACTCGATCTAATTTAAAAATTGATTCCCTGTCTAATCGGACATTGACTGGTAAGAAATTCCTTTTTACGCTGGCAGCACCGGCCACTTGTCTATTTGAAATATCGAAAAGGGATGGTGATGTCTGAAAATAGTGTCACTGCGGCTCCAGCTACTTTTGGAACCGGTTAGCACTAAACCTGCGGAACCGGTTATTCCTCTTAGTTATTAGATCTGTCCATTATTGTGTGATTGTAACATGTAAGTTAATTTAATGACAAAAATAAAATGTATTTCCATTGTTACATATGCAAGCATTTTGAATTCTCAATCGATGGTCTTTTTTGAGAAAAGAAAAAGTGATGTTAGAATATGCAAGCAGTGCAAGACTGGTTAATAACTCATACTTACCGCGTTCTAATCACGTCAAAAGGCCCAATAGGCACTTTTCACGTCCTCCTCCCCCACTCAATAATCAGCCTTGCTTGTCTTACGCAAGTGTCACGCGCTTCAACCAACCTTCATAGAAACCTGCCCCCACCCCTGCCACATGGCCTGCACCTCACTTCTATAGGCAATCCTCTCATCAGGAACAAAGGCCTCCCAAAACCTCAGCCTTCAGCCAACAATACTGGTTGGAACGCCGACCTGAGTCCCCTCCCCCCCCTCCCCCAACCAGGGCTTGCGATCTTCAAACCCTCATCGAACAAGCCACGGCGCTTCAGTTCACCATCCAACTCTATATATATATATATATGTATATACTATACTTTATCATAAAACGTGAAAAAAATGCTCTGATTTGGGTATAAAAGCAGTGAAACTTAAGATAATATCTATAAAATGCAACCTCCATGTAATAACTTTGTTCTAATATTCATTTAATTTCATCCTTCATTTCTTTTCTTCTTTCTCCTTTTTATTTTATCTTTATTAATATTTACATTTAATATTATATAATTTATGTACACTACGTCTGTCTCGACACGGGAATCTCCTAGTGAGACAGGCATGAACCAAACCCATGTATTTTTTTTATATTTTATCCGTAGTGTTAGCAAGAATAAAAAAAAACTATATTGAATTTAAGGATATGGAAGTCTGGAAGGGTGAGTTATACAGTTTGGACAGAAATTCTGTTCTGTTGGGCTTGATATGGACCTTAGTTGCTTAGTTCTGAGATGTGGGATAAGGCCATTTAGTTAATAGATTGAAACACTATCCGGCACAACTTGTATTGGATTCTTTCGGAGCACTTGAAATAAATATAAATGCAGTTTCCACTTTACCTTCTCGCATACTTTCCTTCCCCACTCTGCCATCCCACCATTTTGCTCGCCGGGATAGGAAATAGAGGATGTGAATTTCAATATTTAAGATCTATTTGCAAATGCGGATTTTATTAAGATTAGAGGGGTCAAATTTACAGATATCTTATACATACTTAAAAAACTATTTACTTATATCTAAATCCTAACTAATTGCCAATTGCTTCTTTATTGTCAATTAAGCGCACAGTTATGGTTCACTTGTGCGGTTACCATTCAGTTCCTTATGTCCAAAGATGAAATGTTGACCTCTCTCCCATCCATCCACCCGCGTGGTGCTACTGACGTACCACCCATTATTATATGTAGTTCATGTATATTTGCTCCTCTGATTTAATTTTTCCAGCTATTCTCATTATAAATTTAAAGTATGTGTGAGAAAAAAATACATATTGCAATAATTGGCTACAGTTTTATACAATACTAATATGTACATTATTAGAGATGTCATTAATTCTAGTCAAGAACAAAATAAATGCAACATTATTTATAATCAAAATCAAATTTCTATGATTCCACATTCCAGAATAAAGAACAAATTAAAGGTAGGTCTGCTCCTTAGCTTCTAATAGTATAGCTGCTTCACTAAATTATAAGAAAAACAATTTAATTTAAAGAGAAGCAAACCTAAATAATATTTGGATACCAAAATAATAAATGGGCATCAGAACGCGATTATGTATTTAAAAATACATTTAATGGCCATCAAAAACAGTTATTTTACATGAAATTTATATTTAGTGACACGGCACTTTTCTACATAGAGGGAGTATCGTCCTCAAACAGTCATTTAATAATTGACATTTCCATCTTAACCAAATGTATAATTTAAAATTAGTTTGAACCTTAATACACATGTTCGTTGAATTGAAGTCGCAAGTCAAAGACCATTTGGAAAAGATACGTGTTATATAATTTTGTCAAAGAGTGGGACAAATATTTGACTACTGTGGTAGTATTATGTGTAATACACAAATATTAAAAGGTGTTTTAAAATAAGTATTGAATTCAAAGAATTAAAAAAAAAACATGTTTAATTTATTGGCTTATTAAATAAAAGTTGCGTTATTTGTCAGGTGACCAGATTTCTAAAACATTGATAAATTCTGTTGTTTTTGGCTTTGAGCGACGAAAATAATTTGAAATCATTCCATTATATCGTCGCCGTGGAGGTCGAGGGGGCCAAGTCCACAAAGTCATAAAACTCAGAAATCAGCGTGCAAACATTTTGTGTGACAAAAAGTAACATTTGATTTTTAAAGATAGAAGGGTGAAATTTTGTTGACTAGTGAGAGAAAGGAATAATTAAATAAACGATTATTCGGAAGTCAAAAGACTATTAAAGACGAACAGTGTACAATATAATTGTGAATGATGAATAATAGAGCAAGTGGATGAGTTTGTGTATTTAGGAAGTATGTTCTAGAGAGATGGAAAGGCTGATAAGGATATTGAAAGAAGGGTAAATGCACGAAACTCCATTAATGGAGGACAGAATCCTGTTAACGCAAATAAAAAATTGTCCAAAGAAGCGAAGCTAGCAGTCCACAATGGAGTGCTTATACCAACCCCGTTGTAAGGCAGTGAGGTGTGGAACTGGCAGCGAAGGATGAAAGTAGACTGAATGCTGAAGAAATGAGCGCTAAACCCATGTATGACCGTGTTCAAAATATGGAGATCCGGAAAGAATGCAAGGCTGATGTAAGTGTAATGAACAGGATTAAGAAAGGGACGCTTGAACGGCGTGATGGTTAGTTAGTTATTATAGCCACGAATTTGGCTTGACTCCCCTCAACCTCCGCAGCGGCGATACGAGTAGGCTACAATCTATTTTGCGTATTCACGCCAGGGAGGGTAGCCGAGCAGTTTCTGTTTCCAGCGAAACTGACCATTTCAAAATGTACTATTACATTGCGAAGTTGCAAGAGTTAATGTTTCCAGTTCCAGGTTAGGCCTAGGCATTACAGTACCTTATTTTTATTGATTTCTTTCTCCAGCCACTCTAGGCACATCCTCGGTGGACGCGCTGCATCCTCACGTCTCATCTCAACAATCTACAGGGTGTAAGGAAAAAAAAACACTTTAAAAAAAATCAAATTTATTTTTTTTAAATAAAAAAACTTTCAACTTTAGTTGTTACAAGATAAATTAATGGTTTTCATTTTAATCAATAATTTTCTATAGTCAATTATGTATTCTTTTTCTATCAAATATTTTGATGTTTTGCTAACTTGTACAATACAATGTTATAATAATTTAGGTATAATTATAATATATTTAAATTTAAATCTTATTTATACAAAAAGGTTTTAACTCCCATGGTATATAGAATATATTGTTACCTATTGATGCAGTTATTTTTAAATCATAAGCATTAAGTTTTAGAGTTCATAAATTAATATAAAAGCAGAATAAGAGGTAATTTATGGGCAAATCAGATTTGCGAAGTCATGGAAAAATAGGAAATTTAGAATTTTTATCCAAATGTTCATAATGCTAGCTGTGAAACGGTCTTTATGTTAAGTTCAGCAACATCACAAAAACCAGAAATACTATTTCAAAAGTGGGTCACCTCTCAATTCACATAACATGTCAAAATCCCAAGTAGACTGAGTTCCAACACTTGTTTGAGCGTCTTACTATTCAATTAGTGTTGGAAGGAAAATCTAATTCTGTATAATATAATATTGGAGCAAGGAAGGTAAAACACTCAACTCAGAAGGCGTGTTTAAAAACTCCCATTTTATATTACATGTCGTCGCGGGAAAGGCAAAAGGGCTGCCAAACTTCTGTCGCTTGAGACGAGCCTTCTCCCAAATGGTAAATATATTTTAAATGGCTGAAGGACCACAAAGTCTTCAGAATCAAACGAGAGAAAACTTAAAATTCAACTCATTTTTGATCAAAGTGTCGCTAAGTCCTTTTTGTCTTTCCAGCGACGATATGTTGATACACCATAAGTTTTCAATTTCATAAAATAAAATGATTAGAGGGTTAAAAACTGACAACATCGAATTTTAATGAGAAAAACATTTTTAGTGCATTAATTTTTTTTTATTCTTTGCTTACAAAATAAATACATACATCATGGTTGGGTTACAGAATATGTTCAGTTTAACCCCAATATAGAACAATTGGTTCATTATAACCCCGCAAAATGCGAATTTAAACCAATCGAGGTGACAACAGTCCCGAAATTCCACAAAAATAAACTTGGGGATAACCCCATATAATAAAAATGAAAATTATCAATTGGAAAAAATCTACTTAGACTAGTTTAATATTATTAAGAAATATAATTAAACTCAAAATGGGACCATATTCAGTAAATCAACCATTGGAATTGAAAAAGTTATCGCACTAAAGAAAAGTTCATTTAATATTACACTTTCCAGGCCATGTCCATATCCCATACAGTAGGCAGTTTTCTAGATCTCGTATAGCGTGCCTTTGCATTTTTGTGTTTGTGACTGGACAATTTTATATTCAAGTGGTAGGCCAGGCGCGCCACGGGTGACTTAAGTCACGGCTACAGTTCATCACCACCTCCAAAGGAGTGGCGCGTCTGGCCGTACTCATTGAGCACGTACACACAAAAAAAATCGCTTACGATGAAGCGTTTGCACAAAGTGAGTTGCGACAATAAAGCAAGAGCAGTCTGCACAAGGGTATGTCGGGAAAGCGTGGACCACAAAAAAAAACTGGCGAGCGGTGATGAAAAGTGAACTCTTTGGTCCAGACTGCAATGTGCCTGCCGGAATGCTTAAAAAGAATAACCGACAAGACTATAAAATGTTAAAAAATGCCCATGGGATTGTAAGTTTTTTTTTTGCGTCTCATTTGTCGTAAAATTAAAACAATTTCTATATATAAAATTTATAATTATATTAATGAAATGTAATCTACAAGAATCTTTCCAACGTTTACAAAAAGATAATACATCAATATCTGCAACCGTTATTTTACAATTTAAAAATAAAATATATTTTAGAAGTTGAAAATGAGCCAAACAGCGCAGCCGAATCAACATTGGGCGCTTGCGGATACGTGGCCTGGAAAGTGTCAACGAGATAGTCTCCCCTACGCAATTTCCGTTTCCTCTTTTCTGTTCAAGTGTAACATCTACATACCGAAATTCATAATGACCGCTGAAGACAGAAGTGTGTTGTGGGCGTACCCGAAGTAAGGTCAAATTTACCTTACTTTGGGTGAAATCGATCCAATTTTTTTTTTTTAAAGATAATCAATTTCATTGGCCTGTTTGGGACCTAGGAGTCGAAAGGTGTCATGTAAATTGATGACATCAGTTTTCTTTCAACTCCACTTCGAGGATTATCTGCTCTTTGATAGTGACTAAGTATTTGATGGAAGTAAAATCTGTTTTTAAATGCAATTTGTAACTAATTTCATCCCAAAAATAGTTGTATGAATGAATCAGTTGGCTTTCATGTCGTACTAACAGATCAACCAATTTATAGTTATTAAACACTTGGTTCTTATTAGTTTCGCGAGCGCTAAACTGTTTAATTTTGTGGAAAACTAATGTCAATCTGATGCTGTTCTGCAGTTGGTACCAAAGATGCCCGCTAATTTGCATAGAAACACTAACATCATCCGTACTTGGTAGAAGTGAATCTAATAAGAACCTAATTAAATATTTTTAAGAGTGTAACCATAAACAAGTTGTTTGGAGTCATGGCAACCAAAAATCATAACACGTATATACAGTATTAAATGTCATATTGAAAAATAATTCAAATAAATTTTTTAAGCCATTTTACTTTAAGTAACTTATTCAAAGGTGCTAAGAGCCCCTCCAAAGTGAAGGAATATCCTCTCAAGAACTCTTAGCGGGAGGACTACATTGAAGGTTAGTTAATTAGTCAAACAAATGTATGTATAGACAGTCAAACAGTCAACTTCCGAGCAAGTCACTCTCACAGCATACAAGTAAATATCCACTTTAAATATGAAATCAATTCACTCAATGCTAGAAATGATGATACTTATCCTCCATGTACTGAGACAAACCTTCCCTAAATAATTAAATTTCCTCGTGTGTGTGAGTGACATTTCATTAATAATTCCAGACAGTTCAAATTCTGCAGAAACTAAATTTGTCACTTTTCAAAGAAGATGTTATAAGTTAAGACTAACTGTGTCTTGCGGCCTGCCAACCTAAGGTTGTATACCACTGGTATTAGTCAATTTTTCCATCTTCCTGGGAAAGATAAAAAAAAACCAGTTGCGATTATATATATACAAATCTGATTAAGGAAGAATTTAATTTGATAATGTCTTTTGCGTTAATGGATTTACACAGATTACAGAGATTTGTATGAATAATACTACACCACTGATGACATAATGGATTTGCTCAGTACACCGATGTTAAGTTATCATAATACGTCAGTACAAGCTTGGACCGCTGATTAAGTCGGCAAAACAACACGCTTTAAACTTCTGAAAAACTACAATTCTTAAATTGTTGTACTGACGTAACAATGAAATGCTATTGTGTCCAGAAGTTTATTGACAGTGATAAACCATCGGCGTTATATATTGTTGCCAAATTCAATTCAGATAATAAAGCTTGTATCGATCGATGTAACAATAATATTGCATCAAGAACTCCGGTGATGATGAGGATGACAGTCATGATGAAGTTGCATAGTTCAATGATGAATGGATGCTGTCAGTAGTCAAACGGAGAACATCGTACACACAGTGGGCTAACACTCCCCAAAGACCATCATTGACAACAGTGGATATGAAGTGAGAATGATGATGGGATGCTTGCTGTCAGTGATCCGTGGAGTAGACTATACACACACATATGGGCTAACACTCTCCGTGTAGCTTGGTGATGATGAAGAAATGTAGTATGATGAAAGGATGCTGTCGAAGTTGGGGCGGAGGAGCGTCAATGACAACAGAGAACAATACAACACGATGCGGCTTGTCGGCGTTTGTTTGTTAGTGATCAGATGGTAAGTTTAAAACTATATTAGGAATTAGGGTTGTGGTCTAACGTTTGCCGTTGTTGTATGTCATGCTCCGCAAGAGGGCCTTGAAGGTGGAGGCTGCCTGCTGCTGGATCTGATAGGCCAGCGGGTGGATTTTGAAGCCGTATAGTCTGGAAATAAAAACATTAAGAATGAAGCAAAGTGAAATCATCAAATCCAACATAATGAGCATGTTGTTATGGAGACAGTCTGTATAGCTGCCGTAGGCGCTCAGCTCAGGCCATAGCTCCATGGAGCTATCTCCCATGGGTCACTTGAAGGAAGTTCACAAGGTTGCTCGAAGCAAACAAGTGCACTTTTTCTATTCAAAGTGTTGCTTAGGAAGAAGGTAGGTACTCTGAATAAAAGACATGGCGATAGGAACCCAACATGATATCATTTCAAAATTACTATTTAAATAAAACTAGATAAACTGAAATTGTGCGCAAGTAACAACTTTGCACATAAAGTTAAACGAAAAAAAGTTAATAAATATGCATGATACCATACTTTTATTCACAAATGCTTTTCTGCCTATCCGTGTAGAAAAAATAATCACAAACAAAACTGCGCTCAAAACTAATATAGCGCACAAGCGCTTTTATGCTTTAAAAGTGACAATAATATTAAGTTGGTTCAGAAAAATTCATGTTTGAAACAGACCTATCTACTGAAATAAACATAGAATTGTCGTGTGAATTAATCAAGCATACTTGAAATAAAACATATAAACCTAAAAAATAGCTACTAATGGATCACTCTAAGGGTCGTACCTCGGTATAAACTGGTTGATGGGCCTCTTGGGTCTGTACTCCGGGTGCACCATGAACACCATGTGCGGAAAGCCGGTGCCAAAGTAGGCACCGTCGGTGTGGTGGTGCCTCGAGGACTTGGGCGTGTACACGTCCATGCACTTGGGGCAGTAGCTCTTGACCATGGCTTCTCCGGGAGCGTCTGAGAGCCCGAGTGGCAGCATCGGCTGGGACTCGCAGTACACCCTCGGACAGTGTCCGAATTCTCCGGATTGGTATTTCTCCATCATCTGGCCGATGCCCTTGTTTGTGAGGATGTAGCGGGCGTGGATGAGGCCATACAGCATCTCTGAGGCTTGCTCGATCAGGTCGGAGTGGTTGGGATTATCTTCTAAATCATCGTCTGGAAGAGAATCGACATACTTAACATCTAATACGGATAAAAGTGTATTGTGTGCGTCACTGGTGTGCCGGAAATGAGGACAAATTTACCTTGATGAAATTGATTAAAAAAAACTTTAAATATTGAAACTCTTTCTTGAAGAGGTAATCAATTTCATGTGGGGCATATATATACATACGTACCTACTATGTACCACGTAACAATTTCTTATGATGCTGTCATTTTATTGTATTATTCGCACATTACCAAAAACACCTACTCCGTAGAATAATTTGAATGTACCCGTACAAAAGATAAATCATGCCATTTGTTACGATGGAGATGTTTCATATCAGATTTATCAAAAAATAAAAATCTCGTTTTCACCATAAACTATTTTACTAAAACACCACACATACACTAATCTAATGCTAAATTTACATTAATTTGTTAGTTGAAGAAATTTTATATTCCGGGTAAAGACAACCTCGTCTCTTACTTTTCCTAATTTAATAAAGTAAAAATACAATATTTAAATTAACAAATAAATTATTGTTTAATAATATATTAAACTCGTTATCTTTTAACACTCCCGCTCCGAAGGGGGTATCTAATGTCACCCGAACAAGAGTTTTGCGCGATATTTTAGATAAAGATTAGTGAAATATTATGAATATACTTCTCTTTAAGTATTACCAAATACAAATTGCCTTAGATTATGTCATGAAACAGCTTCAATAAGCAAGATCAAATACCCCCCCTTCAGATGGTACATTTAATTTTTACTATCATGTACGGAAGGGTTAACCAAGATACTGTTTTTGTAAATGAATCATCATCCTTCCGGATCATGTCCCGTTAAAAATGTACATTTAGCAAAGTAAAACAGGAGTATCGTTTCATGCACTTGGATGCGGTAAAATTATTAAACTAACTAGGTTAGGTGAGAATTGCCAGGAGCAGAAACAAATTTCTTGTGCGTTCTATATCCCATACAAGGTCAAAATCTTGGAGGACATGGAGAGGTACCTCCTTTGAGAAACAGTGTATTCAGGACGGTTGACTTTATACTGACTCGATAGAAAGAGACAGAGATATATTGAAGGATGTTGGATAGCCTATTAGTTACCGCCCATATGGAGTTCGCACAATTTTACTAAACATATTTGAACACATTAAACAAAACTCTATCAATACACCACCATTAAATTGAATTATAAAGCCAAAATATCATACAAACACTAATAATAGGTTTGCCTAAATAAAGATGGAAGTTTTTTGTTGATTTTATGTCTTTATATCATTAAAAATGTGAAAATTCTAAAGTTCGGCCAAAAATATTTAGAACTGTTGAAATACCTCTGAAAAGTGATGTTTTAAAATCTTTGTTTGGTCTTATTTGAACATTCAGGCATAGCACATATCACCATCATGTTTGAATTATTAACCACTGCAAATTTTTTAATCAAAACAAATATAGGAATTAACCGGAAAATCCGTTGACGTAAGTTATTCGACTCGATGATGTGAAGTTAGAGCGGACAGAGAACATCCTTACATACTTAGAAGTGCTGTAATATTATGTGACGACTTTTCTTATCTCTTTCTCTCGCATGGTATACAACATAAAAACCAGGAGAAAGTGATTTATGGCAAATTTGTATAGGTTGGGTAAAAATATTTAGCTCTCCCTCCATATATATTCTTACTCCAAGGTCAAAATAGACTTGTGCCCCGTTCCAATGCAAAACATCTGTCAGAACGTTAATGCAATAGCCAATGCGCAGGCGTATTGTGCCCGGCCGCTAGGCAGTTCTGTTTGAATAGCGCGTAACATCACCTTATAACTTTGCTGTTAAAATATCAACCCAATTGTATTAAAATTATCAAGAAATATTTCATTTAAAAATTAGGGGAGGCACATGCCCGAGTGCCTTTATTGAATAACCCCCTCTACTGCCTACAACCAGGAGGACTATATCTTCATTTAGTCAGGGAAGGGGCTGTTCTAACTCTTCTTAGGAATTTTTAATGCGGGTATTGAAAAGGCCCGGATTAAATGAGGGGGAAAGAGAGAATGATAAGACATTGAAATGCTAATTTTCACATATGGTAATAATACCCCATATAAAGAACCCTTTGTTAATAAGTTTATGCAAAATTCCGATTATGACAGTTTTGCAGATTTAGAAGTATAGAACGAAAATCAAGTGTCCGTGGAGATTTAAAAACATTATTATAAAGAATTTTTATATTTGTATTTAAAACCAGGATCATCACAAACTTTAGAAATACCTGGCTCATGGTTAAGAATTTCACATTTTTCAGAATGTCTACTGCTTATTAGTGGTTAGTTTATCATCACAATGAGAGAATGAAATATTTTTTAATGGTCACTAATTGGCAACGTAAACCACTCTAATTAATTCATTACTATTGTGTCACACATTTTGTATAATTGAACTTGTGAAAAACAATTACACATTGCAATACTCGACAGAACAATGTGAAAGAGTTTTGAAGTATTGTGGTTAATTATGGAAATTGGGAATCAAATTCTTACCTGGTTCTAGGTCCAATATCATATCTAATGCTTGTCTGTAGTGTGGAACTTGTTCATTGAGGCCTGTGAGATTAAATTTATCCTGGATATAGTCTTCGTCCACCTAAAACAGAAACGAAAAATGGACGACATGAAACCAAAATGTCGTCGGGGAAATAAATTCAGATTCAAATTCATTTGTTGGCGGGGAGAAATTATAACAATACCTCGCAAAAGAACTCGTTTCCGCGCAGACCACAAAACCAGGAAATCCATGATACCTCCTCTGAGCTGCTCATCTTTCTGAAAAAATAACAGGTATTGACATACTCCTAATACACAATTCCGACAATTACACCGCCGACCGATATATTTATATTCGCTAATTTGAACTCAACATGGACACATAGTAATCATATTTTTATTTCACTACACTTTCAATTAATCGGGGAATGTATTAAGATGAATTATACTGAATAAATACGCGTAAAAATGCTTGTTTTTCTACAAAATATCTCCACCTTTTGGTTCCCTGATTAGCCACGCTTATCTTTACTCCCGAAGAGAGCCGCTAAAAGAGACAGTTGCGCAATGTCAGATTATACCGGAACATGTTTTGTACTACGTGAGTCAAGTCAAGTGAATACTTCATAATTATCGGCGTTCCCAACTTGAAGAAAAAAAAAGATTTTTTATTTAATATTAAGCCTATTTTTTCAATAACATCGCCATGGCGATCATTGACGATGAATAGTCAAATATTACAAAAAAAAACCATCGCTTTCCAAAACACCTTAGTTGTTATTTTACTGTTATTATGAAACGTAGATTTAAGCAAAACCGATAGGCAACAAATAGTAGAGTTAATTTAATGGTGTTAATCCTTTGTTTGTCTCATGTAAATGTAAATAGAGTAGTGATTTGTCGCAATGTATCTGACAATTTTATTATTATAATCATTAAGTTTGAGGCATATTATGGGAAACATGATGCTTATTTAGCATTTTTTAAACAAGTTTCTTACTTCTTTTCTTTATTTATATCGATAAACATGTCTCAATGATATCGCCTATGGTTTCTTGCTTAGAGTAACCTAGAGACCTAACTTTGCGAAATTTTGTCCGCACTTTTTGACCAAGCAATGACCAAAGGGTGTGGCCTAAACTCGGAGTAAAATCACTAACAGGGTTGTCACAAATTAAGTAAATTAGGTATTTTGTTGTGAGTAGGTAGTTGTAAATCATTAAAAAGAATGAATGTTGTATATTTTTTTTGTTTATTCAAATATACATTAATCAATAAGATTATTAAAATCTTATTTATATATAAAAATATAAACGAATTAAATTATTAGTACAGAACGTTTTATAATACATATTATAAAATGAACTTCAGTTCCATCAACAAAATAGTTTACAAACAAAAGTAAAATAAAAAAAATGTACGGTGATAACAGATGTTAAATCATTTTCTTAACCTTGGAGTAAGAATATATGGAGAGAGATAAATTTTTTTTTACCTATATAAATTTGCGATAAATCACTTTCTCTGCGTTTTTACGTCGTACACCATGAGAGAGAAAGAGACACAAAAAAATTCACAAAACATGACACCGCTTTTAAGTATTGTAGGGATGTTTTCCGTCCCGCGTTATTTTGTAAGGAAATTTCGAATGCAGATAATAATAACAGTGAACTTTGTGATATTTCACGTCAAGTGCGCTTCATACTTAATTAATTAAGCTAATAATTCTAACTAACAAGGAGAAAATAATATATAATATGTATACAAAATTAAAACTATCTAAATGCATGATCGTTATCATAAATCATCAGAGAACAGGTTCAGAAATGGGTACAATAGTGCATGTGCACATCAATAGATTTAAAAAAAAAAACAATTAATTAGAAGCTAAGA
Source organism: Drusus annulatus (assembly GCA_022651775.1). NCBI lineage: Eukaryota > Metazoa > Arthropoda > Insecta > Trichoptera > Limnephilidae > Drusus > Drusus annulatus. Next base: position 131,636 of record JAGWCC010000331.1, read on the forward strand.
GTATAAAAATCCAGATGAAACGTATGAATTCATTTTAACATATTTGTTAAATCAAAGAAAAAGAAATTAGATTGGAATTTGATGTTAGATCCGTAACGCCCGAGAATTCTGTAGTTGCACCAATCGTAGATACTCCAAAAAAGGTAGTCTTAAAAAACATAATACTTTAACGTAATACGCGAATTTTGAAACTAGAAAAAAAAATCTCCGCATTACAACAATCAAATCGTCGACGTTTACGAAAAATCACATCTTTAAATTATATAATACAGGACCTAGAAAAACGGGGCAATGTTCAAAGTGAAGGTATCCAAATATTATCGTCCATTAGTGGGCCCAACGGAGATGTTTTGTCGAAGTGATTACTTGGGAAATGGAGTGAGCAGATTGTGCTATGGTATTTAGGAGTTCAATTTTGCCTTCTCGTAGCACGGATCCATTTTTCTCGCCTTTTTTCATCCTTTGGAAATCTAAAAATAATTAAATATGTAATAATATTCCAATTTTGGCATAGCCCTGAATTTAGGGAGGCAACCAAAATCTAAGAGATAAACACTATTCTGTCTTTATCTGTTTGCCAACAATTTAGCGTTAGTATCATGAGAAAGAAAGAGACCGGGATAGTTTCAGAAGCCGTACAAAGACGGAGTTCCCCTTTCTAATGGTTTTTAATGTGACATCTCGTAAATATTTTTAAGTTAAACATATTGCGAATCCATTAAAACTCATTTCAAACGGAAGTTTATTATATTGGAACGAATAGTCCAAAGATTAATTACATATTGGTGTAAGTTACTAGTTGTTTTGTAGGTTAGGATGTTAAATATTTGAGATCAAACTAAAAAAGACGATTTTTATGGTACATACGTGTGAAAACTGTTTTTTTGGTCCTTTTGTACTTCGATTAAAGCAAACAAGCATAGAACATGTGGCCATGATGTTTTGCTAGATATTACACAAAAAATAACTCAAGTTTTTAACTATTTACGTACTTTTGACAGTCCGTTCGCCTGACAGTGCAAACGTGTCTGAAGTTTGTGCGGATTAAATAATGAAGACATTTCATTTAGCCCGCCCCAAATCGTGTATAGGTTTCAACAATTGTTTGTCTCTTTTTCTCATATGCTTATAGAACCGAGCATAAAGAGAGAGCTATATTTTGCGAGTTTGTCAACGATTTGTCACAAATTAGTATGGTCTCTTTATATTGTTACTCTGAGGTTTCTTGTAATGTTTATATATTGTTAGTGGTAGATAAATAGTTACGGGCGATATTTCTATCCAAAAAATGTTTGCTTTAGATTTTGTAGGGATGGGCAATAACACAGCCACACTAAGTAGTAATTTTTTAATGATTGCTCGGGGAGGCAAATGCAGAAGATTGCGAAAAAATGTGGGAATAGAATAAAATTTAGAAAAAAAGTTTTTCAAAAAGGAATATCGAAATTTCTAAATGCGAAAAAAGTGTCTGTTTAAGTCATTATTTAATTCATCTAAGGTTTAAGTCCTACTATTAAGGTTTAAAAAAAGGCAATGATTCTAGAACATATTAAAATAAATTGTCAAAGAGCTATCAAAAGAAGGTGAATGTTCGTAAATATATTTCTTGCCTAAATCTTAAATAATCACGCCAATATGTAAGTACAGAAAATAATATCTGTAACGGCTCTGATGATTCAGTTTTGTTTATTGACATTGATGATGAAGAAAATAAAAGCGTCTGTGGACGAAATATACCAAAATTATAAAAAAATCTCTTCAGTTTTCAATGCCATTCTTGTATTATCTTTAATATTTACCTGTTGATTAATAATAATACAAAATAAAGATGTTTGTACCATCTATGGGTTGTTTTATTTACGGTTTTTATCGAAATACTAAAAAGTGGGCATAACTGTCATTGTGGTGGGCAATCACTGTGAATTTAATTAGCTCTGTTTTTTTGATTATTTAAAAAAAAATGTGTAATTTTGTTTTAGTGAAATATAATTGATACTAGGTATCAAAACTGTATAAAAAAGGTGTTTGCACCAATATGTGTTATATTACCCATGCATTTAACAAAGCAGAATCTTGTAATGGTTGCATGCTTAACACTACTTGATTCATTCACATTCGTACATCGTCTCATACATACTGTTCTGATATTCTAATTCTTGACGTGGCCCAACTCAAGTACTTGATTCACTTGATCGTGCCATGTCTCCCTCGAACATTCCGGACTTCTTCTTTTAGCTTTTGCATCATATATTCTCCTCACACTCCTATCTTCATTCATCCACTCTATCCATCATCATGTCCTTTTTTAATCTTATTCACTTAATGCTTACATCATTCTTTCCGGATCTCCTCATCTTTGTAACACATACGTCTAAGGGATCTCATTTCTACAGCATTCAGTATACTTTCATCCTTCCTCTGCCAGTTCCATGCTTCATTGCCATCCACCAAGGTTGGTATTATCAGCTGATATGTAAATATATTTTAATATATAGGTATTGAAAGAAAAAAATAAATACATACAAAATGTTTTATTCAAATTATCAAAAGTATTTTATTATGTACATATTTATATTTCATTAATATTATTACAACTCTTTCTTCTCAGCAACATTATTGTTCTGGCAATTGTCTGAAAGTTTCATCTTCTTGACTTTGTGTTTTTTGTCTCCCAGCAGTAGTTTGGTCAGTTGAAGGAACGGAGCTTCGAACAGAATGGAGAAAGGGATAGCGACGATGAAACTGAGGATCATAAAACCAAGCCCGTTCATAAACTGGAAACAAAAATCATAAATTATAGTGGTTATACTTACAGCCAACATGGAAATGCTAACTTTTGTTAAAAAGAAAGACAAATATTCCTATGTTACGAACAGGGCCGTTCCCACGACATCTAGCACCCTGTGCAATAAGTGCTGAGCGCGCCCCGACCCCCACACCCCCATCCTTTTTTATTTGACACCAATAATCAAATATTTCCAAATTGCTTTGCGAATTTATATTTTGTAACAAATAGCACCAGATCTACCATAATAATATAAAAATATAAATCATACCAAAATTTCCCCAAATCATTTAAAAAAATATAATTATGTTTTTATTGTGCTGGCAATTTTTTATGGGAGGGGGGGTCAAAGGCGCACTCAGTACTTACAACACGCGGCGCTAGCTGTGGTGGAACCGGCCCTGTTAGCGACCTCTAGTCTGGAGCCCCTAAATGTCAGAAAACAGCACTTACGGGCATTTAGAGTCGTTAATAACTCAGATTAACCTGTTAACCAGGCGGGACGTATAAATACGTCAAACGTAAACAGTATCAGGTACGGGTAGGACATATGAATACGTCCTTGAAATATATATTGTGCCCTGGAATAGGCGGGACGTATATTTCCGAGCAACAAAAGTATTAGTCATCCATACATGTCTCGACGTGAATTTAAGACACGGAGGGAATCAGTATCATTTCGCTATTGAGAGTGGTGGACGTGACTCTTATTTTATATTATTTACTTATATTTTTTTATATTTCTAACCTTTTTATTTTAGAATACATTTTAGGTATCCATCAAAATGAATGAAACCGACATCAGCGATGACGAAATCAATGTAGCCGCCGTGGCAGGTAGAAAAAGGAGACGTATTATGAGTACGTCATCGGAGTCATCTGACAGTAATTCGAGCGATACTGAGGACTAATTTTGTATTTTCTTTTATGCTTTATATATTAATAAACGAAAAAAAATATATTTCATAGCCTTTTCATTTATTTTAAGCATAAATAAAAAATAAAAATAATATGAAATTACGTCCTCCGGGCGTGACGTATTGACACGTCCTAGTGAAAGAGTTCGCGCCCGTTGTATGTTGCGTAATTCAAAACGGAAGTTCCCGGTGTTAACCTATTAAGGTTAACAAAACAACCAAAACTCTCACAGTGGATTACTAAGCAGAATCGTAATTCACCACATAATAGAGGTCAACACAATGTATAATTGAAGCTCACCGCAGTAGGCACTCCAACCTCCCAAGCTCTGTCGGTGAAGCTGCCCATGATCTTGATGACCACCGGATTGGTGAGGTACACGCAGTAGGAGGCCTTCCCCAGGGGAATCCAGAGGGGGTGAGACAGGAACCTGTTTATGAAACCTGAAAATACACTTGAAAATGAATCACCATTTTTAAATGAGAGCAAACATTTGAACAGGGTTACGGTGACTTTTGAAAGTGTTATCATCAGATCTCTCCAGCCTTATGGTTTTAATTATTAAGGGCCCTCCACACTAGCGACTGCAATCACTTAATAGTAATACGAAATCTATGATTAAATTGAAGTTCAAATCATTAATTGCCAAAAATCCAAAAACGCCGCTCTGCTTCCCTTACATAAATACATTTTTCTGTTGATACCTATTTATAAATACTTTATACGGAGCGTATTAGAGGACTAAAATAGGTAAATATTAAAATAATCCAAGTTGTAATAAACTACGAAAGAGATATAAGTGTGTTGGGGCATGTCATTGTGCCCAAAGTAAGTTCATTTTTATCTCACTTCAGGTGAAATTTATCAAACAATTTCACTGGCCTCTCTGGGGCCTAGGAGTCTAAAGGACTTATATAAATTAGCGATATCAGTTTTCCTCCCAATCGATATACGAGTAGATCACACTGTTGGTTTGGTTGTGAATATATTGAATGATCTATGGTTGTGCTGGATACAAATAATGGCGAGGAGAATGCATCAAATCATTGACGCAAAGTGTCGCTCTTTTAAGTTGAAGACACTCACCACCATTTCCCGAGAGGCAGGCCAGCATGAGCCACACCACGCTGAGGGCCCAGATGGATCTGCTGAGGCCCATGTACAGCGCGCTGGACAGCAAGCTTATGTCCTTGTCTGCAAAGCCAAACATGATGAACGTTCCAAGGCCTACTCCGGTAACCCAGCATAGAGCCACCCCCGCCTGGAATGGAGCAACTTAATGTTAGTGACAGTGAGAATTCCAACAGCGGCATTAGCAGAACAAGATAGATTTTTCAGTTTTCGGACCAAAATTATAACTATTTTAGCAAATCTTCATAATATTGTCAGCTCTCTTTCCCTCTGGCTGCCTCTCAGCTATTTATCCCTAAGGATGCTGTGTTCACCTCCACACTGTCCAGACCCCTATATTTAGGCCTAAACTAGCGGCACAATCACGAACCAATCATATACCAATAATAATAATTTTATTAAAGCTTTATTACAAACTTTACTTTACTTTTTAAAAAGAGAGGCAAACATTCCCGGGTTACGAATAACCTGACCACATTTGAATTCCTCCAACTTCCTTCATTCCAAGCGGAAAATGTCACTTGTGCAATGATGTAGGACTTAGGTAGCAGAGGATTGAATCCGCGACACCCGACTGACAAGCAATGCTTATGACCACTCAGCTCAGTAGTCGGTTGTTATTTATGTTATCGATTAGTACCGATAACATAAATATTATATACGTAGTTACATATAAAAATGTAATACACTGTCATAGATTATTATAGTATTACGTAGGCAAAAGTAAAGGTAACAAGTTTATATAAGTTATGACAAATTTTCTAACCATACAATAAGAACTTACCTTATTAATAGGAAGTTTTTTATCACAGTATTGAAGGAAGCACCCTCCAGCAACCCCTACAATATAGGGACCAATTCTTGTACAAGTTGGGGAGTATATTAAATCAAAGTTTGTCCACAAATTATCAACGCTGTAAAGGAAAAACAAAAATTTCTTGAATCACAAAAGTTTACTTATATATTTTTGTAAACATGGTGTTCGAAAACTCATGGTACAGCAGACAAATTATATGCAGCATATAGAGAATCTAAATAAACATATTATAATAAAATAACACTTTGTTTTAAACCACAAATTGACTATGTTTTAACGCCAACCGGTTTCGCTTAGATCAAGCTTCATCATTTCTGTCACCCATTTCTTTACTATTATGTATCCAAATAGCATATTTTCCAATAATAATGTATTTTCAGAGACATATTACTTGTACAAATTCAACATAGGATCTGTGTCTGTCCCTAATATGACATCATTATGTACACTTATTTATTTACTATGTTTTTGTAATATATATATATTTATATATATATATATATATATATATATATATTAAAATTATATATATATATATATATATATATATATATATATATATATATATATATATATATATATATATAGTACCTTTTAATTGTTGCCTCCCTCTAATATTTGTTCTCTCTTTCCTTTATTGTAGTATTTACTGTCTCACTCTATTTTTTTTTTAACATTTGTATACCTGGTAACTCTGTTTTATTCAATCACAAAGTGATTGCTTCTTATCAAAAAAAAAAAAAATTTTTAGGTTTGGGCAATTTTACTTGAAAAAAAAAACAAAAATATTCGGCAACTTTAGGGTTAAGAAATTATTGACAGTAAACAGGTAGTAACCTTGTAGCAACCAAATATTTTGAATTTTACCAAAAAAAATCCAACTTCGGACACAATTTAAAACAATAAATTATACTACAGTCTAGTTCCCTCTTGTACCTTGTACCACAAGTTTCCATGCGTGTATATTTGTGTTTTATTCTTATTTGCTTTTGTCTATTGAAATTGAACATTGGCTAAGTAAAATATACTTACAAAGGAATGTATCCTGCTGAGTAAGTTATGTATCCAGTGTAAGCATTAGCGACTAGGAAAATTGATGTAAAAGATAGCATTACTGCCTTCAAATATCTGAAACAAATAAATGTCCGTATAAAAATTATAAAAAAATCGTTAAACTTTGTAAAATATTCCTATGTTCTTTGTAAGCCAGCCAACTGTGACGATGTCAAATGTGACAAAAGTTTAAAACACCTCAACCTTATACATATGTATATTTTTAAATAATCGAAAATAGGTGAAAATTATTTATGGTTTTAAAGTTTATTTTGTAGAACTCCATTTTAATTTTTAGGTTTTTTAATTTTATTTAAACAATAATTTTTATTATTATAAATTTTTTAAAAACCATTTTTAGTTAAAAGCTCTGCGATGTAATTAATTTTGCGCATGACAGCTGTTTCGCCTTCTGAGGGCATTATCAAGCTGTCACGCGTAAAAATAATTACATCGCAGAGCTTTGGACTAAAAATTGTTTTAAAAAAAAATTTAAATAATAAAAATTATTGTTTAAATAAAATTAAAAAACCTAAAAATTTAAATGGAGTTCTACAAAATAAACTTTAAAACCATAAATAAAAAAAATAAAAAGATGTCTACTGGGTTACAAAAAATTCTCAATTACAAGTTGTATATTGTATACTCACTTGGTGCCCAATGTAAGCAGCACTACACCCAGCATAAAGTTCTGCATCTCGCTGCTGAGGTACCAGCTCCAAGACATACACATCTCCGCCTTCGGGAAGAAATTGTTGATGAAGAGCAGATTCTTCCACCAGCTACTCTGACAGTTGATGTCATTCCGCTCTCCGGACCAGAAGGCAGTTTGCCGGTGCCTGACAGCTGATGTTGTGTAAGCAAAACCGATGGTAAACAGATATGCTGGCAGTAACCTGAAAAGTAAATGCCTAAAATAGTACTAAATAAGACCAACACTTTCCATAATGACTAGTGATGTCAACAAATAAAGCACTAATATATGATATTGAAATCGGCGTTCAAGGCCATTATCAAACTTTGATCACTATTAAGGCCGGTGCTTTGAGTGCCGAAGAAGAGGATACTAACCTTGCCACTCTGTTTAAAGCTGCTAGAAAGACAAATCTCATCTTTTGACTCAGTGACTTCTTGATTCCTGCTTTTGCCATCTTTTCCTCCGATTCCAAGAAAGCATATCCCATAAGGAAGCCACTGAAAACAAGACGCGTTATATTCATACTAATCGAACACAAAATGTAGCACGTTTTTGTTTTTAGTTTCAAACTAGGAGTAATTCTGTACATTAGAATCAACCGTGGCCAAATCCAAAAAACTGAGAAATGTGTTTTATTATGAAATTTTTTATTATTCTACATGTACTCGTATCTTCTTTCAAAAGTGGTAAAATCTTTCTATTTTACCCAGAAAACAAAATAATATTTTTGCTTAACTTTGAAAAAGTGGTTAACTCCAATTGATTTTAGTTTAAAAAGTGATCATATCAATTACAACCAATTAGAACGCAGGATTTGGTCACCTTATCCATTTTGCCGTCACCTTTGTTTCGAAATCCCCATACTAAAAAGTAAGGTTTGTTGTTATTTAGTTCCCGATATTTTGGTGCTAGTGCGGTGCTATCAATAACTAGCGAGTACCCACCCGGCATGCTTTGATTGGCATTGGCCACAATTGCCAAATTGGCTTGCCTATCATTTTTCCTCGAAAAATAAATCCAAAAACACTTTGAAACGGAAGAAGGCATTTTTTGTTGCACCACACGGATTATTTTTTTATTCAAATGCAATTAAATAAAAATAATTAAAAAAATAAAATATTTACAATGCCACTATTTTTTTTATTGAATTGCTTTTGAATATACATACTTTTTTGTTTTTCCGTCTGGTGCGTATATAAATAATTCAGAAGGTTTTGCGACGCGTGAGCAGGCCACATACAGCTGTCCATGTGAGAAGCACGGACTTTCCAAATATAGTCCACACACTTGTAGCGATTAACCCTGTGCTTTGTTTATTCTCATTGCAAATGCGAGTCGCACTGGAAACTGCAGACCTTTGAATTCGAATGGCACATCTGTCGGAATCATTAAGATGCGTGGTAACAGTAGATTTTCTCCTTTAAATTTCAAATTGTAGCTTCGATGATATTGTTCATCATCTTTTTCATGGTACCGGTACCGTTTCCAAATCGTGGTGGATTTATGTTTCGGAGGAGAATGATAGGCACGCCAATTTTCAATGTTAAAACGTGCGGCGACATTCCTGGCAAATCAAGTGAATTCAGTTGGATAATTAACAACTTCTTCTTGATTCATTACAGTATCAATGGACTTATACTTTTTCGCTTCGCCTGTTATTCCGTTTTGAATTATTAAGTTGTCATTTACATCAATGCTTCAGTTGGATAATTAACAACTTCTTCTTGATTCATTACAGTATCAATGGACTTATACTTTTTCGCTTCGCCTGTTATTCCGTTTTGAATTCTTAAGTTGTCATTTACATCAATGTATATTGTTCCTTCAAGCATCAATGTATATAGCACATTCTCTAAGCCGCTGATGATTTTATAATTCTGTTTAATATTTGGGAAATCCTTGTAAATCAATTCTTCTTTGCTTGCTGTTATTTTACAGAAGCTTATTGGCCATGTGATACATTTATTTATTGCCATTTTCCCATTCCCTAACCTCAATACAACATGGCGGGTTCAATGTTTTTCATAGTAATTTTAAAATTTTATAGCAAGAGTTTTACATATTGGATTTAATTCAAACTACTCTCTAAATCTTCCCGTCACTAATAAAAAAGAGAATATGTTATTTTAAGCGAAATCGGTCAAGTAATTTTCGAAGAAATCGAAACAGACAGACAAACATTCATTTTTATATATTTAGAGAAGATTACAAGTGTTTTGTGGAGAAGAAGTTCAAAGGAACTGCTATTGTAGCAGTTTAACGGGATTTTATCGTAATATTATATATATGTAACATTAAAAAAATCGTTTTTCCAAATAAGTTTATGACTCAATTCTTGAACCCATTACAGATGTATAAACGTATTTATGCAGTTGGGAGCCTCATTTCTGTAGATATTAGATACATTGAAGATCGATTAGCAACATTGGCACCATAAGTGAATCAGTGCTTCTTCATCTTTCGTTTCCCACAGACATTGGAGCTCTCAGCTGCACGTGTCTTTGGAAGTGGCAGTGTCGTATTAATAGTCCAACTAGACTTTCTTATTGAATCCTAATATTATTTAGTTCGGGCCAAACCTCATGGTAATAAATGTGTCCACAGTGAAAGAGGCGTTGGTGAATGCTTGTAGAAGTATATGGTCCGATGTGTAATAGGCTGCGGTCCTATTGGAGATGAAATCCGCTATGTACAGCAATCCATGGTTCATCACGATCCAGGCTGTGGTGAAACATCTGCAAGTTAATGGCAGTTGAGAAGTCTTCTTATACGTTGTATGGAACCACTGAGCAGATACTCCCTAGAAGTGCAATCTATACTGATTTGAAATAAAATGGACGTCGTCAATTCACAAAAGACCTTTCGAAAAGGCTCCAGACTCTTCTGTTCAATAAAGAATATCGATATTTAAATTGGCGCCATATTTAAAGACGGCGCTATAAGTGAGTTAAGTATTATTTGACAATGTTTGGTAAATTTCGCCATAAGTAAGGAAAAACTTAGCTTACTTTTAACACATCCACAACACAATCCTATCAGCTTATTTCTTCAGTGTTTGGAATGAAATAGTTGCACCCAGCACATTAAACCATAAAATAATTACCAACTTTTTCTTCAGAGAAAGGTTTTGCAATGAAAACACTTGATGTGTGAGAAGTTGTCCAAGAATTATTTGATTCAAAGATTGCACATGGTGGAATCAATCTTATCGTGAATATAATTTATTATATGTTCAGTTTTTGATATAAGATACATAACTGCTTTTAGAGATGAGTCGAGAAGAATGTGTGCTTAATGCCGCCTACGTTTTCGTAAATTTGATGTTGCCGCGTTGTGTTACATCCAATCAACACGTTTACAAGTGTTGATTCGAGATTCACGTACAAACACATAAAAAACCTTTAGAATATGATTTTTTTAAGAATATGACATATAACAACCTTGTGCAAATTGTATAGCTACCAGAGTGTATCATAGTCATGATTAAAATACACTCCGGCAGCTATAAAATTTGCGCAAGCTTGTTAGGCATCGCAATCTGCACTGATTACAGATATTCAATTTCATAGACCGAGGAGACGGTGAATTGATTATAATGTTGAAGAGGATTGAAGGGAGGTGAAGGAGGCTGAATTGCGAAAATGAAATAAAATAATCAAAACATACTACCAATAAGAAATTATTATTAAAATATTGTCTTTAAACTATATTTATAATCATATATTTACAAAAAAATTATCACATTTAGTATAAAATCAATTTACCATATTATTATTTGAGTATAATACACCATTTAACTGATTAAATAACGATAAACTGATGGAATAATGTTTTTTTTTCATTTATACTAGTTTTGAATTTTTCACATTATGGTGAACCATCGGCAATTCTGGTATAGTATCCTAACTAAAATAGGTTAGGCTATTTTAGAGATAGATGGCTACGATAAATGTTTATCTTTTGTGTGATATTATTATCTGACACTTCTTTTATGTGGTTCTCCTTGTGTATGAATTATATTGTGATTTAAATACACAGTTTTTAGTGTTTTTTTTTATGGCGAACTTGTTCCCTCACAGAAAGTATCAACTACGGGTTGTCTGCATCTCGTTCCATCTGCTGTATTTTCTGATGTCGCATCATATTCGAGAGGATTCCATCAAACGAGGAAGTCTTCTTTTTCGCCGACCCTCGCAGCGTATCTTCGCCTTCCCTGCGAACTCGCAGCGTCAAAGAACTCATCTCATCTTTGAAGTCGAAGTTTGATTTCTCCGGTGTCGCGTTTGATGATGGACTTTCTTGGATATTATCATCACCCTGGGCTGCGGGAGACGGTAATCTTCTTCCTGGACATCTCCATTCTAGTTGCAACGTCCCAGTTTTTTCGATTGTGTTGTACAATGCTTCTAATTCTGCCGGATCTGGAGCCCACTTGTCTCCGTCCAAAATACCCGCCTTCGTGAGCTCGTCGTCCGAACACGCGATAGACCAATCGTCGCCGCTAGTGTCAACCGTGCTCATCTTGTGATTTATATAACTCTTAATGAGCTTGAATTGATGTCATATGTGATCAAAACATCAAAATTTAGGCGAAAACAAGTTTTGTCGAATGACGTCCACCGATCGCCGTACTAAAAACTAATACTGCAAACTGACAGATGAATCTGATTCCATTAGAGATGGTCGATATTCCCTGCCCCGATTAAAAGAAGCCGGTTCCAAGCCGGTCACTGGAACCGTCGATTATTATTTCTTCGAGAAACCGGTTCCTAATTTTCGTAAATAAAAATATCCTACATCCTTTGTCCGTTTTTTTTTTGGTGAGGAACCGTTTCGTTTTGGAAATTGCTAGCAACCCCTCCTCCCCCCATGAAATTTTTTTTTTGGTGAGGAACCAGTTCCAGTTCTTTTCGTTTTCAGAATTTCTCTAGCAACCCAATTAAATAAAAAAAACTTGCAGGAACTTTTCTGGCATTAGGAACCGACTCCAAAAAAAACTGGATTAATAACCGATTCCTCTCCGGTTATCGGTAATTGGAACCGCAGGTACACTCAATTCTGATATCGACCATCTCTTGATTCCATAGTAGAGATGCCGACATTCCTGTCCCGGTTAATTTGGAACCGTCGATATTATTTCTCTGAGGAGCCGGCTATTTTTGAAACCGATTCCAATTTTTGGTAGACCAAAATGTGAAATAATTGTAATTGATTAATTGTAGAGATTATTGACCGAGGCTCAAAATGCGAAAACCATGGAGTAAGCGGTGCTTTTCCGTCGGAAATGTACACCCAATTCCTTTTTCTCAGAAATTTTCAAGAAAAATATAGCTTACCGATGAACTTTTTCTAGTATCAAGAACTAGTTTCAAAAGGTACTAGATAAATAACTAGTTCCGGTAGCTGGAATCGCAGTGACATTTCATTATAAACATCACCATCCCTATTCCATAGAATCGGCAAATGCGTAGATTGTAATTTTGTATGGTACCTAACCGAACGCGATAAACATATAAGGCAGTCCACGCAGTAGATGAGATTTGCCTAACGCATAAAACTAATGCGTTGACTCTGTATAAACAGACAGTTTGTAATATTAGTAATACTCGGATACTTTTTAGCTAGTCATGGAAAAAATCAAAGAAAGGGCGCATGAACTTTCAGTATTGCGTTATGGTATTAAAAAAAAATTATTACCTTGTGTGCTTTGAAATGGTCCCGAAAATGGTAGTTTGTCTACCAACAAAACATCTAAAGTTTGATTACAAACCATGAAAAACATATTTACACATCTAATTTGTCTCGACACAGGAATTTTCAGAGCAATCCCATAAACTTTTTTATTTACCAAGATGAACAATGAAAAAATTAAAATAAAATCCCAGCATTGTTTTTATGAAAAAAAAAAAAAAAAAAAAAAATACCGTCTGAAAAAGCATTTAACAAAAGTTGAAGACTAGAGAATGTAATACTTGTTGTACCTAAAACACATTGTATATTGGGGAAACACATCGGGACTGAATAGCTTAGTGGTTAAAAAAGACGTAAAGTAGGATCGCAAGTTCAAATCTCGGTCGTTACATTTTTTTTTACCATTTTATTCGTGTTTTTCTTGAACAAAATAATTATAAATATTTTTTTTTAATAATTATAGTTGACTAACCTTAACCCATTAAGTGCTAGCATTTTATTATCTTCACTGGTAGATGTATTGAACATATTTCTAGCGTTCATATCAACACTAAAACATCGTATGAACTTCGATGCGCCACTTATTTCCGGCGTTTTATTTGGGACCACTGCAAAATGATCTGTTGGATAGAAATAAAAAATATTGTTTTGTAGAAAATGTAAAGTCAATTTAATCCACGGGTTTTATTATTAGGCTAACTTACCCCGCGAGACTTCTTCGGTTTCTTCTACCATGGATCTGTATATTGTCACATCGTACAAAGTCCCCACGACGCATAGTGCTAAGGTAGTCGCGACGCCTGTGCTAAAATCAAAAGCCACCACAGGTGCAGATAAAATTAGATACAACCTCAGAGCAAGAATATATATGGAGAGAGACTGCCTTACTCGACAGACCACAGACTGAAGCGAGGAAAACGTATCGGGCCGAATATTTATCAGATTAATGATATTTCAATATTTATTCCGGGTTTAAATGATGACATGCCACTAATTCATTTAAAAAACATTAACGGAGAAATGTGTAAACATATTCAAACGGTAACACTGGCGTGTTATCTTGGGAGCGGGAGAAAGTTTTTGAAAATTGTATTAGATTGGTAAAACTCACATGACAATCTTGAAAAATAGGGTTTTGGTCCAGGCATAGTCGTCTTCGGTTTTCTTGACCCCCTCCATCGTCAGACTCGTCTCGTAAATGTGTTGAAAGGAGAGCCTCCCAGATTCGAAATATTCTTTCAGGAATTCGTACACCTCCCTCTCTGTACAGGACGAGGGCAAACATAAACCCAGCGTTATTCTTGTCTGTAAAAAGATGTTTAAACATGTAAAGTAAGGCGCTTCTAGCTCGTGCTAGTCAGGACGGTTGACTATATACTGAGTCGATAGACAGAGACACAGACATATTAAAGGATGTTGGATAGCCTATTAGTTACCGCCCACGTGGAATTCGGACATTTTCAATAAACATATTTGAACACATTTAACAAAACAATTTCAATACACCATTAAAATGATTTATAAAGTCAAAATATCACACAAACACTAATAACAGAAGGTTTGCATAAGTAAAGATGGAAGATTTTTGTTAATTTTATGTCTTTATATCATTAAAAATGTGAAAATTCTAAAGTTCGGTCAAAAATATTTAAAATTGTTGAAATACCTCTGAAAAGTGACGTTTCATAATCTGTGTTTGGTCTCATTTGAACATTCACGCATAGCACATATCACCATCATGTTTGATTTATTTCCATAACCACTGGAAGTTTTTTAATCAACACAAATAAAGGAAATAACCTCAAAATCCGTTGACGTAAGTTATACGACTCAATGATGTGAAGTTAGCGCGGACGGAGAACATCCTTACATACTTAGAATTGCTACAATATTATGTGAAGACTTTTCTTGTCTCTTTCTCTCATAGTATAAATATTTAGCTCTCTTTCCATACATATTCTTACTCCAAGGTCGAAAGGGACGTCTACGTCTATCTTAAAATTGAATACAATACCTCGTGGTCCCAATGCACAAACGCCTGGAGGGTGGAGTTGTGCGTGAAGTAGGCCCCGTAGTAGTGCACGGGGAAGGGCGGGAGGCTCCGCGGGGTCTCCACGGTGAAGGGGGCCGCTGGTCCTGCTCACCGGCACCCGCTTGCTGCTGGTGGCCGCCAGGCACTGCTGCCGGGAGCCCAGCCAGTAGGTGTTGCCCCAGTAAAGACCGGTGCCCGGGGCTCCGGAGGCGTCCATCACTGCCGATAAAATACCATATATGTATATTCTCAAGGCAATAATACACCAACTCTCTTCCCAGGTGCGCTCAATGAATTAAAAACTGGTTTCGTTTGAACAGTCAATCAATTCACAACAATACTACCACAAAGTCAGAGGACGCCCGAGAAAGACATGGCACGATCGAGTAAATCAAATACTTGAATCGGGTCATGTGAAGAGTTAGAATAACAGAAGAGTATGTATGGATGTAAATGAATCGGGTCATGTGAAGAGTATGTATGGATGTAAATGAATCGGGTGATGTGAAGAGTTAGAATAACATAAGAGTATGTATGGATGTAAATGAATCGGGTGATGTATGGATGTGAAGAGTTAGAATAACATAAGAGTATGTATGGATGTAAATGAATCGGGTCATGTGAAGAGTTAGAATAACAGAATAGTATGTATGGATGTAAATGAAGCAAGTGTGTGCCAAGACAGAGTTGTATGGCGGTCCGTCCTCTCTGCCTACCCCTGCGGGGAAACGGCGTGATGGTTAGTTAGTTTAGTTAGTTGGTTAGTTGTAAAGGTTGGGTAAAAAGAACTGGCTCTCTCTCCATACATTGTTACTCCAAGATGGAAACGATTGCTCTAATGGTAATCCCGAATCACGAACATTTCACTACTATGAGTACGAATGTTTTTTTATTGCGATTGAACAAACCACGTACGACGCACGCCTATCAGATCCTACTCGCTGAGGATTTAATGTTGCCAGCAAACTACCATCCGCGAGCCTGCAACCAATGCAGCAAGCCGATGCTAAGGGCTGAGCGAACGAGGTGTAATACTACAGTGCATCCCGGCTGTGCCAAAAGGACATCTGCAGATGTCTGAGGAGAACAAGGAGTCAGTGGATATGTGCTAAATGAAAACAGGACAATCACCACTCTACGACTCGACAATCATTCTCTGTGAAATAAATAAACTCTCTTCCCAGCTGCACTTAATGAATTCAAAACTGGTTCACAACAATAGTTCCACCGAACACTTCCCTAATTCTATTGTAATGTAAAGAGTCACTAACCATTTTTTTTGATTTTATGGATTCTTTCGTAATTCTCTACTAACTAGCTGGGGCTTATTCAAATACCCCTCATAATGTCTACCTAACTAGTACTACGGCTCATTAGGCCTTATTACTATCACCATCTGATGGTTGCATTTAATTGACTGAGTTTAAGTTTACATTAGTGAGTTCTTAGGGAAAAGGTCTTAACTGGATAAAAAACCCTAACCAAGGACAAGATAAAAAAGAAATACAAAAGTTCTGAACTTGTTACTGATGGAAAATTTTTACTTGACTAAAGTTAAATAATTCATGTTCATTATGAGGGGTATTTAAATAAGCCCCAGCTAGTTAGTAGAGGATTACGAAAGAATCCATAAAATCAAAAAAATAAATACAACCTCAGATCAATAATATACCAGGAGGGACAGTTTGTGTAGGCGTGGCTATGGCTAGGGCTAGGGCTAAGGCAGGGGTCGGCAAGAGCGGCTCTTTGCATAGATATTTGCGGCTCTTCGGACATAAACTCCAATTTCAACTCATTTTTTTTTTATGGAGGAACTTTTGTTGATTTGCTAGTACTTTTCGATTTCAAATCTCTACCGACTAGTGCTTGTTTTTCGAAGAAATTTTTTTGTTTATTTGCCAGTACTTTTCGATTTAAAATCTCTACCGACTGGTGTTTTTTTTTTGATAGAGGTTTTTTTGTTAATTTGCTAGTACTATTCGATTTAAAATCTCTACCGACTAGTACTTTTTTTTCGGGAGGAACTTTGGTCGATTTGGTAGTACTTTTCGATTTGAATATAAAAATCTCCTTCGTGGAACTTTTCTGGCACCAGAGACTGGTTCTAAAAAGAACTGGATAAATAACCTGTTCCTCGCCGGTCACCGGTAACTGGAAACGCAGGTACACCCGATTCTGACATCGACTATCTCTAACATATATGTGGCTCTCTGGTACCTTTGTTATCCTCTTGGAGTAACAATACATGGAGAGAGAGCTATTTTTTTTACCCTACCTATACAAATTTGAGATTAATCATTTTCTCCGGGTTTTTACGTCGTACACCATGAGAGAGAAAGAGACAACAACAAAATCGCCAAATATCACACCGCTCAAATACAGGAACATACTTACCTGGCAGGTTCCATCAAATAAACACACTTATTAACTTAAAATAATAATTAACATTTAAATTTTCGATAAAAAAAATTTTTTTTCACAAAACTGCGCTATTAAGTTCACTGTTATTATTATTAATAATACTCAATATACACAAAAGCTGGGATCTGAGTGAATGATCTGCATTTAGATAAACACCCAATAGTTTCCCGCCATTTCTAGAGACGATGTCACAACTAATGTTATATACTGCTTGATATAACATACTCATGTATTTTATATGGTTCTTGCAGGCTATTTTAAATTTGTTACTTAGTATAATTAAAAATCATCTCTTTATAGAGTAAACTGTTTTTGTTTATTGGATTTATTCTTTCTGGTAGTCTGATTCCTCTGCATTTCCTTGTACTATGTCTGTGAATATCCACGTTGTAAATAATTTGGTATTAAGTTGGTTTTAAGTTTTATTTTTACTTTTATTGTATGTGTAAATATTAATTTTTTTTAATGTTAGCATCTATTTCACTGTTAGTTACAGGCTATAAGTCCTTATTGTAAGTCACTGGTTGAAAATATTACGTGTAAGCCATTAGTAATAAATCTTAACTGTAAGTTATTAGTTATAAGCTTAAGTGATAAATTATAGGTTAGATAAATTAATTTTTAAAGCGCCTTTGAGGTGATTTTCCCACAAAAACGGCGCTATAAAAATTATCCATTTATTATTTTTATTATTATTACTCAAAAACAGTGTTTACGCCTTTATTTAAAAAATCTACTTAAATGGTTTCAATAACATTTTTTTATTATTTTAAGGCTTTTGCGTTTTCCAAGTTGCGTGGAAACCAACCATCTCTGCAAAGCCTTTACATTATGCTACAATTATTTTAAAAGCGATCAGAATATTATATTATTAGATAATATATCCTTTAATCATCTGATATCTGATTTCAATAATCACAATTTTGGCTTATTTCGAAATTTGAGCTTTTCGATAGATTTATCATAATTTCCAGATAAAATCATTTTTTATAGTTGTCAACAATTTATTATCAACAACATTCTATTATCACAATTTGTTGATTGATTGCTTCACTAGTTTCTTGCTTTAAATTACAAGATAATGTAGATGTTGTAAAAATAATAAATTAGGAATAATATTTTAATATCATTAGTACCTACGTTCACCTCGCAACCTGTAACCTCTCTCAACGAACACAAATATGATTTTTTTCACTAGAATCAATCACTTTGTGGTTTGACTTTATATTGAAATATGTTTTAATGCCAACCGGTTTCGCTTAGATCAAACTTCGTCAGGGCACATATAATAACTCGTCGAGTGGTAAGACGCTCGACTTCGAATCCAAAGGTCGCGGGTTCATACCCGACGTGCGCCAATAACTTTTATTTAATTAATATGTGTCATAACACATTTAATTCATAAAAAATAGTATAAAGTTCATTTGCGGCACGTTCCAGAGTGGTAGATACTCAAAGTATCGACCTGGTGAAAGACCACCATTTAGAATCGAAACGTTGCTTGAAATGGCTTTAGCCGTGTTTGGCGACCAGATCTGAATGTGCAGGTACTTATCAACCTTTTTCTTTTCTCATCTCCTTCCCTTCCCCACAACCTTCAACCACACAAAATACCCCAATTAATGACATAAAAATAATAAATTGTTAAAACATAATAAATTCGTGGTTTAAAACAAAGTGTTCTTTTATTTTAATAAAAATGAATGTCAATCACGAAAAAATATACATTAATGATTATACTCGTATCTATGTTCATATTACAGCGACGGTAAGGGAGTGGGTTACGGCAGAACAACTGGCAGATGCGTCCCCCCGGAAGAAGAAGATGCCTTGGTCGCAACTTGATATTTTTTCTTTTCTGCCTGTTTTTCATAATTAATATTGTTTGAATATTATGAATAATTCTAATACGAAACACTGAACAGATAATGCCAAGAAGTGTGATCTATAAACACCGATTGGAAAAATCTGATGTCGCCAATAAGACCTTTCGACTCCTAGACATCCCCAGATATGTCAATGAAATTAAATCTGAAGTAAGGTATAATAGACCCTCGGAGTGAGAATAAATATATGGAGAGAGAGCTAAATATTTTTACCCAACCTATACAAATTTACGATAAATCTCTTTCTTTCAAGTTTTTACGTCGTAAACCGTGTTAGAGAAAGAGACAAGATAAGTTGTCACATAATATCGCACCACTTTTCGGTATGTAAGCATGTTTTCCGTCTCCCGCTTCTCCGGCGACTCCGCTCACTCCGTTTTGTTATGCGACATAACTCAACGGTTTTTGAGGTTATATCCTATATTTTTGTTGATAAAAATACTGTGAAAAAGTGGTTTTACAAATAAACAAAATATTATGTCTATATATGATATGAATGGATGTATGTAAAAATACCTTCTTAAAATACCTTAGCCCTAGTCCTAGCAGAAAATATCAACAATCCTGACAACACAAGCTATCCCTCCTGGTATATTATTGATCTGAGAATACCAGTCACGCCAAAAACCTTCTATCGGTATTTCTCTTATGTTCTTATTTTTGGTGTCCCATAGACCTGGTGTAGGCGGGAGTATTCATACATCCATTCAACAGCACAAGTCGACATAATGTTTTTGAAGTATAACTTTTTCACAGTTTTGTTATAAACCAAACCATGTGGGAATTTTTCAAAACGTGTCTTTCTTTTCATGGTGTACGACGAAGAACATTCTTACAATACTTTAAAGCGGTGTGATAATTTGGGATTTTCGCTGTCTCTTTCTTTCTCATGGCGTACGACGTAAAAACCCGGAGAAAGCGATTTATCCCAAGTTTGTATAGGTTAGTGCTTTCTGTCGTATTCTCAAGGTTTGTCATATTTAAAAAAAGAAAAATGCGTTTTGAGAAATCACAAAAGGTCAACTTACGTTTTATTGCCCATCTCTCGTTGGCTCCGATTCCCTTGTAAACTTGCGTTAGTTCCTTTGTGCATACGCTGTTGTTTCCACCATCGACTGCCGTCTTGAGCATTCCGTAGTAGACTGACTGGGTCTCGAGTTCAATCCCCGAGCCCTGCTGCAGACACCACAGCGACACTACCACTAGGACACAAGACAATCTTCCGAAAATGTCCGGCGAACTCATTTTGAATACTGTTTTTGCAGTTCATGTAAAAAACAACACTTTCGTTGATAAACTTGGTAGATCATACACAACCTCAAAAGGTGTCACTTCCTAATGCCACGAAATAGATATAGTCCAATCATTATATATGTTAAGAAATGCAAATGAACTGACTATGTTGATTTTTATATTTTGTGTAGGGAGGGGGGGAGGCTTAGAAAAGCTTAACTTGAGTTTTCGACCAAGATTTTCTGGCTTTCCTCCGCCATCTTGAAAAAGGGATAAATTTGCTTTTTTTGCGATAACTTTTTACGTTTTAAAATTTATTACGTATGATTTTTTTTAGTTACCGTTGATCGTTGTTGCGGTATCGAACGATAAAGTAAAAAAATAAGAGATTAGAACTCGTTTTTGTTTTTTCTCCTTTCTTGGAATACATAGCGAAAAAATGTTTACTATTAAACCTGTTGAAAATATTAATATCTGCTACACGTTTTTTTATTAATTTCACACAAAAATACGTCTTATAGCGCACTGAAAGCAGGCCTTTCATTTGTATTTCTTTGCCTTTTTTTCGGACATTATGACTGGACCTCAGGGCAATAATATACAAGAGATAGCGCTGTAGAGAGAGCTGTAGTCAGTTTATACGAGGTTTGCCGGACTCGGCTAGACCTTGGCGTGGCTAGGACTAGGGTTAGGGTGTTTATACATCCATTCATAGCACATGTCGACATAATGTTTTTGTTTATTCGTATGACCACTTTTTCACAGTATTGTTAAATATATATATAACATGTAACCTAATAAACCGTTGAGTTATGTCAATTTATTTCGCGTATCATAACATGTGGGCGGAGTCAACGGAGACGCGGGACACGAAGAACATTC
Organism: Drusus annulatus; assembly: GCA_022651775.1. Taxonomy (NCBI): domain Eukaryota; kingdom Metazoa; phylum Arthropoda; class Insecta; order Trichoptera; family Limnephilidae; genus Drusus; species Drusus annulatus. The sequence goes on from JAGWCC010000331.1 coordinate 153,182, forward strand.
TAACAATACTTTAAACCGGTTTGATAATTCGGTAAAATTTGTTGTCTCTTTCTATTTCATGGTGTACGACGTAAAATCCCGGAGAAAGTGATTTATCCCAAATCTGTATAGGTTGGGTTAAAAGAGAATTAGCTCTCTCTCCATATATTGTTACTTCAAGGACTGGACTAATATTTATTCAGAACAAGAATATATATAAATATATATATATTTGATAAACATACAGTTGTTTACAAAATTTTATAAAAAAGTGATTACTATGTTGCATTAACCAGTGAAGTTTCCGTTAATAATGTTTTAATGATATCTAAATATTTTTACCCAACCTATAGAAATTAACGATAATAAATATATATATATTTGATAAACATACAGTTGTTTACAAAATTTTATAAAAAAGTGATTACTATGTTGCATTAACCAGTGAAGTTTCCGCTAATAATGTTTTAGTATCAAAATATTTTACCCAACCTATAGAAATTAACGTATACAGTTCTTTACAAAATTTTATAAAAAAGTGATTACTATGTTGCATTAACCAGTGAAGTTTCCGCTAATAATGTTTTAATGATATCTAAATATTTTTACCCAACCTATAGAAATTAACGATAAATCACTTTCTCCGGGTTTTTACATCGTAAACCATAAAAAAAGAAAGAGACAAGACAAGTTCTCAGACAATATATGGTAACACCACCATTCGGTATGTAAGCATGTTCTCCGTCTCCCGCGTCTCCGGCGACTCCGCCCACTACGTTTTGTTATGTAACATAACTCGACGGTTTTTGAAAACAATACTGTGAAAAAGTGGTTATACAAATAAACAAAAACATTATGTCAACATGGGCTATGAATGGATGCATAAATACCCTAGCCCTAGTCCTAGCCACGTTCAGGTCTAGCCGAGTCAGGCAAAAATCATCAATACTGACTACAGAAGCGCTCCGTTCTGTATATTATTGCTCTTAGAATACGCATTATGAGATATTGATGTCAACGGTACCTACACTTACTAGACATAAAAAAAAAACAATTAAACTCCAATTTCGTTGTCACATTTTTGTCGCGAAACCACAGGAGGCAATCTCCTTTTTGAAAGTTACCGAAAACTTGTGTTGTGGCCGTAGCTTTACAATAGATAAATCGTTTATCACGCCATCGCTAACACCTGGTGGGAGTAGGCACCCGCCCAGGAACAAAACACATCCATTAGGTAATCAGTCGTTAGATTACGGTCGGTCAAGCAGATTTCGCATTTAGGGAACCAGTAGCGGTAGATTACCACCCGTAGTGGGCGGTATTGTGATTAATATAAAAAAACGGGGACGCATTACCGTCCAAAAATACAAAACACATCATAACTTTTTTATCAGGGGTTTTAAAGGAAAAACAACACTAATATTTTTTATCTAGATTTTCGTAAAGATTAATGGAAGAAGTCAAACTTCATGCCTTAAAGAAAGACAAACATTCCCGGGCCACCAATAACCTGACAATAGTTTGACTCCGTCTACTACCGCCATTATAAGCGGAAAATGTTGCTTGTGCAATGATGAAGGACTCGAGAGGGGGTTGACCAACATTGTATAATATGTAATATACTAGATTTACGACCCACGCGTAATTTCGGTTCTTGTAAATACAAATTTAAAATATTCGTTGTCGCAAATTAACTAACTAACTAACTAACCATCACGCCGTTTCCCCGCAGGGGTAGGCAGAGAGGACGGACCGCCATATAACTCTGTCTTGGCACACAATCCTTGCTTCATTTACATTCATACATCGTCTCATACATACTCTTCTGTTATTCTGACTCTTCACATGACCCGATTCAAGTATTTGATTTACTTTTTTTTCATAATTATCATAATTTATTTATTTATTTTATATTTGCAAAAACAGTTTTACACCAAAACATTTCAAAAAAACACAAAAAATGGTAATCATAATTGCACAAAGATTAAAGTAAAAAGAAGTTTAAGAACAAAAAAAAATAGTTTACAAGAAGTACATAATATAGTTAGAACTTAATAGCTAGTTCTTGCTTAAACTTGTTGTAGCTCGTGTGAAAAATATCCAAATTTTCTGCGAGGCAGTTAACTTGATCGTGCCATGTCGTAAAATAAATAAAAATAAAAACTAATACATCGAAAAAAAAAATTAGTAGGTTAGTACTTAATTATATCATGTGTGAAATAAATGATAATACTCGAGGAGAATTTTATTTTTATGTTTAGTAAAGCTTAATCAATAGGTCTATAACTATAGGGGTTTAAATATTATTTTCTGGGTCCGGAGCTAAGGAGCTTAGCGCTCGGCGTCGGAGGTCGTCGAGCATATCAAATACGCGATTTCATTTGTCGAAGAGTTTTCATACATCTTGTTTGGAATATTATGTAATCTTATTTCATCGAATTCAGATGACTAAAAATGACATATTAAAATGGAATCGGGACAGAGCGGTTAAAAAGTTGCGAAATTGAGGTTTTGCAGCCGGTTTGAACAATATTGCAGCCAAGGTCAATTGGACCATATTATTGTGCATCCAGTGTTTTGTAATCGATGACCATTTTTACACGAGCCGGTCTACAGTCTAGACGTCTCGTGAATGAATTTTATAATTTCTTGTAGAGAGACAAACAGCTTGATGACGCTACAAATATATAGACACGTTGTAGCGCTCTTAAAGTGGCAAGCAAAAACCACGCTAGTTGGTGTGATCGGTGTTTAAGCCGATTTAGTACTAAGCTGTCACGCGTCGCTAGAGTTCGTTTACTATATCTAATCACATTACAAAAATAAGTGCCAAAATGCCCTCGTGTGTGATGTGAAAGTGTCTCAATTACACTGCAAAGACTACTAAAAGCCAATGAATAACATTTCATTTCTAAGTACGCGCAAATTACTTATTATTTTAGACAACACAACTTTGTACATTGTTGATCAACATAATGGCGTATTCGAGTAAGCGAGTAAGCGAAGTGCTATCTCATTCTTAGCAGAGCATTCAATGTACTAGCAAGTACAGAAAGCAATCCGATCCTACATCTGTTTCGTTCATACAGACATATTCTATGAATGTCTATCTTTGTCTTACATGATGATACATGACTGATATTTTAATGATGAATTTACTGGTAACGTTAGTGTGTTTTTAACTTGGCACATTTTGTGTTAAGCCTCAGCACTCAAAAATGACGCTAAACATCACTTCTTGGCTTTCTAATACAAGCAAAACTACAAATGATTTATCTGTAAATTTTCTGTGAGTAGTTAGAAAAATGTCTGAGGTCTTCAGTAAATATATATTTTTCACCGTAATCCTTTAAACTCTATGAAAAACATACTTAAGTGTCAGTAAAAGGTGCATTTAAAAAACCAGCAATGGCATTTTTTAACGATTTACCTAAAATTCAAATATTTACTTCATAAAGAAATTAAAAGATTACTGTTCAAGAATTGTTTTCACTGGAAACCTTAGACATTTTTCTAACTATCCGTATAGAATTAACAGATAAATCATTCGTAATATTGCTTGTACTAGAAAGCCAAAAAGTGTGTATTTTTGGGTGCTGACCCTTAATATGGTAATAATAACACATTTGCAAATACAATGGAGCTATCAACACATTTGACTGTATGAACGGTTGAGGTATGGCGTCGTGAAACTCGCACAGGTAGTAACCTCTCTCTGAAATTTATAGGCCAACGCAACTATTTTCAGCTTGCGACGTCTTTTACATTTTTAGCTATGGAGCTTTAAAAAAACAAATTCTCTGTCAAATAATAAAACAAGGGACCTCTTTTTACAGATTTTACAATCGTTCGATAAGACGTAAGATTGTTAAAACTTCGGCGAATAATCCTGTAACTTGATTTCTCCATAAAAAGTACACCTATTTTTTTTTTCATACTTATTTTACAACTGGCCAGCATAGTATGCAGTGTAAAGCATAGGGTATTACACTATGCTTTATGGAGTAAAGCATACATATATCATGTGAGGTGAGGTGTAATTTTTAAATATTTAATTTAAAACACAAATGTGAAACAGAAAAAGTCAGAAAATAAAAAGACACTGGTCACAACCGAGGCTCGAATTCGGATGCTCTACTCTATCCGGGAGTAAGGCCTTAACCAATTCGGCCATTAGGACCTTATTAGAAAGTGCCTTTTTTACTTGTTACGTGTGGAACATCACCTGACTTGCCAATAAAAACAAATTATCCACCCATTTCAAATATAGAAGCAAAGGCAGCAATCTCCTTCATTTTAAATTATTTCTTGGAAAGTTGATTTAACGTTTAATGCACTTTTCTTTTGTGAATATGTTGATAAATGTAGAGATAATTGTTTCAAATTGTTTCTAGTTTAATGTGCACTAATATTTTTGTACACTTCATTCTCCATTTCTTTATAATAATTGTTCAAAAGTTGACAATGCTACAGAACCGTTTTTGGAGATTGCTGCCTTTGCTTCTAAGCCCCTCACATAGAATAATGTCTGTTAAAATTGATGATAAGTAGGTACTTTATTAGGTAGGCAGGGATTTGAAAAGATTATTTTTTAAATGTGATAATTTCAATTGACATCAGTTAGAAAATTGAATAGTTCACACGTACTCACAAAGGGAATTATTTATAGTTCATACTTTTATGGACTTTATACTTTTCATGAGAAGATAAATAATAGAGATAGATAAGTAAGTGATTGTCGAAATAATTTATTTATTAACGACGATCTGCCCATGAGTCATTTAAATATGTACGTACCATAAAACATTGTTCCGCATAACTAAAATATAAGCTGGTTTTTTTTAAATTACATAATACTTTAATTACGTATTAGATATAAACTATAATATTCAAGGCGTCGAGGGTTCAATGCTTTGTCCTCCATCCAATGTGCAATCGCAAGTACATTTTCCGCTAATAATGATGTAATTTAAATATTGTCAGACTATTCGTAAAAGTCGCTCAGTTAGAGTTGACAAGATTGACACAAACAAGACATACTGTGTGTATTTGTATAGACTTCTGACAGTCATTTTCTTGCTAAACGTCACTGAAAAACAGCATTTTGTTTGAAAATTCTAAAAGTTTTACATCGTCTTATTTTTATCAATTTCAAAGTTTAATTCAAAGTCAAATATTTATTTATTTACGACTATTATAGGCATTTACATATATGTTAACATTTTTTTTAAAACAATAACTTCATTAGTTCAAAAATTGTGTAAAATAAAATAAAAAAGAGTATTGAATAGCAGATACAAAAATAACTAGTAATATTCGAAAAATAACAGGTTCAAAAATATTGTCAAAGAAAAGAAAAAAATTACATTAAGTAACAGGTCTAACTATTAGTTTAGCTCTACCAGATGACAACAACTGTACTAAATTAAACTAAAGTGTGATATTAACGAGTTAAATTTATGAAATATTTATCCATTTCGTGTTATGTATTTTTTGTAATTGGACAATGGTCCCTTAATATAAAAATAAATAAATAACCTTGGAGTTAGAATATATATGGAGAGAGAGTTAAATATTTTTACCCAGCCTGTACAAATTTACGATAAATCACTTTCTCCGGGTTTTTACTTCGTAAACCGTGAGAGAGAAAGAAACAAGACAAGTTGTCACATTATATCGCACCACTTTTAGGTGTGTAAACATATTTTCCGTCTCCCGCATCTCGGACGACTCCGCCCACTACGTTTTGTTATGCGACACAACTCAACGGTTTTTTAAGGTTATATCCTATATTTTTGTTGATAACAATACTGTGAAAAAGTGATTATGAAAATTGACAAAACGTTCTGTCGACATGTGCTATGAATGGATGTAAAAAAGGTGTGTCCATAAAAACCCTAGCTACGCCCGAGTCGGGAAAAAATCAACAATCTTGACTACACTGCTTCGGAAAACTAGCCCTCCTGTGTATTAAGTAAATGAGAGAGTGGTAGATACTCTCCAGAGTGGTAGATACTCTAAGTATCGCCCTGGTGAAAGACCACCATTCAGAATTGAAACGTTGCTTGAAATGGCTTTAGCCGTGTTTGGTGACCACTGAATGGCCAAGTACTTTCCTACCTTGCCCTTCCTCATCTCCTTCCTCTCTCTACTTCCTTCAGCCTCACAACATACCCCTATTGGGGATGCCATAGTCTCACTGGCTCTAGACGGTTGGGAGCAGTTGAGACTCTTGTGCGGTGCTCATATAAAAATAAAAAATAAAACGTATTTGAACAAATTTTAAATATGTTGTATGCAAGCAATACATTTGTGTGTTTGAGTCAACCCTGGCTGCGATAGCTATATAATAACAGAAGCAAACAAAAACACGATAAACTAAATAAAAATTATTTCGAGAACGAATAAGACAAAACATTGTGTACTCGTATTTAGTTCCTTGTAGTTAACCTGTCTATGTGAAGGTATTACATAAGTGAGTACTATTGTACCTACTATAAACTAGTACGTAGACCAACGTTTTTGTCCCGTAGACCACTTGTCGATTTTTTCTGTTTGGTATAGACCCCCTGCTTTCCTAGTATTGATTTTTTTTAGCCTTGGGAAAAACTTCAAAGTTTTGTAAACGCTTCAGGAACTGCTAGTTCTTTGAAATGAACCCTTCGCGGTGAACACTTCAATTGTAGTCGAACTCGTCAAAAAATAGTACTAGTCGGCAGAGATCCCAAATCGAAAAGTGCTAGCAAATCAGCAAAAATTCCTCTCCGAAAAAAAGCACTAGTCGATAGAGATTTGAAATCGAAAAGTACTAGCAAATCGGCAAAATATCTTCCACAAAAATTATTATTATTAATATAATTAGGGTATTAAAGTCCATTTTAAGATAGTATTATGTAAGTGCCTACATAGGTACTATCTGTGAGGTGGATTATTACATTTGCGGGAAGCCAACATTTTGGTGACGGCCTGCCTAAATGGAATCCACTCCCGTGGACCCCCATTTACGTCTCATGCACCCCAATTTTTTTTTTTCATTGACGTGGACCCCTTGCAGGTCGGAATCGACCCCTGGAGGTCGATATAGACCACTTTGGGAATGACTGACGTAGACCATTCAATATATAATCAAAATATCAGCCGATAACAGGCAGTGATACATCATCACGCAAGCCGGCTGTCAGCCGATCTTTTGATTGAATACATTTTTTTACTTCGAGGTCAAAAAACAAAAACAATATTGATTTCGTCATCAAAGAAACACTTTTACTTGTGGTATTAATGTTCCTACTTAAAGTTCGGTGTTCGTTTTTGGCATTGAGGTCAATGATTTATGATTGAGGATTGCTGTGTATACTCGCAAATAGTGACGGCGTTCTAAACAAAATTAACCAAAAATACGTGGAAGGGGGGAGTACCCGAACGAGAGGCAGCCGAGCTTGAAGTAACAATATATGGAGGGATAGCTAATTTGTTTTACCCAACCCATCCGAAATTGTAATAAATCACTTTTTCCGAGTTTTTACATCGTACACCATGAGAGAGAAAGAGAAAACAAATTTCTTGGAACGCTTCTATATACTGTCGTAATGATCTTAAGCTGGCTATTTTCGCTGGTTAACGGCGGGACTCCGCCCACATTTTTTATTTTGCCACTAAACTTGACACAACTAAACGGTTTTTTAGGTTAGATGCTATATTTTTGTTGATAAAAATACTGTGAAAAAGTGGCAATACGAATACACAAAAACATTATGTCGATATGTGATATGAATGGATGTATAAATACCGTAGCCTTAGTATTAGCCACGCCCAACTGCGCCGAGTCACGTTAAAATCATCAAAAACAAGTCCAAAACTGACTTCACTGCCTTGGCTTGGGCTACCTCTTGTATACTCTAAGCAGCCGAGCAATCTCGTACTCGGTGCAGTGTATAGTCAGCGCCGGATTCACCATACGCTCAAACTGTGCAAAAAACATGGGCGCCATCTCTGAAGGGGCACCGTGAAAATCGGATTGAATAAAGATGTTTTCTATTACGCTGGCAACATCACTGTACAGTCAACGGTTGGAGTAAGAATATATATATGGAGAGGTACCTTTGCGAAACACTGTAGTCAGTATTGTTGACTTTATTTTGACTCGGATAGAAAGTGACATAAATATGTTAAAGGAAGTTGGATAGCCTATTAGTCACCGCTCACATGGAATTCGGACATTTTTAATAAACATACTTTAACACATTAAACAAAACAAAATCAATACGCCATTTAAATGATTTATAAAGTTAAAATATCACACAAAAACTCATAACAGTAGGTCTTCTTTATATCATTAAAAATGTGAAAATTTTAAAGTTCGGTCAAAAATATTTAAAACTGTTGAAATACTCTGAGAAGTGATGTTTTATAATCTTTGTTCGGTCTTATTTGAACATTCACGCATAGCACATTTCAACATCATGTTTAATTTATTTGTATAACCACTGCAAGTTTTTTAATCAACACAAATTTAAGAAATAACCTCAAAATCCGCCGACGTAAGTTATACGACTCGATGATGTAAAGTTAGCGCGAACGGAGAACATTCTTATATACTTAGAAGTGTTGCAATATTATGGGACGACTTTTCTCGTCTCTTTCTCTCTCGTGGTATACGCAAAAAACCCAGAGAAAGTGATTTATCACAAGTTTGTATAATATGGGTAAAAATGTTTAGCTATACCTCCTTATAAGTTTTTTGTCACGATTTTTTTATGAATTGCGTAATAGTTATTTGGACGTCTGTTTTTCTGTGACGAGTCGTACGTTAAAATCGATGCGACCCAAAGGAGGAGCGCAAGATGTCGTAGAACCGCCTCTGCGTATAGTTCAGTGAAAGGACGATTCTTCATGTCGTGGGATTTCACATCTTCGATTTGGGTCAGCTTCATCAATTTATGATTTAGCTAGCTGGGCCTCGAGTTTCCCAATGAGAATAATGCTAATTTGTCAAATAATTTTGCTATTTTTTTAAAAGTCCCCACCTCAGAGCAATAATATACAGGAGGGAGCGCTTCTGTAGTCAGTATTGATGATTTTTGCCTAACTCGGGCGTGGCTAGGGAGTATTTATACATCCATTGATAGCACATTTATTTATTTAATTTGTTAATTAAATCCAATTACAAAAAATACATATAAAACACGAAATGGAAAAAAGAGCAACAGAGAAGGAATAGCATAAACGCATACATAATAATAAATTAAGCGATGACAAAAATAAGGCAAAATAAACATAAGAGAGAACATTCAAGCCATGGTCTAGTCAAAGTTTTGGTAGAGTCGTAAAGAATGACAAAACTTATTTAGACTGCTACCAAAAATTTCAAGGCCATGGCTTGAGTTAAAAAGTTTTGACGAATGGCATTGTGATGGACATTGGACATGTCGACATAATGGTTTGTTTATTTGTATAACCACTTTTACACAGTAATTTTATAAACAATAAGAGAATTCATTTGCCGTATCTATATAAAAACAACATATCTTCGCCGGAAAGGCAAAAGGGCTTAAACGCCGTTTTGGACGTTAAAACCTGTCACCATCAGTAGTCACCAGGGCACTCAAAAGTTTTTTTTTTTTGTAATAAAATGAAAAGTTTTCAGTACCTGGTCTGATTTTGAAAAAAAAGTTAACCTGAAGCAACAAAAAGCTCGAAAAGTCCCAAACTTTTGTCGCCTGAAGGCTTCTCCCAAATGGTAAATATATTTTAGATGGCTGAAGAGCCACAAAAGTCTTCAGAATCAAACAAGAGTCAGAGCATTGCATTCGATGCAAAGAAGAACTGACCAAAACTGCGTATTTAACTCATTTTTGAGCAAAGTGTCGCTTAAGCCCTTTTGCCTTTCCAGCGACGACATTATGTTTTATCACAAATGATGAATTGGGCGGTGCCCTTGAGCTTGTGGCCAACATAGGACCGGTTACATGGGAAATAGTATATCTCTATTCGATTACTATGGTGTTTAAGATATAATCATATTTAAAATACATATCTGTGCTCTCAAGTGCTATATAGTATGGAAACCTTAGAGTACATATAGTGGTACCTATCCAAGGCAGTGTAGTCAGTTTTTGATGATTTTTGCCGGACTCGGCAGATCTGGGCGTGGCTAGGAATAGGGCTAGGGTATGTATTCATTCATTCATAGCACATGTCAACATAATGTTTTTGTTTATTTGTTAACCACTTTTTCACAGTATTTTTATCATAAAAAATATAGCATATAACCTAAAAAACCGTTTAGTTGTGTCGAGTTTAGTCGCATATGAAAACATGTGGGCGGAGTCCCCGGAGACGTGGGAGACCAAGATCACCCTTACAGTACATAAAAGCGGTGTGTTATATTTGTTGTCTCTTTCTCTCTCATGGTGTACGACGTAAAAACCCGGAGAAAGTGATTTATTGCAAGTTGCCATAGTCTGGCTCTAGACGGTTGGGAGCAGTTGGGACTCTAGTGCGGTATTTACTATAAAAAATAAAAACTGTTTAAATCTCGACTTTTCTAAATGCTGTGACAATAACCAGAAATGAATATTTTGTTAATTTCACCTATTCGCTTCAAATTGTACCTGTTACCTCTAAAATGGAAATTAAAGATCTTTGCGTTTACCTAGACAGCAGATTTATATTAAATTCTTGGTTTGGTGCTATCGCCATATGATATTATCCATCAGTCAGAAGTATACTGGAATATGCTTCGCCAATCTGGAACTAGCAGAATGAATTTACGTCCACAGTATAGTGTATGTATACAAATCGTATTTCCGAAACGAATTGATTTCAATATTTGCAACGAAGGCATTTCTACACTTTGAAGGGATTTACACATTTTTTCACAAGAAACCTGAAGCCTTAGCAGGGCTATATTTTTTTCTAGGCTTATAAAAAACTATGGCAAAAGCCAAGATGTGTTCTACTCGCAGTATTTAATTAAAGTACAGATATAATATTACTAGACGATCAAATTTTCAAACCAAAAGCGTATTTTGAATAAATTGCAACGCACTAAGATAATACAATGAAACATATCAAAGCCATAGCCATATCTTGTTATATTATTTCTTTCTGTAATTTGTCTATCACTCTTGTGACCAATGTTCTGTTTGTTTCTTTAATTAAAATAAAATAAGATCCATTAACTATTTGTTTCGACCTTGGTAGCTATCGCTGAACTAACGACCCACAATTATATATGTGTGTGTACTGAATTACACTGTATAAAATAATACATAATCATTTATTTATAGATTGTTGTCCATTAGCCTTTCCGTAAGATCCAAAGGGGGGTAACGTAATTACCCTCAGCGCAATAATATACAAGAGGGAGCGCTGCTGTAGTCAGTTTTGATGAGCTTAGCCGGACTCGGCTAGACCTGGGCGTGGCTAGGGCTAGAGCTAGGGTATTTATACATCCATTCATAGCACATGTCGACATAATGTTTTTGTTCATTCGTATAACCACTTTTTCACAGTATTGTTATAAACCAAAATATAGCATATAACCTTAAGAATCGTTGACTTATGTCAATTAATGTCGAATATCAAAACGTGTGGGCGGAGTCAACGGAGACGCGGGACACGAATAATACCCTTACAATACTTTTAAAGCGGTGTGATGATTTGGGAAATTTTGTTGTCTCTTTCTTTCTCATAGTGTACGACGTAAAAACCCGGAGAAAGTGATTTATCCCAAGTTTGTATGGGTTGTGTAAAAATAATTAGCTCTCTCTCCATATAATGTTACTCCTAGTATTTACCCCATTTTATCTGGCTTATTAAAGCGTTTTCATGACACATGGAATCTACGAAAGGAGGTCCTTCGCCTTAACATTGTGTAATTTGATTTTAGTAATACTTGGGAAATAACAAATGGAAGTAAAATGTACATTAAAAAGATACTGTAAATTCAAAGCTTGAATAAGGTTTTGATAGAGTCCAGAATGTAAATCATGGGTATATTGAAAATATTGCTAAAATATAAATATTGTTAAAAATCGTTTAGACTTTCACCAAAAAAATAAAGGTCACCTATTAACTCATCTCGAGGCCTTGAATATTCGACATTCTAGACAATGGCGAATGGTACACACAATTAGCAGGCCCGGTCCTGAGCCAAACGTCGCCTGGCAAAGATTGAATTGTTGGCGCCTTTTATCAAAACCTAAATTTAAACACCAAAGTTTAAAATAAAATAAAAATTACGTTATGAAATAGTTTTTTCTCTAATTGTAATAATTGGTATCTTCGTTATTTTCCACGTGGACCCATTAGTATACGAAAATATCTTTTTTATAAAATATTTCATTACTGTTAACCACTCGTTTTTGGCAGGTTTCCTTTCTGAAAATAACTAAATATAAGCCAACGGGTAAATGTTTTGAAATTGGAAATAACTTTAAAGCATTAATACTTATGTTTTTTTTTTAATGTATTTAGATAGTGAAGGCTTATCTGATCAATCGAAGGCTTATCTAATCAATTTGGAACGTACAATGAACGAATTTCGCACTATAAACTTCACTCTCTGTCAGCCAGACGTAAACTTTCTGATATATTAACTTTACACAAAATCATGCATTCATCAATTGCTGCACCAATTAACATTAACATACCAATAAGAAAATCAACGAGGAGGATAAACAATATTTTCAACATTAAAGCCAACCACACAAATACAGGATATTTCTCTCCTTTGGCGAGAATATTAAGAAACTACAACACAATTCACTGCAGAAACAATGAAGTAGATATTTTTATTGACACGATAAATCAATTTAAAAAAAAAACTGTTAATCATATCAAGCTGATATTGTAATGATGCCCTTTAGTTATGGACTGGTTATATGAAGTACCAAACGGCTAATAGGCATCTCTTCAGTACAGGTGCCAACAATCCATGAATTAATGTTCTACCTTGTGTAATATTATTCTTTTGATTTTGTTTGTTATTCATTTACTCTTGAATTTTTCATAAACTTTTACTTGATTACTGAATATTGTTAAATATTTCAATTAAATAACCACTCATGTATATATGTCTTGGGCATCATGCCTGTTATATGTATTAAAGTAAAATAAAATAAATTAAATTAAAATAATATCAATAATCTAAAACACAAATATGAAACAGAAAAAGCCAGCTCGTGTCTCGGTTGTGACCATTGTCTTTTTATTTTCTGGCCATTTCTGTTTCATATTTGTGTTTAAGATTGTTGATATTATTTAAATTTGTAAGATTTTGTTCTGTTAAATTTGGGTACTATTATGATTCGCGTATTATCAAAAAAATAAATCAGCGCCTTTCAATTCGTCCCCTGGAGCAGACTGCTCCATTTGCGCCAGCACAGAACCGGCCCTGATATTTAGTATAGCGTTGATTAAGGCCAACGCGGAAGGTCAGGCAATACTCAATAAAGGCTGATTCACACCAACGTCCGGATCCGCTCAGTGCCGATATTGTTCCGCATGAGAGCTTATTGATATAGTATGAATATCGATCAAGGAGTATGTGCCAAGACAAAGTTGTGTGGCAGTATATCCTTCTGCGCACCCTTGTGATATTTAACTACTTAGTCAGTTAAATAATTATTTTGAATTATAAAAATACTAACATCGCAGATTTTTTTTGATCAAAAACCATAAAAAAATGGTTTTAAAAAATAAATTCTGCGTTGTAAGTATTTTTACACTTCAAAATACTTATTCAACTAAATAAGTAGTTAAATATCACAAGGGTGGGCAGAAGGATATACTGCCATACAACTTTGTCTTGGCACACACTTCTTGATTGATATTCATACCATATCAATAAGCTCTCTTGCGGAACAATATCGGCACTGAGCGGATCCGGATGTTGGTGTGAATCAAGCTTAAAGCTTGATTCACACTAGGCCATCATTGGTCTAGGTTCTAGAACGACTTCTCGGGACAATTATACTTGCCATAAATGTATACAATGCATAATTATTATTTTTAATTAATAATTACTCGACCGATATGATGGAGGTGGGCAATCAATATTTAAATATGTCTGTCTATGGTTACAGATATATTCCGCAAAATATTTATTGCCCACTGACATATAAATAGTTTGTCGGCGTAGCAACATGAGGTTTAACGCCTCTTCAAATATAACAAAAATCGTAATAAGAACATAACCTCAGAGCAATAATATACCAGGAGGGATTATATACTCGTATATTGTCAGGATTGTTGATTTTTCCTGACTCGGGCGTGACTAAGGCTAGGGTTAGGGTATGTACACTATTCATGATATGAATATATTTATGATATTCATAGCACATGTCGACATAATGTTTTGTTTATTTTTGTATGACCAATTTTTCACAGTATGGTTATCAACAAAAAGGTAGGATAGAACCTCAAAAACCGTTGAGTTATGTCCTGTTGAATCAATTAATCAAATGAAACAATGAATTAAATGAATTCATGAATCAAATAAATCTATGAATTAAATGAATCTATTAATCAAATAAATCTCTATGAATCAAATAAATCTATGAATCAAATGAATCTAAAATCGAATGAATCTATGAATTAAATGAATCTATGAATTAAATGAATCTATGATAAATCAAATGAATCTATGAATTAAATGAATCTATAAATCGAATGAATCTATGAATCAAATGAATCTATGAATCAAATGAATCTATGAATCGAATGCATCTATAAATCAAATAAATCTATGAATCAAATGAATCTATAAATCAAATGAATCTATGAATCAAATCAATCTATGAATTGAACGAATCTATGAATTAAATGAATAAATGAATCAAATGAATCTATGAATAAATTAATCTATGCATTAAATGAATCTGTGAATCAAATGAATCTATGACTCAAATGAATCTATGAATCGAATGAATCTATAAATCAAATGAATCTACGAATCAAATGAATCTATGAATCAGATGAATCTATGAATCAAATGAATCTATGAATCAAACGAATCTATGAATCAAATGAATGAAATTAAAATATCAATCAAATAATCAAAATCAATAAAACCAGCCAGCACCTTGTGTGCGAGTAGGTACGTAAATGAACAAATTGTATGAAAGAAAATTATCCAAATATTTGAATCAACTATCTAATAATTAAATACGAATTAAAACTAAACGGTAGACAATAAAATATCTTCTGTGTAAATTAAATTAAATTGAACTTTAACCAATTCATTCATAACGTATTAGTCGGATAACATCTATTTATATTGCAGCAATGATCCTTCCGAACTGCACTATGGTGTATTTGTCAAAAATAAATAATAACACATTATTCACAAACAATAACACATATTTATACATTGTAACGCATAATTACAAACATGAATACATAATGCATCACTTCGTTATCCTCTCATTGAGAAAGATCATCGAATCTGTGTCAGTTGTGACATACGCAGCTGTTATGTAATGAATAATTGATAATAAAAGCAACTTTGAATGGGGACTGGTACATTTCATTATTGGAAGGCAATTTCTTCAGAAATTCTAACGTGAATCATATATTCACAAATAGTAAAGCTCTTCAGCTCACTTTTTATTATTTTATTAAAATGATAAAATAGTTTAAACATATTTTTTTGATAAGGAAAAATATTTTAAAAAATAAATATTTTTACTCTCAAAAGGAGTTTAAAAAAAATCATCGCGGACAACTTAAAACAAAAAAACGTAAATTTTATAGGAAAAAAATATTGCTTTTATATATAGGTAATTATCTAATTTTATATTTATTTTTAAGTGCATTTTTTGCCAATTTTTGTACAAAGGTATACAATTCTAAGATTCAATCGAAGATTCCTATGCTAATCTAACATTAATATAGTATAGGCCTCCTTGGTCGAGTGGTAAGACGCTCGACTACGAAGCCAAAGATTGCGGGTTCAAATCCGTTTGCGCCAATAACTTTTATTCAATTTATAAATCATATAAAATAATAAAAAAAGTATATTTGCGACACGTTCCAGAAAGTTAGATACTCTATGTATGGCCCTGGTGAAAGACCACCATTCAGAATCGAAACGTTGCTTGAAATGGCTTTAGTCGTGTTTGGTGACCAGATCTGAATAGCCAGGTACTTCTCAACCATTCTCTTCCCCGTCTCCTTCCCCTCCCTACTGCCTTCAGCCTCACAACATACCCCAATTGGGGACGCCATAGTCTCACTGGCTCTAGACGGTTGGGAGCAGTTAGGACTCTTGTGCGGTATTCGCTATCATTTTTTTAGTTTTTTTTTTAAGTATGTTTTAAGTTAAAATCTAGTTTTTGCTTTCAAATATTTTATAAATTATTAAGATTTTTTAATAATTAATAATATCGATGACTCAGAGGTAATATAGTATGTTATAACTATAAAACGTATTTTGTATTAAGTGATAAAACCACGAATATGTCAGTCGCACAGTGATTTCATTTTTAGATTTTGACATTTTTTTGTTTTTTTAAATAATATACCTGCTTACATACAAATCATCAAATAATAATAAAAAACAATCCTGTTTGGACACGTAGAGCGGATGAATGAAGAAAGGAGTGTGAGGAGAATATATGATGGTAGAAGAAGTCGGGAACGCCCGCAGAAAGACATGGCAAGATCAATTGAATTAAACACTTGAGTCGGTCTTCTACATTTCCAAACCATCTGATCGTCCCTTTCTTACAAATTTTCTACAGCATTCAGTCTACTTCCATCCTTTCACTCCAGTCTCATGCCTTGCAACCATACATCAGAATTGGTATCAGCACTCAATTGTGGACTGCTAGCCGATTAAAGGATCTATAAACAAAATAGTAAACTTGGCCCACTGATTAGATGCTAAATAAAAATGCATAATACATTGTTGAAGAATGCATGAAACATTATCGGAAGAGATAAAGTAGATTTTTAAATATGAATTAGAATTCTCGTAATCACCAGATACGTCCACTAACCCGTCACGATATACCAGTGATAAACATGTTGTCTGACAAACCAAAAGGTTACGAATAAACCATATGTTGCCCCAACTGCCCGAACCCAGTGAAACTATGGAATCCCAAATTGGAGTACGTTTTGAAGCTGAAGGCAGGAGGAGATGGGTAAGAGAGAGGTGGGGAAGTTCCTGGCTATTCAGATCTGGTCACCAAACACGGCTAAAGGTATTTCAAACACGACGGACGAGGATCTTAACCGCTCGTCGTATACTCGTATACACTAATATACCATGTCAGAGTTATAGATACTCTTAGTATCGCACTGGTGAGAGACCACCATTCAGAATTGAAACGTTGCTTAAAATGGCTGTAGCCGTGTTTGGTGACCAGATCTGAATAGCCAGGTACTTCCCAACCTTCCCCTTCCACATCTCCTTCCCCTCCCTACTAATTTCAGCTTCACTGGCTCTAGACGGTTGAGAGCAGTTGAGACTCTTGTGCGGTATTCACGTAAAAAAAAAAATGCTAAATACACGGTCAGTTTTACTTTACTTTCAACATAAGTACTAGGTATTCAATAGACTTTTTTAGCATTTTTACTTCGTTAAAATCGAACCCCTGTATTTGGGATCTATAAACACTAGCTTACCGGTTTCGCCCAAGATCAACACTTTTTCTCAAAATCTTCTTTTTTTTTTTTATATTAGTTACTTTGTACATTTAAGTTTACAAGTATCTAATTATTTCATTTTTGACTAATAATATTTTAACTTAAACACTACTTATTATTTTGATTTACATGCATTTTAAATAATTTTTACAGGCTTTTTTAAATTTATTGATAGGCATAATTTTGATGGTTTCCGGCAGCGCATTATACGATTTCATTCATAACAATTGAAAAAATGGAAATAAAAATATGGTGTCTTGTCCTTACATTTCGGCAGTTGAATGAAAAAACGTCACCAATAGTTGGGATAGCTTAGAAAACCAAAGCTGTGAAAGTTTCAAGACGCCAGAGATCACTGGGCTTTGCTGTTTCAGCATACATGTTTTCAAGTCATGCCACTGTACCTCAAAGCAATCATATATCAGGAGGGGTAGCTTTGCGAAACAGTGTAGTCAGGATTGTGGATTTTTTTCCTGACTCGGGAGTAGCGAGGATTTTCATGGTAACACCTTTTTACATCCATTAGCACGTGTCGACATAATGTTTTGTTTATTTGTATAACCACTTTTTACAGTATTGTTATCAATAAAAAAATACAGCATATAACCTCAAAAACCGTAGAGTGATGTCGCATGACAAAACGTAGTGGGCGGAGTCATCGGAGACGCGGGAGACGGAAAACATGATTACGTACCGAAAATTGGTGCCATATTATGTGACAACTTGTCTTGTCTCTTTCTCTTTCTCCCACGGTTTACGACGTAAAGACCCGGAGGAAGTGATTTGTCGTAAATTTGTATAGGTTGGGTAAAATATTTAGCTCTCACTCCATATGTATTCTTACTACAAGTACTGTACAGTCTCAGAGAATACTTTCAAATAAAAAACTCGTTTTTTTTAAATATAATGTTTCTATGTAGTTTTATTTAGAACAGTTTTTTTTTTAATTAATCTAAATCACGATAGAAAATAACCGTTCTCCGTAAACTTTTCGATCGATACACATTTTTTAAATTTATTTATTAAGATCAGTAAAAAAAAAAAAAAAAAACCAGTGTTTGTTCTTATTTTTATTTGATTTAATTCTTATCTACTTAAAATGTTTTTTTAAAGCCTCTGTAAACGTTATATTAAATTTATTTATGTGGTAAATTTTCTCTACAAGGGGATTCCCAGTGTTACCGGTGAGACAGGCAAAGCAAAAACCGTTATAATAATTGTTGTACAACAATATGAATAAAGCAAAAAAAACTACATGATTTCGAGGTTAGTAGTACGAGTATGAACTTTTCAAGTTCAGACCAATGGAAGAGTTCATAAAAATATCAAATTTAAAAAAAATAATCCCTACGTACCTAATAAATAACCTACCTATGATGTATTAAGCAATTAATATTTCTTCTTGGCAAGTCAAGTTACATTCCGTGATTTTTCAAGGGTAACAACTATGTTTTGTTATATTTCCTAGCGGTCGCAAGCATGCAGCCATAAATTATTTCACTAAACAGGTACCTACGTAAGTAATATGCATAAAACTATATTTGTAAATAAAACACTAACTCAAACACAGAACACAGAACTTAACACTCGTGAATTAGTATGAATATATTTTGGGTATTATTTGTGTATCATCGGTTAACTAACGCGTTCGAAGCGCGGACGAAACTGCTCGAAAATAGATTGGACAAGCCTTTAAATTGGAATTTACGACAGGGGCGTTCAACGCGCTTTTATCTTGAGTATCCAGTACCTACCTACCGAATTTGCAGTTGACAAAACTGTATTTATTTTACCCCGCTAAAGAGACAAACTTTGGAGTAAGAATATATATGGAGAGAGAGCTAAATATTTAACCCAACCTACACAAATTTACGACAAATCACTTTCTGCGGGTTTTTAACGTCGTAAACGGTGAGAGAGAAAAAGAGACGAGACAAGTTGACACATAATATCGCACACCTTTTAGGTATGTAAGCATGTTTTCCGTCTCCCGCGTCTCCGGTGACTCCGCCCACTACGTTTTGTCATACGACATAACTCAACGATTTTTGAGGTTATATCCTATATTTTTGTTGATGAAAATACTGTGAAAAAGTAGTTATACAAATAAACGCTACATTATGTCGACATATGCCATGAATTGTACACCCTCGCCCTAGACACGCCCGAGTCAGGAAAAAATCAACAATCCTGACTACATTGTTTCGCAAAGCCATCCCTCCTGGTATATTATTGCTCTGAGAGACAAACCGATAGATGTGTGATGTGGGCGTGTCCGTGTGCCCTAATAAGCTCACTTATTGAGAAATTGATTTAACGTTATTCAAATGATGAAATTGAACAAACTTTGATGTTTTCTTAATTAGAAAAGCGTAGAAAGACTTTGATTTAACTCGCATTTTCAAAATTATTAATTTTATAATTGTTTCACCTTTTTTGTTGCTCATCCAGTTCAAAATTTCTTTGCTGTAGATTCAGAAACAATGAATTGTTGTTCCTCAATCATCACTCTACTCTAATAATGGGTATCATTCTCCACTGTTCAGAATGTCGAGAATTGTTAACTCAAGCAATGGTCTAGAAAGAGTAGTTAGATGAAAATAATGAGACAGCGCCATACGAATTCTTTCAGCTACACCAGCCATTTTGAAGATTTTTTTTCACAAAACAATAGTACTGATAACATTTTTAAGTTAAGATATAGAAACAATGCAATGCACTTGTAACTACTTGCATATCATTTTCGAATTTGTGACACACGTCATTGCTTCTATTTTTTTTTAAATTGATTTATATTCCAAATGCAATTATTACTATCAAATTATAATATGATTTAATGTGCAAGTTTAAATTACAAACAAAACATATGTACTTTCATTCGGAAAACGCCGATTGTTTTTAATTCAGGGAGCGTTAGCATGAGCATGTGATATTATTTTTTGAGATAACTTTTTCATTTAATAAAATTTATTCGATCATTCTTAACAACATGCCAAAGGTTCACTTCATTCGGTCCCATAAAGCCTGAGAATACGGCTTATAATTTCGGACCCCAAGGCTCGCATTTTGCCCGCAAAGTAATATTTTTTTTATCAAATGATACTTTTTAAAGATTTTTCTATTTAATTGCCTCAAAATTATCATTTTTAACAATATTCCAAAGGTTCACTTCATTCGGTCCCATAGAGCCTGAGAAAACGGCTTATAATTTCCGACCCTAAGGGTCGCATTTTCCCCGCAAATTGGTATTTTTTTTTAAACATGTGTTATTTTTTAAAGATGTTATCATTTAATCGTCTTTCGTTTATCATTCTTAACAACATTCCAAAGGTTCACTTCATTCGGTCTCATAGAGCCTGAGAATAAGGCTTATAATTTCCGACCCCAAGGCTCGCATTTTGCCTGCAATATGGTATTTTTTTAGCAAATGCTACTTTTAAAAGATTTTTCTATTTAATCACATTGAATTCATCATTCTTAACAACATTTCTAAAAGGTTCACTTCATTCGGTCCCATAGAGCCTGAGGAAACGGCTTATAATTTCCGACCCTAATGGTGGCATTTTCCCCGCAAAGTGGTATTTTTTTTAACAAAATGTTATTTTTTAAAGTTGTTTTTATTTAATCGTCTCAAGTCCATCATTATTAATACAATTCCAAAAGTTCATTTTATTCGGTCCCAAAGAGCCTGAGAAAACAGTTTATTATTTCCGACCCCAAAGCTCGCATTTTGCCCGCAAAAAGGTTTTTTTTTTAAGTATTACTTTTTAAAGATTTTTTCATTTAATCGTCTTTAGTTCATCATTCTCAACCGAATCCCAAAGGTTGACTTCATTAGGTTACATAGAGCATGAGAAAACGGCATTTAATTTCCGACCCCAAGCCTCGCATTTTGTCCATAAAATTTAAAAAATTTTCAGAACTTTTATTTATGGTGGATTTTTTCATTGAATCTTATCATCAATTCATCATTCTTAGCACAAATAAGTTAACTAATAAACCGAAGTTCCACTGGAGTCCGAGAAAACGACACTTAATTTTCGAACCCAAGCCTCGCGCAGGAATACAGGAATTTGGTGAAGATGGCAATTTTTATGAAAATTAATAAGATGTGTCAAGTGAGCTCAGAAAGACGAGGAAGCTTTTTAAAAAAATGACTAATCTTACATTCACCGTGCTTAAAATATATATGTGTTTGTGGAATATTATTTAAAAAAAAATTTTCAGCAAACTTTATAATAAAATTTGAGGACGCTCTGCAGCTACACACAAAGGCTGTATTTACCTGACTTAATGCGTACAACAATAAAATGTGTTGCAGTCAAATATCCTATTGAAGGAATTTGAAAAAAATAACACAAAAATACATAAACAGCAAGTGTCCTTTCAATAAAAAAAAAACAAATAAGTAAAGTTAACGATTTTTGGTGCTTTGTGGAATTTACCCGCAACCTAGAGATTCAAAGTAAAGCGTGTACACCATTACGGTATGGAGGCCATGATTGAACGGCGAATCGTACTATTTTGGTCAGATAAATGTATATTTCAAAGTTCCACAGTTCACGATGGAAATAACGTTGCGAGCTGAAAATAGTTTTACAGGTGGAATGTTGTGCAAACTTCACGACGCCAAAGGGACTGTTCGAAAAATTTCGCGGTTCTGAAGTATCTGACGGATTTGAAATCTAAGAAAAGCATGTTACTTTGAAAACCTCATGGCAAATATTTTTTTAGTTGTTGTCAACGACCCCGGCCCGCCATCTCATCTGCCCTGCCAATACCGCCGAAAGATAATAATAAGTTCTATCTGGTGTGTGTATAACACAGTATTCATTAAGTCCGTAGCATCCCACAGACAAATCATGTTGTAAACAGCTGATCGGAATTATTGGGCAATCTATAGATTACACGGACCACCTTACGTAAAGTAGGTACTTGAATATAATCAATATTCTCAGAAAATATGCACAGGGCCGCTTCGATAGATATAATCGCCCTTGTGCGAAAACCAAACATGTCATTCCTTCAAGTACATAAATTAACTATTAATTGTATCGGGTCTTTCGACGCTTTTGAATGAAATTCAATTCATCAAATTTACATATTTTTCTCTGTAACCTAGGTATATATATTGATTTCTCTCCTGGGCTGGGTACTCTTGTAAAAAATGTACATAAATATATATATATATAAATATAATAGTTTAAAGAACATTATATACTGTTTATTTTATATAAATAAAAATTATTAAAAAAAAAAAAAATTAAATTATTATTACAACCAGGAGCAGTGTTTAGCGTATTAGTTATGAATTTAACTGATTTGTTAATTTTATCATGATTTTGTTATTAAATATATAATCAATATTTGGTAGCAGTCTAAATGATTTTTGTCATTCTTTACGACTCTACCAAAACTTTGACTTGACCTTGGCTTTGATTTGAATGTTCTTTATTTTGTATATTTTGTCCTATTTTTGTCATTGCTTCATTTAAAATATTATGCATGTGCCGTTCTTTCTCTATTATTCTTTTTCCCATTTCGTGTTATGTTTTTGTTGTTGTTGTAATTGGACAATGGTCCGTTAGTTTATAAATAAATAAGTTCCAGTTCATTGTGAGTCAAAAACAAGGGCTTTCCATAAAAAAAAATCAAACATTCCTTCCAAATTTGTCTCATTGATTATGTTTTACTGTAACCAAAATACATTGCCACAAATGAGTGTTATGTATGTTTTTTTTTTAGCTTCAATTTTTTTCTTAATTTTTTTCCCTCTAGATTTAAAATAATCATTACATAAGCGATTAGCGGATATGAGAGACACCGCCCGCGTGCACCGAATACGTGACACGTAGGACTGTGGCGCCCCTGTACACGCACACTTTACGGTGAGCGGGCATCAAAACCTCGGACAACATTTTTACGTCCAAGGGCAATGAGTTATTACTTTACACGGACTAGCTTTCACTGGATTTTACCTCATATTCATATTGTTTTTTTTATTATTATAAGCTTGAAGTAACAATATATGGAGGGAGAGCTAATTATTTTTACCCAACCTACACAAACCTGCGATAAATCACTTTCTCCGGGCTTTTACCGCGTACACCATGAGAAAGAAAGAGACAACAAATTTCTTGGACCGCTTCTTTATACTGTCGCAATGATCTTAAGGTCCTGGTTCACTGGCGGGACTCCGCCCACATTTTTTACTATGCCACTAAACTTGACACAACTAAACGGTTTTTTAGGTTATATTTTTGTTGATAAAAATACTGTGAAAAAGTGGCTTTACGAATAAACAAAAACATCATGTCGATATGTGCTAGGAATGGATGTATAAATACCGTAGCCTTAGTCTTA
Source organism: Drusus annulatus (assembly GCA_022651775.1). Taxonomy (NCBI): domain Eukaryota; kingdom Metazoa; phylum Arthropoda; class Insecta; order Trichoptera; family Limnephilidae; genus Drusus; species Drusus annulatus. The sequence continues at coordinate 177,179 of JAGWCC010000331.1, forward strand.
GCCACGCCCAGATGCGCCGAGTCATGTTAAAATCATCAAAAACAAGTCCAAAATTGACTTCACTGCCTTGGATAGATACTACTCTACCTATGATTATAAGTATAATTTCTACCGGTTAACAGTAGCGTACAGCCAATATTGGCCGAATCTCAGATCAATAACATACAGGAGAAATAGCTTCGCGAAACAGTGTAGTCAGGATTGTTGATGTTTTCATGACTCGGGCGTGGCTAGGGTTTTGTGAAAAACTCAGATTCAAAATATGTCTAAAAATACATAGATTTGTGAAAGCAAATAAAATTAAATAATATTGTTGAAACGTGTTGGTACTTCAAAATAGGACCCGAATGACTACAGCTTACTCTTGGCCAGATAGTAATGCACGCCACTGTGTAAAACTTATTCGAGCTTAGTAAAAATATAAACATACTAATACGGAAGTCAAGATTAGAACGTAAAAAAAATAATATATATATTGAACGGTCGGTAGCTGAGTGGAGAACGCGTCGGATTCGGACCCGGGCGTCGTGCGTTCAATTCCTCTGCCGACTAAGTCCTCCATCATTGCACAAGCAACATCTTCCGCTTCTTATGATTGCAGTAGGAGTTTTTCAAATATTGTCAGGTTATTCGTAACCCGGGAATGTTTGTCTTACTTAAAAAAAAATAATAATTATAAAAAAAAAAAAAAAAAATTCCTTTAATGGGATATTTGACTCCGACACTTTTTTGCTTGGATTATTAATTTTATTGTTGTCGCATCAAGTCAGGTCAATGTAGCATTTTGTGTAGCTGCAGAGCGTCTTTAAATTCGTTATGAAGTTTGCTGAAAACATTTTTTTTGCTCAGAGTTTCAAATGATTCTCATTTTTTGATGATTTCTATTCATAATAGATGTTAAAATCATGGTTAACGCCGTTTTTTTTTCTGTTTGTGCAAACAAAGTAATAACCTCCGGTTGAGCGTGAAAGTTTGATTGTTTAAAAATTGTTTTAAAAGCTTACTCGTCGTCTTTTTCAACTCTCTTGACACATCGCAAATTTTCATTAAAAAATAGCTATCTTCACCAAATTCCTGGATTCCTGCGAGCCTTGGGATCGGAAATAAAGTGCCGTTTTCTCGGACTTCCGTGGAACATCGGTTCATTCGTGAACTTATTTGTGCTATGATAAACTGTAGAAGATTCAATGAAAAAATCCACAATAAATAAAATCTGTAAAATAATCATTAATTTTATGGACAAAATGCGAAGCTCTATGAGACCGAACGAAGCGAATATTTTGAATTTTGAGACGTTTAAATGAAAAAAATCTCGAAAAAATAACATTTGTAAAAAAAAAAAACACTTTGTGGGCGAAATGCGAGCCTTGGGGTCGAAAATTATAAACCGTTTTCTAAGGCACTATGAGACCAAATGAACTGAACCTTTGGAACTTTTTAAGAATAATGATATAAATACAATAAAATGAAAAAATCCTTAAAACATAACATTTTAATTTAAATAAAAAATAATTTTGTTTTAAGCCACTTTATTTATACACATATAATAATTCGACCGGTTTCGGTTAAACTTAACCTTCATCAGGAACGTATAAGTATAAACTAAGATTAAATATAGAGTAATAAAGTAGACAAAGAAATTAGTGAAAGAGACAAAACATTAATATAAACAGGACAAAGCATCAGAGAGGGGGTGGTAATGGAGTAGGTAGAGAGGTAGGGAGATGGGAAGAGGAGAAGGGGAACATTCTTAAAATCGGACTTTTAGTTAATTCTAATTGTTTGTTTAAAATTTGGCAATTATTATTATTATTTGATTTTGAAATTTCTAATGCTTCTAGATTGTTAAGGCGCAAACCTATTCCATTTTTATTTTTTTAGTTTAACCGAAACCGGTCGAATTGTTATATGTGTATAAATAAAGTGGCTTAAAACTAAAATATTTTTTATTTAAATTATAATGTCAAGCTACAAAGTGTTTGCTTCCTTCGATAACATAACATTTTATTTAAAAAAATACCACTTTACGGGCAAATTGCGAGCCTTGGGGTCGAAAATTAAAAAGCGATTTCTCAAGCTCTATGGGACCGAATAATGTAAACCATTAGAATTTTGTTAAAAATAATGAAAAAAAGACGATTAAATTTTAAAAAATCTTTAAAAAATAACACTTTATCAAAAGAATACCACTTTGCGGGGAATATGCGAGGCTTGGGGTCGAAGTTACAAGCCGTTTTCCCCCGCTCGCACGAGTGATGTAAAAGCAACTCTTCAAATGGCCGGTAATGCTGAAAAAATGCGACAGCTTTATAAATTCGTTAAGCCCTGTCTCATTATTTTATTTAACAATATCTGCGCCAATTTGTCTCACATTTGTACTGGTTGTTTCTGTATAACTTTGTCTCTTTCCCAGTGTGTATTTTTCGATCAAACAAAAGTTAGGTACCAACTTGTATCGAGAAATAATCCAATCGGGCCGGGAAGTTGCGGGTTCAATTGCCTTCCTTGAACGATGTGGTTTTATCATTTTATTTAATATAATGGAGCGCTTAGCCAGGCGCATAAAAAAGCACTTCCTAATGTATAAGTCTATTCGTTAAAAACGAAAGGGCGAAACTACCAGAGCACTGAATTGCAAGATTTCATTCCATTTGATCCCAAAGAGTCTCAGAAAACGGTATAAATCCAACCCCAAGTCTCACAATTCTTTAAGAAAATTGATGATTTTATTCACAATTTTCACATATGGTGGTTTTTTTCAATTGAGCATGACGTAGTTTATTTATTCAAACAAAACCTGAGAGTTGGATTTCATTCATAAAAAGCCTGAGAAAATGGCATTTTAAATCCGACCCCAAGGCTCACAATTCCTCAAGAAAATTGATGATTTTTTCACAAATTTCACATATTGTAGTTTTTTAATTGAAACTGACGCAATTAATTTCTGTTTACAAAACCTGAAAGTTTTACTTCATTCGATTTCATAGAACCGAGAAAAAGGCATTTTAAATCCGACCCCAAGGCTCACAATTCCTTAATAAAATTGATGATTTTTTCACAAATTTCACATATTGTAGTTTTTTAATTGAAACTGACGCAATTAATTTCTGTTTACAAAACCTGAAAGTTTTATTCGGTTCGGTTTCATAGAGCCTGAGAAAACGGCATTTCAAATCCGACCCCAAGTCTCACAATTCCTCAAGAAAATAGATGATTTTTCACAAAATGGTAGTTTAGTAGTTTTTAAATTTTATGGTAGTTTTTTTAATTGAACCTGACGCAGTTAACTTTTTTTAACAAAACTTGAGTAGTTTTTTTTTTAATCTTGCGCGGTCGAGGGTAGAGCGATAAGGTCTTTGGGGTCAATAAAAAAACAAAATTCTTGAAAAAGATTTTTAAATTATTATAATGTAGAATATTTCCAAGATGTTGCGAAGCTGGCCGTAGGAAGTGGTAAGGGGAAGGAGATGAGAAAGATGAAGATTGGGTGCCTTAGGACTTTTATTTACACATTTTGTACGTGAAGAGTTCCTTTGACATAAATTTATTACTACAAGTACCTTTTTATGATATTTATTACAAGTTTTTTGGAAATACTCTGGAGCAAAGCTTAATTTTATCATTTTTACTATAAAAAAATAAAAAAGAACACACAAATATAATAAGTAGGTATTATGAAATTAATTTGGGTATTATTATAGTTTCTATATTTAGCTTGTGGTTTTGAGGGAGGAGTATTAAACAATAATACCTGTGACCTAGAGATCCAAGGAATGAAGGAATGATCGGTATCGGGAGATCGATATACCGATGATGTGCTTTGCGAAACAGTGTAGTCAGGACGGTTGACTTTATACTGGCTCGATTGAAAACGACAAAGATTTATTAAAGAATGTTGGATAGCCTATAGTTACCGCCCACATGGAATTCGGAATTTTTTTTATAAACATATTTGAACATATTAAACAAAACAATATCAATACACCGTTAAAATGATTTATAAAATCAAAATATCACCCAAAAACTAAAAACGGAAAGTTTGCCTAAATAATGATGGAAGCTTTTTGTTGTTTTTATGTCTTTATATCATTAAAAATGTGAAAATTTTAAAGTTCGGTCAAAAATATTTAAAACTGTTGAAATACCTAAGTGATGTTTTATAATCTTTGCATGTTCTTAGTTGAATATTCACACATAGCACATATCACTATTATGTTTGATTTATTTATATTACCACTGCAAGTATTTTAACTAACAAAAATTTAGGAAATAACTTCAAAATCCGCTGACGTAAGTTATGTGACTCGATGATGTGAAGTTAGGGCGGATGGAGAACATCCTTACATACTTAGAAGTGTTGCGATTTTATGGGACAACTTTTCTTGTCTCTTTCTCTCTCGTGGTATACAATGTAAAAACCCGGAAAAAGTGATTTATCGAAAATTTGTATAGGTTGGTGTAAAAATATTTCGCACTCTCCTCCCAAGGCGGCAGTCCACTCTACAGCTATTGTGTGTCTGGAGCCCAGAGAAGAGGCTATGGCCACACTACGCCCTCGATCCAAGGAATGAAGGGGGCCACCCTGGTCACGAAGTAGCCAATATCACACGGAGTGGTCAGCACCCGGATACCGACGATCAGGTGCGTACAGCCCACCCTGCGGCCGTTGTGCGTCTGGACCGGAGAACCGGGGGGGTACTGTACAAACAAACAATAAATATCAGATGACAAATGACAGATAACAGATGACAGATGGCAAATGACAGATTAAAGATGACAGATGACAGATGACAGATGACAGATGACAGATGACAGATGACAGATGACAGATGACAGATGACAGATGACAGATGACAGATGACAGATGACAGATGGCAGATGACAGATGACAGATGACAGTTGACAGATAACAGATGACAGATGACAGATGACAGATGACAGATGACAGATGACAGACGAGCCTTCTAGCGTCCAGCTTTGGACAAAAATTGCGCGGGAAGTGTACTCCAACCTCTGAAGAGATATACCGGTAGAAGCGCGTGGTGGGCGTGCCTGTGTGCCCGAAGTAAGATCAATTTAATCTAAACTTCAACTTTTTAATTATTTTTTTTCTTGGACAGATGATCAATTTCACTAGCCTGTCTAGGGCCTATGAGTCGAAAGGTATTTTGCAAATCGGGACATCACTTTTCTTTCAAGTATATGTGGATGACCCTTCTATTGATTTTCTGTTTTTTGCTGCCCTTAGAGAGCACCAGTCGCTCTAAAACGGTGGGCTTGGCCGAGATTCACATTAAAATTAATTCTGTTGTATCTGTAACAAAAATATCTGATGTTTTCCGAGGAAACGCTCGGGAAGTGAGTAATTTATGTTTAAAGTTAATATAAACTGACCCTTACCATTCACATTCATGCCGTAAAACGATTTACAAAATTTCAAAATCGTTTTTCAGCAATAACGTAAGGGGTAAGGACCAGATATTATTTTTCTGTGCGATGAAATAGGTACTTTCCGAGGTATTCCCCGGAAAAAATTGAGATTATTGTAATATGTTTATTAAAATTATTCAAAATGAACACCTCGGGTAGAGCACCTTTCTAGGACTGCTATGGAAAACTCAACCCTACTCCCCTCTATACGCCTTGCGGCAAACATTCATTTTACCTTGGCGTTGTGGTGCCTTAGACCGTTTTTGGCACATTTCCCGTTCGAGAGTCGGCGGATAGAGACATTGGATTTTTGCCTATCATCAGGGAAAAACTTCGTGTTTTTTTTAATTTTGACTTCACCTACCTGTTATTAAAGGGTTATTTTGTATTGTATTTTTTTCGGTTTATTTTTAGGTTGGTGCCTCTCCTTAATAAATAATAGTGTGACTTGCAGTGCATCTGCTATTGTTAGGATTTCTTCTTCTGGCGCAAAATTGTGTATCGTTCATTACTCCTTCTGCGAAGTAGGAAGTCAAAGCAATGGTGGGACACTGCTCGTCTGGAATCGTCACCAAAGACCTCTGAAAATATCAACGTGATACATATTTATTAATCTATTGTTAAAGTTTGAGAAATTTAAACAATATACAGTCGAATTTGGTTATAACGATCACGGTATTAGCGAGGTTACTGCCATAATGATATTTTAGTTCGGGCTTATTTTTATACAATCGTGTGCGGTTATAACGAGGTCGCTTCACTGATATAACGTCCAAATAATATTGTCAACTCAATGCGCCCGGGTATGAGAAAAAACCCAATTCTCGAATAATGTCATAAACAAAACAAAGAAAGCCGCCCGTCCGGCACGGTGGCGGACTTTCCACAAAACACGTTAACGAGGGTTTATAATCCCTGATAGTTGTCGCTCTAAGAAACATTGCTATCCAGTACTATCGGACACTATGTGAAAGTGTCGTTTAAAATAAAAGTCAAACGAAATTTTTTCTTTGCAATTCGGTTCCCTTTTTACAAATTCGTTTGTACTCTATGTCTAATTTGTATGTAGTTTTCCCTTAGAGTATACAAAAGGTAGCCCAAGCCAAAGCCAGTGAAGTCAGTTTTGGACTTGTTTTTGATGATTTTAACATGACTCGATGCAAATGGGCGTGGCTAAGACTAAGGCTACGATATTTATACATCCATTCATATCACATATCGACATAATGTTTTGTGTATTCGTATAGCCACTTTTTTCACAGTATTTTTATCAACAAAAATATAGCATCTAACCTAAAAAACCGTTTAGTTGTGTCAAGTTTAGTGGCAAAATAAAAAATGTGGGCGGAGTCCCGCTATTAACCAGCGAAAATAACCAGCTTAAGAACAGTACGACAGTAAATAGAAGCCGTCCAAGAAATTTGTTGTCTCTTTCTCTCTCATGGTGTACGATGTAAAAACACGGAAACAGTGATTTATTACAATTTCGGATGGGTTGGGTAAAACAAATTAGCTATCCCTCCATATATTGTTCCTTCAAGAGTTTTCCCTATTTCTTAAAAACAATAAATTTAAAAATATGCAAGCTTTGAAACCCTGGCGTAAATATCGATACTGGTAAGGTAGTTACTTTTTTTTACCTACCTACGTTTATAACGAGTAATGGCTATAACGAGCAAATTTTGTTAATCCCTTCGCGCTCATTATAACCAAGTTCGAGACTGTATACGTATTAGAAAAACACACGGAAAATATATTGAAAAAATTCTTCATGGTCGAATCCACCCGATAGACAACGGATCTAAAGGTCACGGGTGCGAAACCCGACCCGCGCAAATATTTAATTGATGCGTGTGTTTTCCACACAATAATTGAAATTAAATAATAAGTAGTAAATTTGGTGCACGTTCCAGAAAGGTAGTGGCTCACAGCACCGCGCTGGTGAAAGATCAACTGAAAAATTCTGTCCCTTGATTGAAATGGCTTTAGCCGTCTTTGGTAACTAGATCTGGATAGACAGGTACTTTTCGACCTTTTCTCTTGTTCTCTCTCTAGCCCCACAACATGACCTATTGAGGAAAACATAATCCCACTGTCTCGGTATTCACACAAATAAAAATGTGTGTTTGAAAAATGGTTTAGTGATCAAATTGGTAAGACGCGCGCCCAAACCAAGCAGATCTTCCTAGTTGGAACCTTAGAGTAACATCCACCTAACATTTGAAGAAATGTTTGAAGCCGCTTTTGACCAAGGATTGACCAAAGGAGGTATGAAGTATGCTTCCAGCCATTCGGATGCGAAGAAAACCGTAAAGATAAACATTATTCCGTCTTCATCTGTTCGCGAACAATTTTGAGTTGCCCTCATGAAAGAAAGAGACATGGATACTTTCAGATGTTGGACTAATCAGGGAATCCCAATTTTAAAAATTTACGTCAGAATCCCGTATTTATCTCGAAGTAAAACATATTGAGAATGCATTCAAACTCATTTTAAACGGGAGTTTATTATATATCGAAACAAATAAAAAGATTGACTAAATATTGGTGTGGTAACTAGTTGTTTTGTAGGTTAGCATGTAAAATATTTGAGGTCAAACTAAAAAAATACGAATTCTTGGATAAATACCTGTGGAAACTGATTTTTTGGTCTTTAAAAACTTCAGTTTAAACAACCAACAACTTGGCATTTAGCCATATCGTTTTTTTTTAATATTGCACTAAATTCACTTAAGTAATTATATATTTTAAGCTTTTTGTCTGTCAATTCGACTGACATGATATTTTAAAATGAAGTTATTTTTATATTGAAAAATGGTTACACATTTAAATATGACGCCCCAAATCATATGTTCTTAATAACAATTGTTTAACGTATCTTTTTTCTCATATGTCTATATAGAAACGAGCATAAAGAGAGAGCTATATTTTGCGAGTATGAACGATTTGACTCATAATTAGGACGGTCTCTCTATTGTTACTCTAAGGTTGAACCTCAATCGCAAATATATCGTAGGATATTGCACTACTGCTTATTGCATATAAACTTCTGATCATCATCAAAATAGCCTGAAATCCTATTTAAGGTAGGATTCTTTGTTCAAAAACATTAGTCCAGGATCACAAACGTCTGAAAGTTCACAGGTCAAAAAGACAACTTAGCATAATTTGGTGCCCTTGGGAAACTGCCAATGTAAGGAAACTGGATATTTTATAAATTAAACTGAAACTATTTATCATTTAAATTTTGCGTTGCCGGAAACCATCAAAATTATGTCATCATCAAAATAGCCCGTAAGAACTATTTAAAGTACATATAAATCAAAATAATTTATAGTATGTAAGTTAAAATATTATAAAGTCAAAAAGAAAATATATTAATTAGATACTTTGTAAACCTTAATGTACAAATAACTAATAGAATATAAATTAAACTGAAACTAACTATTTATATGTTCTATACTTTGCTACCGCTTGAACCATGTATTGATTTGTAATGTAGTTTTTTTCATAAAATAAATTTAAATACGAGAATTTACTAATTATTAAAACAACGAAAATAATTTTCGAAGAATATTAGAAAAAAGAAAGACACACTAACCTAAAAAAGATTATTTTTTCAGGTCCCGAGTTCGAGTCTCGGTCGCAACCTATTATTTTTATTTATTTTGTCTCCTTCTATTTCATATTCTTTGAATATGTTATGCTAAGTTGTGTTGGACACAACAATTTTGTATTTAAACCTAAGTTGAACAGCCTACAAACGGCCCGACATGTATGGAGAGGGGTATGCAAGTCGGAAGGGATCCCACGCCAACGGAATAATAATAATTCGGTTGGCGGTTTCGCCTACAGATTACCCAACCAGCCTCCACACATGTTGGATCCAACATGTTGAGCCGCGAGTAGAGCCTCTTAGGCCTTATTAAAGCCGAACAGACGTACTTTGTAATAGGTCCATAAGCTCCATCCGGCGAGCAGCAAAACGTCATCTTGCAGGGGTGTACCCGTATGGAGGCAGGCGGGGAAGACCCACTTGGAAAACGTTACTCTGAAAATACAGTAACATGAATTTCCACTATAAAGGATCTTGGGATTGTGTACGAAAGTAAGCTTGCATTTCGTGTTCATATCGAAGGGGTGTGCCAGTCGGCATTGAAAATGTTAGGGTTTGTTCTCAGAACCGTCAGAGTTTTTAGGGATACCCAAACTCTGAGAACACTCTACTTCTCTTTGGTCCGCAGTAGGCTGGAGAGTGGTTCAATTATTTGGAATCCTCATGAGGTGGGGTACTCCCTCATCTTGGAGAGGGTCCAGAAAAAGTTCCTGAGATTTTTATACATGAGGGAGTACGGCCACTACCCGTGGCTCTACCCAACGAACTTTCTCCTGGGCACGCTCGGACTTCACTCCTTACAGCTCAGGAGAGGAGGGGTATGCCGCCACTCACTTCTTCAGACTGCTGCGGGGCTATATTGTAAACCCTGCTATTTTGGAGCGCGTAAGTCTCTATGTTCCTGATGACTATCTAAGACAGCGTCTTCATAGATTATTCTATCTTCCTGCCTGTAGGACCAACCTGCCAATGGTTCTGCCGGTGGGGAGAAGTATTTTGCTCCTGAACAAAATATCTTCCGATATCGACTTATTTCATGTCAGTGAGGAGAGATTCAGAAGTGAAATCCTATTGATTCTTGAAAGAGTTTCTCCTCATTGACCTGATCATCACCACTGCCTGAAATTTTATTTTTTTGAAATTTTATTTTTCTTGTGTATCTATATGGTACTATAATTTGTATTTATTTTGTAAAAAAAATAATTTATTTTTTATATGCATTAAATTAAAAAAGTTTGTCATGTATAAGAAAATTAATAAAAAAATATTATTATTATTCAGAGTGTGCATCGCCCCATCTAACTTATCGCAATTGCCGAGACGCAGCGAGTCTGCGCCGAAACCTTAGAAATCTAAAGAAAGACTTACTCGCGATCCAGTTGCAAAAGTCCAATGTCGTTGATGTGTGAGCTGTCTGTTATACTCGAAGCATAGGTGAAGTTGTAGCCGGGGTGGACCAGGCTCCGGCTTACGTTGTACATGTTCTCGGGCAGGGCCAAATAGCTGCTGATCTGCTTAAAAAGGTCGGTTTCGACTGTGGCCCACTCTCCAAATCCAGCAAACGACAGCCCACTGCAAACGAGGATCAAATTATTGACAGATTTTATGTTTCTTTGCCGGCAACCCGGGCATTAAATCGTTTGTTACAAATATATGTACTTTACCCGTCTCACTAGACGATGTCTGTTCTGAGACGGGTAAATGGTGAGCAAAGTTCCGTACAAACACAATTGTAAATTCCAGAGTGGTAGATACTCCAAGTATCGCCCTGGTGAAAGACCACCATTCAGAATCGAAACGTTGCTTGAAATGGCTTTAACCGTGTTTGGTGACCAGATCTGAATAGCCAGGTACTTCCCAATCTTCCTCTTCCCAATCTCCTTCCCCTCCCCACTACCTTCAGCCTCACAACATACCCTATTTGGGGATGCCATAGTCTCATTGGCTCTAGACGGTTGGGAGCAGTTGAGACTCCTGTCCGGTATTCATGTAAAAAAATATATTTAAAAAAAAAAACATAGAATGCATCATGCATAAAATTATTTGTTTTATGCTATAAATATCAGAAAAAATCAAAATAAGAATTTTAACAGTTTTTAAAAAGTATGTGAATGTTAAAATGAAAAATAACACTTACTTATCTTCCAGAACGCACCTCGCAGAGGTGATGACCCAGTCCTTGCTAATGAGGGACCCCATGCATCTCCACTCCACGCCTGGCCGGATGTATTTGGCGAGGCTCTCCTTTACTCTCTCCAGCCCACCTAGCCTGGCCTAGCAACAGAAACATGGACATTATTCATCTTCGCAACATACCTATCGACAATCGGAAAATTATAAAAAAATCAACACGAGACCCTGAAATTGAGTGAATTATCAGTGCTTCAAACCTCATTTACGAAAAAAACAAGCTGAATACAAACCAAGTGGGGGAATTCCCCAGCTTCCGCAGGCCCATCCAGTGGATCACTTCCCACGGGCGTCCCCAGGCAGTTGTTTCCCCGGCTCCATTCGCCTGACTCTTCTGATCTCCGGCAGGGGTAAATTGTTTCGGCCAACCCAACACAATCTAGAAGAACAAAGCAGAACACTTGTTAATATTATTTATATTTGTATTGTTATATTTGTATTGTTATATTTGTATTGTTATATTTGTATTGTTATATTTGTATTGTTATATTTGTATTGTTATATTTGTATTGTTATATTTGTATTGCTATATTTGTATTGTTATATTTGTATTGTTATATTTGTTTTGTTATATTTGTATTGTTATATTTGTATTGCTATATTTGTATTCTTATATTTGTATTGTTATATTTGTATTGCTATATGTGTATTGTTATATTTGTATTGTTATATTTGTATTTTTATATTTGTATTGTTATATTTGTATTGTTATACTGTGTATTGTTATACTCAAACGCACTCAAGAGTTTGTTCCAATCTTGGAGGGCATGGAGAGGTACCTTTGCGAATCAGTGTAGTCAGGATTGTTGACTTTATATTAACTCGATAAAAAGAGACAAAGATATATTGAAAGATTTTGGATAGCGTATTAGTTACCGCCTACATGGAATTCGAACATTTTTAATAAACATAGTTGAACACATTAAACAAAACAATATTAATACACCATTAAAATTATTTATAAAGTCAAAATTTCACACAAACACTAATAAAAGAAAGTTTGCCTAAATAATGAAGGAAGCTTTTTATTGATTTTATGTCTTCATTAAAAATGTGAAAATTCTAAAAGTTGGATCGAAAATATTTAAAACTGTTGAAATACCTCTGAAAACCGATGTTTTAATATCTTTGTTTGGTCTTATTTGAACATTATTCACGCATAGCACATATCACCATCATGTTTGATTTATTTGTATAACTACTGCAAGTATTTTAATCAACATAAATATAGGATATAACCTCAAAATACGTTGACGTAAGTTATGCGACTCGATGATGAAAAGTTAGCGCGGACGGAAAACATCCTTGCATACTTAGAAGTGCTGCGATATTATGTGACGACTTTTCTTGTCTCTTTCTCTCTCATAGTATACGATGTAAAAACCCAGAGAAAGTGATTTATCGCAAATTTGTACAGGTTGGGTAAAAATATGATCTATACCTTCTCTTATATCGTTACTCCAAGGTTCCGATAGTGCATAACACTTTACCGTACGTGGTTAAACGAACGGTTTTCATTTATCATTCTCTTTACAAAACATGAGCTAGTAAAGGTATTTCGGGTCAATTTATTAAAAAATAAGTTTGTCATACTCACAGTCCCACGCCTTTTTTCCATGCAACTTGTCTGAAAGTGTTCCAGATGGGAGCGGGAGAGGGAGACAAGTGGGGGAGGAGGTAGGAGGATCTGAAGGTGCACTAGGGGTAAGATAATTGGGAGACGAGGTCGTACTTGAAGGTGGGCTGTTTTCAGAAGAGGTGGTGGTAATTAGAGGTGGTATGGACGCAAGGGTAGAAGTGGGACTAGTGGCTGGGCTGGTCTTAGTACTCGTATAAGGCATTGTAGATGGGAATGATGTGGTTGTTATAGTAGTTGATGGGGTGTCACTAGGAGAAGTACTTTGAGGGGGAGAATTGATGTCAGGGGTTAAAAGGTCAGTTGGAGTTAAGATAGGGGGTAGAAGGTCTGTTGGGGGTGGGGTGATTTTATGCGTTTTTAATGAACTGGGAGCTTGTGTCTTAGGAGACTTGGTAATAGACGCTGTTGTGGTCGTTATTGGGGTTGAAGAGGTAGTACGAGGGGAATTGCTTTGAGAGGAGGTGTAGAAAGTAGGGGGTAAGAGGTCTGCTGGAAGGGTTGGAATATCAGAGAACAAGGTTGTACCAGATGTTGATAGAGAGGTCTTAGAAGAAGAGGGGGTTTCTGGAGGCGAAGTGGTCCTATGGAAAGAGTTAGTCTGAAGGGCGGAGTTGGCGAAATGGAGAGGGAGGTCAGTTGGGGGAGGAGTAATTGTACTAGTAGTTGATTTCCTTCTCGATTTCTGTTTCTTACGGCGTGGGCGGCTGGTACTAGGGGGTAGTATGGCTCCGGACACACAGCTACTCCGAAGAGTAGTATCGGATTCACAGCATACGTAAGCAATTGTACCAATCACCGAACAAATCTGGGAACAAATATTTTTTTTCTAAAGCAATTCAGTAACATTAAAAAAATTCTTCTTCTTTGTATGGAAAAAAATGGTTTTGGCTACATAGGAATGCTGAGATTCTTCAGCCATTCAACAACCTTTCTATACCGTTCATATTGAATCCGTACAACATTGATTCTTACGCGAAATTACATGGAGATTGGGGCGAGAAAGAGGCGATTATTCATATGATGAATTTGAACAAACATTGAAAAATTCTTCATTAGAAAAGCGTAGGTAAAACTTTGAATTATTAACTGTATAATTGACTCACCTTTTTTGTTGCAACTCATCCAGTTGAACATTCCGTAGTCTCAGAAACAATTAATTGCTGTTCCTCAATCATCATTCAAATTATGGGTATCATTCTCCACTGTCCAGAATGTCGAGACTTGTTGACTCAAGCCATGGTCTTGAAATTTTCGGTACCAGTATAAATGATTTTTGTCATTCTTTACGACTCTATCAAAACTTTGACTCGACCATGGCTTTGATTTGAATGTTCTTTCTTATGTGTATTTTGTCCTATTTTTGTCTTTGCTTCATTAAAATATGATGTATGTGCTGTTTTTTCTCTGATGCTCTTTTTTCTTATTTAGTGTTTTGTATTTTTTTTTTTGTAATTGGACAACAGTCCGTTAGTTTATAAATAAATAACATCGTTGAGTCTTGCGACGTCGCTGTGTCCATCTCGAGGGTAACTGCCAGAGGGGGTACTTTACAATATTCGGCCCTGTTTGCACAATGCAGTCCGGCATCATATATGCACAGCGGCTATGACTGCATCGGATGCGGTTTCATATAGTTCACACTTTCCGCGATAGAAAGAAAATGGAAAAAAAACAATCATACCACATCCGCTGTGTAAATAACATTTCGGAAATGAAACTAAAACAATCACAAAGGTGAATACTTACCTGGGGCAGTTCGTTGTAGCAAATCACTGCATCCAAAGCTGGGGAACATTTTCTAAATTCTGTACATGCTCCAGGCCGCCCATTGGTTTCTAGGACGCACTCATCACCTTCGCATCAATTATTATGATATTAATTATACTTGATACAATTTTCTAAAGCGCCATTTTGTGAGATATCTCCATGAGGGCGCATAAAAAACTTTTATTTATTTTATTAAAATTAATGATAGTACAGTACAAAAAACCATTTTTTGATATATCATTCCCAAAGAAGCAAAGCTAGCAGTCCACAATGGAGTGCTTGTACTAACCCTGGTCTATGGCAGTGAGCATGGAACTGGCAGAGGAAGGATGAAAGTAGACTGAATGCTGTGGAAATGAAATCCCTGAGACGTATGTGCGGTAAAACCATGTATGACCGTATTAAAAATGTGGATATCCGGAAAGAATGCAAGGCTGTGAGCGAAATGAATAGGATCAAGAAAGGGACGCTTAGATGGTTTGGGCATGTAGAGCGAATGATTGAATAAAGGAATGTGAAAAGAATGTATGATGCGAAAGGAATGGAAGAAGAAGTCGAGGACGCCCGAAAAAGACATGGCACGATCAAGTAAATCAAAAACTTGAATCTGGTTATGTGAAGAGTCAAAATAACAGAAGAGTATGTATGAGACGATTTATGAATGTGAATGAAGCAAGGAGTGTGTGCCAAGACAGAGTTATATAGCGACCTGTCCTCTCTGCCTACCCCTGCGGCAAAACGGCGTGATGGTTAGTTAGTTTGGTTAGTTTATCATTCCCAAGGAGTTAAAAAAACTTATTTTGACAATGACAAAATTATAAAATAAAAATGAATAGTATTTTTACCAAGCATACAAAAAGGGAGTACAATAGAAAATGAATAAACGAAATAAAAATAGACTTATGAGAGAGTAGAGATTAATTACATAAACATCAGAAATACATTAAGGGTCAGCACTCAAAAATACACACTCTTTGGCTTTCTAGTACAAGAAGAACTACAAATTATTTATATGTTCATTTTGTAAGGGTCGTTAGAAAAGTGTCCAAGGATTCCAGTGAATACAATTCAAACAGTAATCATTTATATTCTTTACAAAATGCATACTAGAATTTTAGACAAAACGTTAAAAAATATCTTTGCGGGTTTTAAAACTGCACATTTTACTGACATTTTAGTATGTTTTTCATAGAATTTAAAAGATAACAGTTAAAAAATTGTATTCACTGGAAACCTCAGTTATTTTTCTAATTTCCCATAAAAAATATGCAGATAAATCATTTGTAGTATTGCTTGTATTAGAATGCTACAAAGTAACGTTCAGCGTCATTATTGAGAGCTGACCCTTAAGCAAAATATTCATACACATAAAGGTCTTACATAAACTTAGAGTACATAGAGTGGTATCTATCCAAGGCAGTGTAGTCAGGACTCGGTAGACCAGGGCGCGGCTAAGACTAAGGCTAGGGTATTTATACATCCATTCACAGCACATAGCGACATAATGTTTTTGTATATTCGTAAAACCACCTTTTCTCAGTATTGTTATCAACAAAAATATAGCATATAACCTAAAAAACCGTTTAGCTGTCTCATGTTTAGTGGCATAGTAAAAATATATGGGCGGAGCCCCGCGGTGACCCAGGAGACCAAGATCATCGTTACAGTACATAGAAGCGGTGTATTATATTTGCTGTCTCTTTCTCTCTCATGGTGTACGACGTGAAAACCCGGAGAAAGTGATTTATCGCTATAGGTTTGTATAGGTTGGGTAAAAATAATCAGCTCTCCCTCCATATATTGTTACTTCAAGTACAGAAAGGATATATCATTTATTTATAAAAAATGTTGAGAAAATATCATTTAAGTGCTTTTGCCAATATTTTTTGTTCGCAACTGGGAGTTATTGATTGGGTAATGCGTTTATTGTGTTTACGCGATGAATTGTAAGGATTTTATTCCAAATTTAGTTGTTTAAGTAGATGACCATAAGTGTATTTGATTTTGGGTCGGAAAAAACGGCTGGTTCAATGTTGCCGTATATTTTTCATTTGCATAAAAGATTTATTAAACGAGTAGTTGTAATTTAATTTTCACATATTACTTATTGTAAAAAGTTTTTGTAATCAAACAAATTCGGTTTTGCGTTTTTTTTTGAGAAGCCATTGAAAAACTAATCAAGACTAGACAGTCTGCACAACGCACGTAGCACGTAAGCCAATCAACCCAGATAAAAAAAGTAGATAAAAAATTTAGCAGTCAAAAGGGCAAAGCAAAGTGTATTTAATATTTATTTTCCTCAAATCTACGCCTAACAATTCCGTAAGACTTTACTCTAACCTCTTTTGCGGCTAATTGTTTTTTCCCTCCATTTAATCTATGTGTCAAAGAACTGCTTTGCTTTTTTTTAGTACCTGTCTACAATTTAAAATCGAACATTAAATTCAAATATGAAGAAAAATCTTACACGAATGTAGTCAAGGTTTGTGTCACTAAGCAACATTTTACCTACCTATTTAGGAAATTTTAAACAGTAAAATTGCAAACCTTCTTTATTGAGAGCAGTCACCTTTAAAGTTTTTATTAAAACTAAAAAACACAAAAAATAAAAACTGTTTGCCATTTTAGCGGCAGAAGCGGTGCACTTTAGAAGACTGACGCAGCTGTATTCTCATACAATTATACGGAAAGGTCAGGAGCTAGTTTCTTAGAAGGTCGGTATACAGTAGCTGGTACTGTATGTGTAATACAGTGTCATTCATTTAACTCTATTATCAGAAGAGAAATAATCTACAGGGGGAAAACTTGTGGTTTATTACAATCCAGATATAAACCGTTAGAAGTGTGTTGCAGGCGTGTGAAGTAAGCTCATTTTCTCCTTACTTTTGGTGAAATTGGTCAATGATTTCGTCGCTGGAAAGGCCTTTTGCCTTTTGGCTTAAGCGACACTTTGGTCAAAAATGAGTTAAATTTGCAATTTTGATCAGTTCTTTTTCGAATGCTCCGACTCTCGTTTGGTTCTAAAGACTTTTGTGGCCCTTCAGCCAAATAAAATATATTTACCATTTGGGAGAAGGCTTGACTCAAGCGACATAACTTTGGGACTTTTTTCAGGTTTTTGTCGATTCAGGAGTGAGAACATTGAGTCAACTTTTAATTTTAAAATTCAACAAGGTACGTATTGAAAACTTATGAATTTTATTGTAAAACAAACAAAAAAACTTTTAAGTGCTCTGGTGAAAACTTTCCAAAATGGCGCATCAGCCCTTTTCCCTTTCCGGCGACGATATAGTGAGGGGGTCGTAAGGCTTTTTACACTATTTTTTGGCTTTTAAGGGAGGCATGACACTAAAAAGGTGGAAAAACGATACACTGCTGCTTATTGTATACAACTTCTGAACGGTGCCCTATGACATTCTGACTGAAATACGATTCAATTTTCCAAACAATTTCATGCTTCATGCGAGGCTACCAACAGAAACTTTTGATACCTACGGCAACTTGCCCCTGGTGTCATGTTGATGCCCCTGGGATGACTTACTTACTATTGTCACATGACCTGTAGCTACTTTAAACACATTACATTTTATAAATAAAACACCTAAACTTTGTTTATAACCACTTTATTATTTAATATTAAGTCTACCGGTTTCGGAAGTAGCCTTCCATCATCAGGATAATATTAAAATTCAATAATCAATTTTAATATTGTCCTGATGATGGAAGGGTACTTCCGAAACCGGAAGACGCAATATTAAATAATAAAGTGTTTATAAACAAAGTTTATGTGTTTCATTTATAAATATGGCAAGCCACAAAGTAAATGCTTTTTACAAATACATTGCATTTTAACTATTTGTGTTAAGTATATTTTTTGCTATTTTTTAACGATTTTACAAGTCATACAAGTCTTTGTACCGCTTTGGTAAAAAAAAAACTTTCAACGAATCAGGAAGGAGGAGAGGTAAATAAAAAAAGTTTTGATATAGTTTTTAAAATTGTTTTGTCATTAGGGAGATATCTATTAAAACATCCACTCGAATGTCTGCCTGTGCTGGAAGGTAGCCCATACAGATGGAGACTTGAAATCGTGTTACATTTGGTTCGGGGGAGGAATGTGGTGCGGAGAGGGGACTCGTATTCGACAGCCGAACGATGCTCACGAACCATAACGACATTATCATATTAATAGTTGTTGTACTGTCAAAAACTTAATCTTGCTTAATAAGAAGATATTTTAATAATATTAACCTTTTCGTACCTCGAAGTAAAAATCGAAGGTACGATCCAAAGGGGGGTAACCTTAGAGTATATAGAGTGGTATCAATCCAAGGCAGTGTAGTCAGTTTTTGATGATTTTTACCAGACTAGGCGGACCTGGGCGTGGCTAAGACCAAGGCTAGGGTATTTATACATCCATTCATATTACATACCGACATAATGTTTTTGTTTATTCGTATAACCACTTTTTCACAGTATTGATATCAACAAAAATATAGCATCTAACCTAAAAAACCGTTTAGTTGTGTAAGTAAGTTTAGTGGCATAATAAAAAATGTGGGCGGAGTCCCGCGGTGACCCATGGGCCCAAGATCATTCTGACAGTACGTAGAAGCGGAGTATTATATTTGCTGTCTCTTTCTCTCTCATGGTGTGCGATGTAAAAACCCGGAGAAAGTGATTTATCGCAAGTTTGTATCGGTTGGGTAAAAATAATTAGCTCTCTCTCCATACATTGTTTTTCCAAGGGGGTAACGTAGTTAATTAAAACGTTTTCGTAATATAATAATATTAGGTAATTTGTTTTTTGTGACACTCAGAGAGAAGTATATTTATAATATCTTAGTAATATTTGCCTAAGATTTTGCACAAAACTCTCATTCGGGGTTACATTAAAACAGGAGTGCTAAAACAAATTACCTTTTTGGCTAATTGTGGAGAATTTCTCTCGATCCGCCGTAAAAGTTCTTTCATGCTTTTTTTTTTTCTCTTTTGCAGTATTATTTATTTATGTAATTACATATGCTCTTATATTATTTTCTTAATTTTTGTGTTATTTCTAGTAAAATGTTATTATTATTATTATTTACAGTTACGCAACACACAGTACAAAGGAATTTCGATATAAGTATACGTCAAACGCTGACGATAGTCGACTAAAGTAGTGAAATAGTTGGTGGATGTACCAACCTTCGAGTGGTGCCACTTTTTCCCCTTAATATCTCATCAAATCACATAATACATCGATTGTACTCGCTAGAATTAGAACCCACAAAGGTCGAACGATGTAGAAATTAGTGTATGACTGTGGCGTATGTGTAGTATAAACATATACGGATGTACGTACGTATTATGAATTAGTAGAACCGAATAGAATGCATGGTCATGTATCATGTACCTAAGCGTTGTGACCAAAATTACGAAAGTGAACGTTGGCTTGGACATGTCTAACGAATGTATGGAAAAAGTTGAAATACAAGCGTATAGAAAAAGTCAAAGATTCTTCAGGAAGACATGGCAGTCATGGCACGATAAAGTCAATCGAATAATTGAGTCGGGTCATATCAAGAGTTGAAAAAAAATAATCCTATTTATCAATCATAAATAAATGTGCTTGTAGCAAAAAGGTGCTCCAAAACAAATCGGCAAAAAGTTTTATTTTTGCTGCCCACCCCTGCGAAAAAAGGTCGTATTGGTTAATTAGTGAATTATTATTCAGTATATTTATCTTGTCTTGTCATTCTGTGGAACTAAATATATGAATATCGCCAACTTTGTTCAATTCTTGTTGTTTCGTTCAGTAATGCCCTTCAATAAATTAATATATTTTTTAAATTATTTATTTGTCTATGGAAAATTTCAAAATATTTCTGTTGTCTCTCGCTTTATGTACGTCAAAATGACATTTTTGTCTTTTAGCACTTTATTTGATCTTTAAAAACTAGGTTTATAGTAGTTCTCCATCACACAAATATGTACTACCACTTTGGCCAGTATAACACTAGTTATGTATTTTTGACTTGAATTATGTAATTAATTGTTACTCATTTATGATTTAATTCAGAGCTGTCAAAATCAGCTGTTGTTTATATTTAATATAATATAAATACTTCAGCCCCATGACATAACCCCCTTGGGTATACCATAGTAGGGAAAATAATGATATGGAAGGAGAACAGTCGGAAAGTTCCTGGCTATCAGAATCCTACCATAAAACATGGCTAAAGCCACCAAACACGTGAAGAATGTTGACAATAGAAGGAGATTGGGAAGAGGATGCTTGGAAAGTATCTGGCCATCTATATCTAGTTGTAATTAAGTTTTTTTCTTTAAATTTAAGTTAAGCTTAGTAAGGTCTATACTGCAAATCTTAGGTTCTACAGCTTCTTTTTAAAATTACAAAAGACTCTAAGAGGTTTCATCTTTTTCAAACATCATAAACTAATACAAAAAGCTATTGGTATGAAAAAAAATATCTCTACGGATGAGCTCCTGAATTTGCGATGAGAATCCGGGTCCTAGTAATTACATATCCTTTTCTGCTCTCCGAGTGTTAACCTTTAACTGATGATTTGAGATTTGTGAGATATATAATTCTGTGTTCAAAAAAAATATATTTTTATCATGCAGTGTATTAAAAAAAGTTGTTAGTCAAATGAAAACATCTTTGAAAGGAAATAAGATTGATTCCTCAATGTATTCTTTTAATTTAAATGTTTGTACAAGAAATTTCATTTCACATCATACCTAAATAAAACATGAAAACAAAGTACAAAATGGAAAAAAATTGTTAAAATAAACAAGCTTACATATAGCTAGCCATCAAAATGCCGCGATTCAGTCTCTTGCACATAGACTAATTACGTTGTAAATTTATACTGGCATACATGATTACATAGAAAAAACACTTCAACGAGTATCGTATTGAGGAACTTTTTCTGATCTCACATTTTAATGATTAACTTAATACTGACGTTTATATTAATGTTACTAGTGCATTTTAAAAGGTGTTGTAACTACGTTGGAGATGGTCGATATCAGAATTGGGTGTACCAGCGGTTCCAGCTACCGGTGACCGGCGAGGAACCGGTTATTTATCCAGTTCTTTTTGGAACCAGTTCCTGGTGCCAGAAAAGTTCCACGAAGGAGATTCTTTCGAAAAGTACTAGCAAATCAACAAAAGTTCCTCGCCCAAAAAAATTACTAGTCGGTAGAGATTTGATAACGAAAAGAACTGGAACTGGTTCCTCGCCAAAAAAATTATTTCATGGGGGGGGTTGATAGTGAAATTCTTAGAACGAAAAGAACTGGAACTGGAACCAGTTCTTTTCGCCAAAAAGATTTTTCATGAGGGGGAGGGGTTGCTAGCAATTTCCAAAGAACCGGTTCCTTTTAACCGGGACAGGAATATCGACCATCTCTAGACTGCGTGATTTCTCTCAAGGTACACTCCCCCATCGCTGTCCAGGTTATTGGAAATTTTAATTGTATGAAGTGCAATAATTCGGAAAGGGATTTTATACTGTAGTATGAATATAAAAAAAAGTAACTAACTAACCAGCCGACATTTTTATGAGTTTAGGCAACATTAATACGCAAGCGCTTTCTCTCTTCGTCTGCTACTATATTTTTTTTATGTGAATACCGCACAAGAGTCTCAACTGCCCAGAGCCAGTGGGACTAAGGCATTCCCGATCGGGGTACATTGTGAGGTTATTCAGATCTGGTCACTAAATATGGCTAAAACCATTGCAAGCAGTATTTCGATTCTAAATGGTGGTATTTTACCGGGGCGATACTCAGAATATCAACCATTTTGGAACGTGCCGCAAATTTACTATATATTCCTACTAACACTTTGAAGAGGGGTCTTGACAGATATATTTTGGTTGTTGTTTTGAGTATAAGTAATAAAAAATAAAACATCAGAATTGTGAAAAAAGTTAATAATCTTTTTTTATGTTGAATCATTGCATAGATGTCTCAAGTTAATGCTCTCATTAAGGGGCTAAATTGCACTGAGGATATATACCAAGTATTATATGGCCAGCATAATCATTTGTAATATCTCACAAAGTCTACATCACCACTTACGCAAAGAGTTAAATACACTGAAGAGATAAACCGATAGAAGAGTGTTGTGGGGTGCCCGAAATTAGATCAATTTTCCCTTACTTTGAGTTAAATTGATAAAAAATTGTCAAATGTTGAAATTCTTTCTTGAACACGAAGTAGGAGTCGATAATTGTTTTGTAAATAAGTGACCTTAACTTTGTTTCAAACTAATATAGATTACACTTCTAGGGATTTTCCGTTCTAGTGGTTAAAATACAAGTGAGGAAATGATGACTAGAGTTAACATAATAATACTAAGAATGGGCTTTCAGACACACTCTTTTTCCCGTATTCTTTATTATTAATGCATTACATATTTTTAAAAAATGACAATAAACTTACAGGCATCCAAAAAAAAGTTGTTTGTTTATCATAGCCAATAGCAATGTAATTTAAAGCATATATTTCATAAAAAAAAAAAGTGAAATGATTTAGAAAAAGAGCCTTTTTTATTTTTTTTTAATATTTTGTTTACTTGGTAATTTGTCAGCAGGATGTAATTTAATACCTTGTTAGAATTTTCTTGCACCATTGTTGTAACTTAATTTAAAATAACATAATCGAATCCCTATTATTTCTAAAATACAAAGTATTTGTGTATTACATTTAATTAGGTTGTAAAATACTCATAAGGTTCTATGCATCATTATCTTTTAATAAGGTTTTCTCTAAAATCATCTATCCGTTTAAAGAATTAAAGAGATTTGCCAAAGCAAATTGTCAGTTTGTTTTACAAAACTGGATACCTACTTTGAATGTAAAATTGATAAGAAATCAATATTAATAAAGGAACTATTTCAATAATAATCTATGGTTCGATTATCATGTTTGTGGATGCAAAAAATTGATGGTTTTAAAAAAGAGTTCATTAGTTCCTCCTTTGGCCACCGGCAAAGTTAAGTTTGTCAAACTGTAACTAAGGTTGATGAATAAGAAACAGCGGTGGACAATAGCTTGGTGGGTTAGAACTCTCGATTGTATTTCGAGATTGAAACTGAGTTCTAATCCCCCACTGAGTATATAAGCACTTAATGAAGAATTCCAATTGATAGAAATATTAAATACTGATCAATTGTAGCGAACAAGAAACAATATATTATATATATACAAGTTTGTAACATTTTTGGTTTCGGTAAATTTTTATGTACAACAAAAGATTTCCAGAAAGCCTGGATGCAGCACTGAAGACGGTAGTCTAGTTCGTCGTTCCCGGACAAATCATCTGCTGAGGAGAGAAAGAATTGGTGTACAAGGAATCAGGGACCAGGGCCACTGAAGTAGTATAAGATAGGAACACCAGGAGGTTCCTTCTCATAGCAATGAGGATGATAGTGATATGACATACTAAAATTACCAATAAAGCTACATAATTCAATTGACATAAAATATAACATATTAATAATTTATTATTTACATTTGAAATATTGTTGGCTTGCGACAAAAATTCACCGACTCAAAACCATGTTTAATAAAAAACTACAAAAAGGTTAGTTGGTGACTTTTTGTGGCAAACCAACAAGTTATCTTAGGAAATTGTCTTTAAATGTATGTTTTTTTGTCTCAACAAAGACAATTGTTACATATTTTTTAATACAATAATTTTTTCATGAATTTAGGCAAACTCATGGACATTTATAAAAAAGTTAATATAAAATAGATTATTTTCTTTTGTTTTCTTCCTGTTTTGCTGGGAAAGTTCCAAATCTTGGAAAGGTCGATGTTTCACACAAGCACATATAAATAGTAATTAACTATGAAGTATTTTAATATCACGTTATCTAGAAAGTCCTGTTTAGACACCTCAAAACGGCCGCCCGTTCTGGGGTCTGTCCGGCATTCGGGGGGGGATGTTGGGAACAGGGCGGCTGCAAAACAACATATTAAATTAGCAACATCATACAGATTACAAATGCATTTGCTAAATCTCTCGAGGATGATCGATATCGACGATTCGCACAGGCTAGCTGCTTTTGTCTGATAAATAAAATTAAAAAAATGAAGGGATCTTCTTTCAATGGCAACAACAAGATGGTTCAATGGTAAAAGGGTGTAACTTTAAAAAAACACATCCAAGTGCACATCATGTACGAACAATTTTTGAAAGGAGATGATTCTACATCATATTATAAAATAATTTTAAAAAGAACCTGCCATTTTTAACGCTTTGTAAGGGAGATAATTACATGTATAAGTTTTTTTTTGTATTTTTGAAATGTTTATATCAAAAAATCCATTTATTAGATGATAAATCAAAATAAAAACTATGTGGAAAAGATGCACACTTCACGTCTGAATCTAACCTAACCTAACCACTGAGCTATTGTGTCAAATATCAGATCTACTGTGTCAAAAAGTTACACAGTTAAAATATATCATAATAGATAACTAGGTAATTGAGCCTCGTGAAAGCCAACCTTCGATAGGAGAAGGCACCAAGACAAGAAGAAGCAAGAGGAATATGTGTTAAATCTTGTTATTAAAACTTATTCAATAAAATTTATGTTTTGATTTTAACGACAAAATAATAAACACAATAGGATGTTAATTATATCTGATTGATTTTTTGATATAATATATACTCAAGAGTTCCAAATGCCCAGAACTTGTGGAACTAGGACATCCTTATTTGGGAATGGTGGGCTGCTGAAGGAAGTGGGGAAAGGGAATTTCCACTCTGTTGCAGTTGCAAGGTGGAAGGTTACAGGTTAGGTTCAGGTTACTCTGACAAGAATCAACCATTCAAAGTCGAAACATCACTTGAAATGGCTTTAGTTATTTTTATTAATAATATCTGAATAGTACTACCCAATATTCTTCTTCCCCTTCCCTATTTTGTTAAAATGTCTAAAAAATCAGAATGTAATCTCAAAACAAAACTAATCAGAAGACAATAAGGATCATTAAAAAAGTGTTTTTTAAGGGTCAGCACCCAAAAATAGACACTTTTTGGCTTTCTAGAACAAGCAATACTAGAAATGATTCATCTGTGAATTCTATACGGGTAGTTAGAAAAATGTCTGAGGTTTCCAGTGAATACAATTATTAAACAATTATCTTTTGAATTCTTTATAAAAAGCACACTAGAATTTTAGATAAAATGTTCAAAAATGCCTTTTCTGATTTTAAAACTGCACCTTTTACTGACATGTATTTTTTTCACAGAATTTAAAGGATTACTGGAAACCTCCAACATTTTTCTAACTACCCAAGGAAAATTTGCATATAAATCATTTGTAGTATTGCTTCTATTAGAAAGCTACAAAGTAACATTTAGTGTCATCTTGAGTGCTGACCTTAAAGCGATATATATATATATATATTAGCTATATATAAAAATAAGCAAAGGTTATTTATCAATTCGTTAAAAACGTGATTATTAGACAATAAAAGCTAGTGAGAAGCAAGGAAACACTTATTTTTACCTGTCTTCCATGTTGGTGAAAGCGTGCAAATATTATAAACAAATACATCGTGTTTCAGGGTGGTGCCGTCAAACTCCAGGGCGTGATTATTCACGAGAACTATCTAACCCAACGACTGATTGGCTATGTGCGTATATACCTATGCGAATGGGCGGGTTCCTTCACCAGATGTTAGCAATACACCATAAACCATTGATTTATGGTATAACTACGAACACAATACAAGTTTTTGACAACTTTTAAACAAAGTAGAATTGTTTTAACCTCCTGAAATTTCGCAATACCACCCTAAAATACGGTGTATGGCACCTTTTCATTGAAGAGTCCTTCGTACTTTATTTATAAATTTGTTACTTTACGGGGCAAACTTAGTGCGGTTGTTTCAAACTGTCGTCACATTTGACATCGTCACAATTCAATGATTAGCGCCATTTTAACGGTACCCGTTAAACGCCGATTGTAAGTTCGTTTCAGCTTTTTACAATCTTTTGTGATCTCCCAAAAATCGTAAAGGTTATAAGGTCAGGTGATTATAATTTAAACAAAAGCAGAAACAGGCCTAGAAATGACATGTAACGGGGACCATTAAAATGTGACAAAAAAACAAAATGGCGCCAATCGTTGATTTGTGAAGATGTCAAATGTGACGAAAGTTTAAAACACCTCAACCTTAGAAGATAATCATTACAAAAGTTAGCAGGACTCAGTTGAGGTAATAACATCGTGTAGATTTCTAACGTGTATAATTTTATAAACAATACCATTATTGTACTATAAATATTCTTATTGTATTTTCAAATAAAAATATGAGATTAGTGAAATTATTTAGAATTTATAATTCAAGATAATCAACAGCTTGACACACATAACTATAGAGTCAGTTGCGTTGTTAGTGAAGGTTTTGTCGATACAAAAATCTATGGATTTAAAAAATAGTTTGTTCATTTTTTCTCATTTGGCCGACTGCAAAGTTAACAGTGCCAAAATGTGCTTTAAAAAATCAGTTGCCAAACTAAGGTTGAAGAAACACTAACTACTAGTCAATTTCTGGAATAACAGTTTTTCATATATGTAGATTAATTTGTGCAATAGTTAGTAGGTGAGTGAACAAATGCGTCGAGTTCCCACCCGGGCGTGGTGGTTTCAATTCCTCTGCTGGATAAGTTCTCCACCATTGCACAAATAACATTTTTCGCTCATAATGATGATAGTAGGAATAATTGACAAATTCAAATATAATAAAATAAATTTGTCTTAAAAAAAATTACCTGGACAATATAGATTCAACTGTTTGTTTGAGTCCAGAAGAGTTAGTTAACTGCTTTATTCACGTTTGAGTAAGCATTTGATTTAATATAAGATATTTTATGAGAAAGGTAGAAAAAACTGCAAGAAACAAAAGCGTCTTATTTGTTCTGCAAACGGAATCTGAAAATTTTAACTTTAATTTGTTGAGTTTTTACAAAATATTTGAGTGTCAATTACTTATCTAATTTTTTAAACCTGTTTGTAGTTTCCTGCTTATGTCCCTTGTGCACACTGAACAGAAAATCTCTAGGAGTGTGACCTATACTGTTTCAAGAAAGAATTTCGATATTTAAACAAGTTCCATCAATTTCAGCCGAAGTAAAATAAAATTGACTTTACTTCGGGCATTCAGACACGCCTTGTGGTGAACAACTAGTATCGGTTTATCTCCTCAGTGCTTGTGGGTATGTGTGGAACAAGGTGCTGGCATTTGTCTTTCCACAGTCAGTTATTCATTCCTCTTCAATACTCAGATTAACACACCCCTGCAAATAAAGTTGTTGAACAATTATTTTATCCCTCTACTATATCTTGTATCTCTCTCATTCATCACTGTCCTATATACGAGTATATCTGTCTGTATGTAATGTTATGTAGTTGATATAAAAGCCCTGACGAAGCTTGAGATAAGAGAAACCTGAAAAAATTATATTTTTTCACCTGCCGCGCTACGGATGTCCCCGTTTTACGGCGGACTATATTGGCAATACTTTTTATATGGTATCAAATACGCAATACTAACATAGGTCACAACAGACATCACTTCCTTCACTGCATTCCCTTGGGACGGTCGGCCACTTACTATAGTCATTATAGGACTGTTTCATCGAACTTTTTTGAAAATTTGAAGCTAGCGTTGGGAAAAACTTCAATGTTTCGTGAATGCTTCACGAATTTCTAGTTCTTTAAAATGAACCCTTCGCAGTGAACACTTCAATTGAAGTCGAACTCACAAAAAAGATATTTGAATTTATCTGGTTATTTGTTCAGTTTTTTTTTTGGAACCGGTTCCTTGATATTTTTTCAAAAAGTACTAGCAAATCGACAAAAGTTCCTCGCCAAAACAAAAGTACTAGTCGGTAGAGATTTGAAAACGAAAAGAACTGGAACCGGTTCCTCGCCCAAAAAACACATTCCTTGAGATCGAAGTACTTTGAAGTCGAACTTCAATTGAAATACTTCTTTATAGGCTTTGAAGTTCAACTTCGCAACTGAACTGCTGCAAATTAAAGTAGTTCTTTGTAATCTAACTTCCATCGAAGATTTGTTCAACGAAATGAATGAAGTTTGAACTGCCGCAAAATGAAATAGTTCACACGGAGCAGTCACAACGCTAAAATGAACTACCAACTTCAATTGAAGTATTTGTTGAATGAACAATGAAGGAAGTGGGAACTGCTGCCGAAAGAAGTAGTTCTTTCAGAGCGGTCACAACGCTATTTGAAACCTTCTGTTTTGACAGTTTGGAATGATGTTTTAAATTTCGAGTAGCAAGCCTTAGTTCCATTGGGAATACACAGAGCACTACAAGCAACCGACATCAACAGCTTGTAGAAGTTTGTCTATTCCCAGTGTTAGATTTATAGTACAAACATTTTCACTGTGTATTATAACTCGTGTTAGAAAGCGAGCAAGTTAGTCAATTTCGTGAGTATCCAGCTTGATCCTGCCAACTGCTAGTTGAGTGTCCTGCCCACCGGTTTGGTTACACTATGGATTGAACTATAACCACATAATAATAACAACCCAAGACATATAGAGGGTGCAGTAAAGAAAAGGCAATGTTTAAACATGAATTTCCAATGTTATAATTCATAATATTGTGTATTATTCAATAATATTTGCAATACAGTCTACACGCTAAACATTGTTTGATAATGCTTGTAAATATTCCATAATCGGTCAAAACACTCCATAATGTTTACTTAGCATATGTATCCACAAATTTTGCTTTCATGGAATGTCTGCAATCCTTGCATACTGGGTTCAAATACCTTTCAACTCAAAATTCATTAAATTCAACCCTCACATTGCAGATTTGAATGTAAATAAAGCATAGTTAGGGTATGTTATTCAAAATACATGTCATTATATTAGTTACAATGTTACATAGCTCAATCGTTAAGGGTTAAACATAAATAAACCATACAAACATTTGAATAAAAGGCTAAGATTAAGGAAGGCTGGGGCAAAGATGCACAATATCACCTTCACTTTATGTTCTGAAAAACGTAACAATGTTATCACAAGTTTGAATGGTGAAGAGTGTCGAACGCAGTATGCAAATGTCACATTTTAAGTAAATACCTAATTTAATACTTACAAATTAAAGAGAGGGAATAATAATATTAACACATACATTTCTACTTTTATAATACATTTTCAATAATCATTTTCACAAGCAAAATATCCTTTAGTATTTTTTTTTATCTTACAACAATCAACAATTTTCAAAGCATTATAATTGTCAGCTTGACTCGCCGAGAATGCTAATAGACGATATAACATTAGTTCAACACGGGGAAACCTTTATGCAACGGCTACTATGCGATACTAAAGACAATATTATATGCATTCAGTTCTTGTGAGTCATTACATTATCTATCATATGGATGAGTTCCCTCAATGACTTGTGGAGGAAAACGGTTAGAACTTTTACAGGTAATCTCCCGCACAAACCAGCCTAGATCTAGGCGAATTCAAAGTGTTATACAAGGCGGGAATCAAACCAGCAACCTCCTGACTCGGAGTCAAGAGCACATACCATCACACCACGGAGAGCAAGACAGCATTCAATATCAAAGTAAAAATGACTGGAGAACATGTGTTGCCATCTATTGCTAAACCTCACCAAATCACACAATGAGCTATTACTCGTAATTTATTTAATGTTTCCGCAATTTTGAACTAGTCAACACTTTAAGTCACAGTGAGGTTGAGAAATGGGAATACTCTGCAGGTGTGGAACTACGTATTCATTGATAACAATAACTATAATTTGTGATATGGTTTTTTTTATTTATCATTACTTTCCACAATTTCAATAACTTATTGCAAAACTAAGTTTCGAATCACATTGTTACGATTAATTTAAATATTACAAGGACTCGAGATGAATGAATTCAGGAATTGTATCTCACAAAACGCTGTTTCCTACTTTCTCCATTCAAAACATTGCGTATGAACCAAATCTAGCAACAATCTAAAAGCCTGTTGCATATTTAGATTTATGAACATTACTATGAACAGAGAAAATAGGAAAAGGCAAATCTAGGGGACGTTTATAACTGAAGTTGGTGACAGAACACAAAATGCTTAATAATTAATCGTTTCTTTTTTTAACGAATGCTGAAAAATTGCATAATCTGTAATTCTAAAAAGAATTGTTTTTTTTATTATTAATAAGTGTACACAAATATACATTTAAACTTTTTTGCTAACTTGAATATTAATTTGCATCTAATATACAGTAAGTAAACTGAATGACTATCTCATAAGCGAATATATATCTGCGTATTATTTCTCAATAACTTATTACAAACTCTTTGTCCAACTTTAAGCTTTCTAAATACACATTCTTAACACGCAGAAAGAATTCAATGTACAATGGTTCCATTTTTACAATAATTGACCTTTTTGAGATAGAATTAATTATCCGGGATTTTTAAAGTGTCTCTATTGTCGTTTGCAACTGCAAAAAAAAAACCGTCAGAGAGCGACATAGCAGATATATCCAGTTTAAGCGATGAATCGCATTTCCTTCCGTTTAGCCGACAACCAAAAGCGTCAACTTATTTACAATGGTAACGACCATAGACCGAAGATTAATAATTTAATTTCTAGAAAGGGATAAAGACATTTGTTAAATAGATCAAAACAGGTGCGGCGGGGTCGCTATCAAACCGTTCGCGTCATTCGTCTAAAAAAATATGCATTCAACGACCAATATATAATGACAATCGTCACTATGCAGACGCGTTACTTTCTATGATGAAATAGATGCGATACTTTGGTACTAGATAGTTAGAATTTTAGATTATAGCGCATACTAAGCTATATTTATGATAACACCAAAAAGATTCAAAGATTGTGGACATCAAACGTTGTTTTTCTATAATATAATAGCTAGAAGCTTCTGCGATCAACGTGTTTTAATAATGTGCTATTTTCATCCCTAACTAGTTGACACCTAAAGCTGTGCTGTTTCACAAATTATCATCTACTACCATCCATCATGTGTTCTATCGTTAGAATATTTTACAAACATTTGCAATAATTATCAATCAACAACTTGTCAAACCACCAGAGTAACAATATTAAAATTCTTTTTTATATATTTATAGGTAGTAATGAAATTAGTTAATTATTGACCCATTTTCAAGAAATCAACTATGAGATTATAACGAGCGAAAACCCAAATTTAAAAAAGAATGCATCAAATGAAACTAAATATATTTTTTTAAATAATGAAATGAAAGACATCCCTATTGTATTTGCTCTGCTAAGGATAATATTTTCAAAACCGTCAGCTTACAAACACAATTTGTGAAAATATGTTGTTTGATTATTTTAAGTGATTTTTGGCAATGTATAATAACAAACTAAAAGAATATTAATTTTTATGATATTCTAGAAACATACATCTCATTCTCAATTCATTTCCATCATTCACGTCATTAATATACACAGTAAAAATAATTAAATGATTAACAAATGAAATAGTATTATTTTACATTCTGCGGGTAAGAAGGGGCAGATTGAAATATTGACTGGTTCATTACACAAAACGTTTCAACTAAATTAAACTGAATTATTATTCAAAACATTTTCCCATGGATTTCTTATTTCTTGGCATCATTTAAAAATATCAATGAACAAATAAAATTTCATTAAAAAAAAGTTAACCCACTGAATGCTGCATTTGACTGTGACTGTAAAGTCAGAAGAGCGTTACCCACATTAAAAAAAAATTCAAGAGTTTTTTATTATATTCTGTCGATTGATTAGAGAATCATTAAAAAAAACCACAATCCTTGTACATTCCTTTTTCTCATCTGATAATTTGAGTTACTTTAAAAGTGTGGCTTATTTCCTTCATAATACACACATTTGACGGTAATAAAAATCTATTTTACATAGTTCCTTTTGCCTTACAGAAAAATGCGCATATAAAAAGACTTCTAGTGGTAAAACTTTTAATTAATTTATTTCATTATATTTAAAGGAGTTAGAGGCTTGTTTTTTTTATGTGAATACCGCACAAGAGTCCCAACTGTCTGAAGTCAGTGGGACTATGGCATCCCCAATTTGGGGCATGTTGTGAGGCTGAAGGTAGTGGGAAGGGAAAGGAGACGGGGAAGAGGAAGGTTAGAATGTGTATTTTGACACAAAGAATGTAATCAATCAAGAAAAGTTTAAGTTATCCCCTCCTGAAGTCGATATGCATGTTCTGTAATTCTTAAACCAGCTTAAAAGTTTGTTAAACAATTTGACAAAAAAATAACTTGAAACAAACAGTTCCACCAAGGAGAAATGAAAATTCAACAAAATGCCAGTATTTAGTAAAATCAATACATTTTAATAAATTCGGTTGTACATTCATCTGTGGCTGACAATTGGTTAGTTATGGCAATAAGTAAAATGCAGGTGTAAGAATATGTGTAAGAGCAGTGCAATTTGTAAAAACACTTCAGTTATTCACACAAAACAGTAACATTTCAAAATTTTATTTAAAAAATAGCAATTAATATTATTGGCATTATTAGTTCTTCATATTATTGTTGCAGAGGATAATCTGAAACATAGGCGTACCGCTGATATGAACAAAGCATGTGTATAAGAGAGGTTACAACGGAGCTCTCAGCGGCAAGACCATATTAAAACTTATAAATCAAAGATCATTTTAATGACAGGCATGAATTTTACGTCAACAAATTGACACCAAAGTTTTATTATACAACAACAAAAAATCACTTTAAAATCACCAATATCTTGAAAAAAAATCATGATATTTGTTTAATCACGTGAGAAAAAAATTGAATAACAATACTTTTTTTTTTCAGATAATCCTCAACAAAGCCGCCAAAATCAAAAGCAGCAAAAAAATTGCAGTTCGTGCTGTGTCATTTGTTTGTTTGTTTACTTGAAGCGGGCGAACGCGTTGCCTAGTTCGCTGATGGCCGCGTTGGTGACGGCCTGACCCACGGCCTGGTTGACCTGCTGGCGCATGTGCGGCGGCATCTGGTTCATAGCGGCCGCGGCCATCTGGGCATTGCTGGCGCCGCCCCCGCCACCCGGACGCCTGGATGGTAATATGGATTGGTTGATTGTGCATGTTATTATATTGTCACTGGGTTTTATAACGCTGCTTACAAAACTGCTTTCGGGATGGCAAGTTGTATTGATTGAATGTGAATGTATTTGGACTGTCGCGAGGAGTTACAAGGTTTGTCACTAAACTGCCTTTAAGGATGGCGACACATATTGATTGAATGCGGTTCGTCACAAATATATAAGATGCTGTCACAAAGTATTGATTGAATGAAGATTTATTTGGACTGTCGCAAGGTATTACAATGCGTGTTACTAAACTGTGTAAGATGTATTGATTTAATGTGGATTGTCAGAAGAATCCGTGAAATGGTGATTTGTTGAAGTGTTATTTTTGATATTGCAATGTTATTTTATTGACCTGAGCCGATTGGCAGACAATGTTACATACACTAACCACAACATGTACTTGTTCTTGGTGGAACTTTACAATAATATTATAAAATATAAATATTTTGAAGAATATAGTAATGTCATGTTAATAATGGTACCAAATGATTCTACTGTTAAATATTACATTCAAATTAATATTTATTAACTACAAAGATTAAAATAGAATTAGAAGACCTTTATACACATTTCCTTACAATTCATGTAGAATATCATACATCCAAATTGAAAAAAAAACTATATTTTAATTCATATACAATAATCTCAGAATACATAAAATTATTAAAGTCTCTCGTAAGATTTTGTTTTGAATCATGGGCAAGAATATATAAAACAATTTAAATGTACTTCAGTACACAAATGAACCACCCTAATAGACAAAAATGCTATATTGAATGACGAAACTATAATTTTTTTTAAGGACTAACTTTTGGTGCTCAAATATTATTTGGGCATCAAATCACTATTATTTTGATGCTTGCTTAAATACTAGGCAAAAAAAATGCATGCTTTTATCTAATGTGAAAACTTATTTCATTAATCTTTTCGCTGACTGAAACTTGAGCTGCAATATTTTGGGTGTCAAAAGTATAACATGAATACCCTATTCACCATGTTATAAAAGGAAGTAACCTAATGTGACATGCATAAAATAATGATTTATCCATGCCAGATTATCCTGACGATAGCCAACTTCCGATGGGAGAGGGCATCAGAAAAATAAGCTTAAACCCAAGCCAATGTTTGTTTAAAGTTTTTTTTTTAAACTTTATTAATAAACAGAACATTTTATTGATCTAGTTGATGATATTCAAAAAAATTATAGTATCCAGGGTATGTTAAGAGTTAATATGCAAGTGCGTGCATAAGGTGTATATTCCCTTGACGTTGCAAGGCACTGAAAGTCCAATTTATTAAATATTTTTCTCAAACAGAATTTAGATTGCCGTCTACTTTTTCGCCATATTCTTCTATGGTAAAATGTATATAAATAATCCATGTAAAATTAAAGTTTTTCGATGACTTTGCTATGGAAGACTTTTTAAGACAGTGTACAAGTTCGACTAATAGGGTGGATTTATGAATAAATGTAACTTTGAATGTTATTAATTTTGACAGTCAAATTTCAAAGTGATCATTAAGTTGTAAAAATATACAAAAAAGTACTTTTTTTTCTAAATATACTGATTTTACATCAAGATTTAAAAAAAAGTTTGTTGAAAAATTTTGTGAAACATTACGGTAAAAAGTTAACAAACTTTTCATCAACGATAATCATTATAATAATAACATTAGGTTTATAACAATAAAGAACAGAATTTTCTCTCGTGCAATACTAAGATTAAATGGGTTAAGTAATTGTAATTATATAGTTTATTATATCATATATTATACATACATATTATTAATATGTAGAACAAACTTCAAAATCTGCATTAAAAAATATGTAGCACAAACATATTGACATAATTATGAATATGCTTTTCAATTATTCAATACTGTAACTGGAATATCAAAATACTGAATTTGCGAAGAAAAGAATGCCAGCAAATCAACTCTCAAAAGATTATTCTATTTTAGAAATTATTTTTTGTTTTAATTTTATTAGGGCAGAAAGAAATGTTTAATTTAATATCTGTCACCATATTACAAGGTACAGTTTTACTGAAACCGGTTGGCAAATTCGTATAAATAAAGAAGCATACACAAAGTAACAGTGTTTCACTAAAATATTATTTTAGTGTTGAAAGACAATAATTAATTTGATTGTTTTTACACATATAATTTGTCCGTTTGACATTTCAGAAAATATTTTTAAACTTTGTGTTTTTGAAATTATTACTAGTAATAATATTTTTTTGTGAATACTATACAAACAGACACATCTAAAAATGTCAAAATTCAATGCCATCTATTGAGAAACAGTGCAAAAATATTCAACACATCAATTCAGTATTTTTAAGGAATGACGATTTAAGCGTCTATTGCAGGTGTATGATATATATATATATATATATATATATATATATATATATATATATATATATATAAAGTCTGTTGACAAAATAACCGTAGACATTGGAGTTTTGTAATTTGGAAACACTTGCGTAATAATATAGCTCTATTGCATGGCCGTTTAAAACGCGTGTAAAATTAAACGTTAGTCTTGGTTGGGTTTGTCGCTTAACGCCGCCTGAAACCAAACGGACAAACAACAGTTTTACAAATGTTATCTATGGAATGAGGTACATTGTCTATGGATTAGGTGATTAAAACATTGTCTATGGATAATATGAAGTGATGCAGGCACGTACACACTATTTCTCTTTCTATTATATTGTAAAATACAATGCAAAAGATAGCAACATATTCCCTAATAATGTTATAGTACTCTTAAATTATAAACAAAAGAAAATGTTAAATAACCTAGCAGAAACTGAGGGTTGTTAAAAAAAACTGGGAAAATTATCAAGTTCAAAGTTGCGTAATTGTATTGACTGACTATGTTTTAATTTATAATTTTAAATAAGTGCTAAGAATTTTCACAGCGTAGCATGCAATTCAAATGTTAAAAAGTTTTTTTTTTTAATTCTGTAGATTTACTTAGAACTGACGAGCCTATTCTGAACTTGCCCGGAACTAACAACTCTACTTGGTATTTACTCAGAATTGATGACTTTATTCTTCATGTGCTAAGAACAGACATGTTCAATCTCCATTTGCCCAAAACTGAATACTGTATTGGATATTTGCTCAGAATTGACGAATTGATGAGTCTATTCCATTCTTGCTCAGAACTGACAAATCTACTCAGCATTTGCTCAAAGCTGATGACTCCATTCTGAATTTGTTCAGAACTGACGAGTCTACCCTTTACTTGCTCAGAGCTGACCATTTTGCAGATAGCATCGTATGGTCTTATCAAGTGACATCTGTATAAAATATAGAATTTACACTGCGAGCGTAAGTTTTGCTACTATCAAAGGCAGATATAATATATTTAATGCGATAGTAAGGTACTACGATTTAAAAAAAGCTTATGTTAAGAATTATTGCATTGGCAATGTGCATAAAAAGGCATTTTAAAATATAAAAAAATTATAACTGTGATGTAGAAGAAATACTTAAAATAAAATTATATTTACATAAGACTGAGGAAGATATAATATAATATATAATGCATGTACAATAGATACATATACATAAAGATAGAAATTCAGTACTTTGGCTTAGGTACATTAATAATCACAACAATATATCAAAGAGAATAAACAATTTCACCCAAGCAACACTTGAAATCCCCAAAAACAACTAATAAGTGAGGAGCATTTTTTCAAAGCTCAAACATTCCGTAATTTAGATTTATTTTTACGATTACAAAATTTGATACACTTCTTGTATTTATATTCATCTTGCAAGCTTCAACAATAATATCTAAGTTTTATTACCATTACTCTCTTAGATACAAAGCAATTGTCCCGAAAAAGATAGAATTCCAGCAATCGCTCCTCAATTATAGAATCGGAAATAAAATCAAATTTTACACATACATATATTTTTTATTTGACGGATCACAGCTTCAAATAAAGAACATATATGATTATTATAGACAAAGACCAAAGCAAACAACGGATATGACACAAATCAAAGGACAAATGCCGCTTTGCTTATTGTATCCCAGAAACAAACTGATTTTGGACATTTGGGCGGTATTGTTTACTCATCGGCGATATAGATTAATGTATTTGAAATGATTTTCGTTATTCAAGCAAAAGGACCTACATAAAAGTTTCTTAACCCTGAATCTTTTAGACTTTGAGTGATCTACTACTGGAATTTCAGCATTGGTATAAA
The DNA here is from genome assembly GCA_022651775.1 of Drusus annulatus. Taxonomy (NCBI): domain Eukaryota; kingdom Metazoa; phylum Arthropoda; class Insecta; order Trichoptera; family Limnephilidae; genus Drusus; species Drusus annulatus. The sequence continues at coordinate 215,241 of JAGWCC010000331.1, forward strand.
ATGATGATTTAAAATAGCTTCGGTTGAGTAATTTAAAACATCCAACCAAAGCTCAGTTGGTTGAATAAATAGGATTTTTAATGTTGTGAAATGAATTTATGCTACAGAAAATATTTGGTACTTTTAGCCGACTTCGGTTATAAAAGTATAAATAAAATATTTTACGTACTACAGAAACACTTAGTTTTATAGGGTGATTGGTTCTTGATGTGAAATATTGATGGACATTAAAATACACCTCGAAAGAAGCTTCTAGCAGCAAAATTAATTAACTAAAAAATATACATCACATATATTGTACGTAGAGGTATAAGTCCTTTTGTCAAGGTGTTTATTTATAATGAGTATGGCTTATTCCCTTCTTCCTTTTCAGTTGATAAATCACTTCTAAAACACTTTTCAACATTTCACAACAAGCACCAATTATCCTCATGAAAAGTTGTGCAAAATAATCATCAATAAGCTGTCAATTCACTTTAGACTGAAAAATCAGTATAAACAAATCTTTTTTCTTAGATTTGAGAGATTCCAGGCCTTAAAATGATTAAACCGACAACTAAGATACAATATAAAATATAAAGTTCCACCAAGTAAAAGGTTAGTAATTCATAAAATACGTTAGCAATTTTTTTTTTTGAAGAATAAAATAATAAAAATTAATGGTGGATTGGATAAAAAAAACTCTAGGACAATACTAAAATATTGAACAGTTAACCTTCACCAAATATTTAAATTGCTATTATTTGGACCAGAATCATTTAATAGAAACAGATAAATCAATAATTTAGATTGTGTACTATAAATAACACAAACACATTGAGGTTAATGACTTCCCACACTAGCCAGTAAATTCACATAAAAGTGTTGCACAATCTGCTTTAAGATATAAATCGCCATAAATCGAAAATGCTACATTAAAATGCATCATAGATTTCACAACACATTTACGTTAATTTGGTTATTTTTGAGGAGGACCATTTAGCCAATCAAAGATTAACATATAACTTATTTTATACAGTAAAAATAAACTTCACTTTTATTATAAATATGTATTGAAAAAATAAATCTATTTAAATCAATAATTTTGGACCAGTTAACTAGCTATGCAAATGAAATCTTGATAGTAACTTCAGCTTTGACCAAATATGTATGTTCACATGGGATTCAGAAAGAAATAGAGAAGAATCGGCTGCTATGTTAGCAGTATTGATGAAATCACTGTTAGAGTGATTAAACAGATTCTATCTTTGAAACAGAGATGTTTTAGTTTTGTTTGAAATAGTGAGGGGATTGACTGCATTGGATAGAGGAATAAGAAACATGGAACAACAGCCTACTCTGTAATGTCTTGTTTCAGAATTTTCTTAAAATAATAAACACATAGATGTTTACGGCATAAGGCATACGGATATTCCATATGTGCATAGATGAGCATGACACTGACAAGTTTAAAAGATATAATTCAGAATCATGGGATCAAGTGAGAAGTGCTTAGCATCCAACCTCCGCCACTCTTGTGCCAGGAGAGACTTAACCTGCAATAGACAGGACAGAGACGCCTTAAGACCCCAATAGGACAAGGGGAAGAAGATGAATGAAAAGCGAATACGGTTAGGTTCAATGCTAAGTAGCTTTTAGTCTTTTTGGTGCTATGTCCATCTATTCCTGAAAGTCACCTTTAAACATAGGCAGGTATAATACTCACGTGGGTATGAGCGGGGCGGGTAGGGGCTGTGGGCGCCCGCCTGGCACAGGGGGCGCCGTGCCGCCAGGCCGCGAGGGCAGTGGGGGCGCTGGGCGACCGCTGGCTGGAGGCGCAGGGGCTCCTCGGTTTCCAGAGCCGCCCATGCTGCCGAGGGAGCCTGGAGACAAATAGGACTATTAGCTAGAGAAGGACATCTGTTGACATCAACCATTGCAAATTAATTCATTTAAACAAGAGTATTGTGTCTCGCAGTGAGTATACCTTGGTGAGAGGGCGGAGCCCCTCTGCGGGGTCCCCCGGGGCTAGGCGGGGAGAGGCGCGCGCTGTCGGCGCCCCCCTGCTGAGCGAGCCAGTCGTTCTTCACGGGTGGGGGCATGGGCGTGGTCACTGTGGCCATGGACACGCCTCCGATGATGCTCAGCGACTTTTTGCACGTGTGGTACATGCGCAGCATCTCCTCGCGCTTCAGGGCTTCCTCGGGGCTTTCCTCCATCATCTGGGCCTGGGTTACAAAACAATTTACTTAATATGGATAGAAACTATCTGAGGGAGCTAGTAGGATTATCGCCAAATACTTAATGACAACCTTAGATGAATTTCATCAAAGGAACTGGGCTAATGTCAAAGGAATAGGTTGAAACATGGGAGATAGCACAATGGGACTATGGCCTCCCTTAGGGCTTATGGGAGATATGTAGACCTTCTTCGTATCAACAAAATTAGTAAAAATATTTTACTTCAACTCGATATAGGTAATGTTGTAAATATCCAATAACTGTCGAAAGAAGACGCCATATTGTCTATTCCATTTTTTGGTTATTATTTTATAAATTATTTCACAGTGTTTTGAAAATCAGGCAAAATCCGGGGAGTGAAATAGTATATTTTTAATAAGAGACATCTTTTATAATGCCTCGATAAGAAGATAATTTGACTACACTTTTGAGTTATTATCTAGCTTTGTAAAGGACCCTTGAGGTGATATTTTACGAAGAATGTCTTATTATTTAGGTCTTCCATAAAAAAAAAACAAAAACGTATAATCACCTGATCACCCGAAGCGTACAGATGCGCCAACAGCTCTCCGTTAATGAAATCCTTGGCATTGTTGATGATCAGCATCATGATGGTCTTGGGCACCAGGTCACGCGAAGTCTTGGTCACGATGCGCATGTACGAGTCTACGAGGTTTCGGATGGTCTCCACCTGTCTCTCGAGCTGTGGATCCATGCTGGAGGTGTTCTCGCCATCTCCGTGAGACTAAGTTTTAAGAAAGGGGTAGCGACAATCGGGTAGAACGATTTTATGTTTAGTGTAGCACAATATCAGTGTAATTAAATCATTTAGTTAAATTTATTTTTATGTTGGTTTTTTCCAGTGTAGATGTTGGTCCAAAGCGGCGTTTGTAATGGAAAGAGAAAGAAAAATAAATTTCTTAGTAACAATTGTTTTTGAGTGATTCGTTTTTAAGTAATAAATATATATGAGAAAACACAGAACAGGCTATATTATATAAACACAGATTAAAAGTAAATTTTAAATAACATAAGAAATACTTTTATGGAAGATGTGTTTCATTTAAATAAATTAATAACAGACATTATTATTATAAACAGAGATATACAAAAATTGGGCTTAGAAAAACAGACTTTTAGATAGAAATTCACAAATGATGTAAGAAAAATTTATGGAAAAGTCATTTTCAGAAAAAATACTAAATGCTATATTTTTTTATTGTTTTAACAAAGACATACCGTAATATTATCATAAAAAAGACAATATATTTTAATAAGAATATTTTTTAAGTTCATGCAGTGTGTTTTTTTTATTATAAAAAAGACACTATATTTTGTGTTTTTCAAAATAAAACATACAATATAAATATTTTAACACCATGCACATTTTATTGACAAAGCGATAATATCAAATGGTATCATTTTGCATGTTATTTTATCTAATAGTGTTCATATTCAAGTATTGAAGTATGTATTATTGTGAGTATTTCAATGTATGTATGTGCAATTTTTTCACTGTACAAAAAAAATCATGCAGTGGTCATAATAATCAAAACGTCAGATTGCTTATTCAACTGTACTTCCGTTAGGTATAAATTAAGTATATATGTATACAATACTAAATGAATACTGGAATTAATTAAGGCTTTAAGTGCCAAAAAATTAACAACTTTTTTTTTTACAGAATCATATTTTATGATGGAAATAAAATACGATTCTTTAAAAAAAAACAGTTTTAATTTTTTTGGTACTTAGAGCCTTAATTAATTCCAGTATTCAAATGTAAAGCAACAATACATTAAGCTAATTTGTTCATAGTTTTTGTATTTAATTTTTAGAACTCCATTTCAATTTTTATAAACTGGGCAGTTTGATAATGGCCCTGATATAATTTGTAATTAAGTAATTTTTTCATAATATTTTTAAGCAAAAGTGAGTTCAATAAATTAATCTTATCATATAAAAATACAAAAGTGTAGTTGTGATGGGTAATTTTTATGAATTAAAAACATGAAATGGGTAAAATATTAATATGGCAATATTTTATGTAAGAGTAACCGAGTAAAACTACTGTGTGACTGTTGTGTTACAGTCAACAAAAGTCAGTACAAGAAAATAGTTACTTTTGTTGATTGTGTAAATAATTGAAGTGATGTACTGATAATTTAAAAAAGTAAACAATATACATATGTAAGTTCAAAGTCATTTGAAAGAGTGGATATCGGTGGACTTTGAAATATAATTGTGAACAGTGAATCCTAGGATGAAGTGGATGTGTTGTATATTTGGGAAGTGTGTACACAAAGTAGAAGGGTAAATGCAGTTACCAATCAGAAGTTGTGAAAGGAAGCAATGTTAGCAGTCCACAAGAGAGTTGTGATACCGACTCTGATGTATGGAACTGACAGTTGAATGGAAATGAGACCCCTTAGGGACATGTGCGATAAAATCATGGATGCCCGAATTACAAACCCAGAGGTCTGAACAGAATGTAAGACTGATGTCAGCAAAATGAATAATATTAAGGGATGCACAAATGCTTTACACGGACAAGTACAGCAGATGAAAGAAGTGGAGAATATCCCAGAAAGACAGTATTGAGTAAATCAAATACTCGATTCGGGTCATGCCAAGATTCAGAATTGTGTATGAATGTGAATGAAGAAAGGAGTGTGCATCAGGACAGGAGGTGAGTGGTGTTCTATCTTATCTACCTACCCCTGAAGAGAAATAGAAGGATGGTTTGTTAAAAATGTAAAACTTTTAAAAACATTTCAAATATCAAAACATCATAATAGGAATCACATCACACTTACCGAGTTGGGACCAAATTACAATACTTAAAAGTTCTACACAAAATAACCAAGGGATGATTGAAAGACAATAAATCAGACTACAAAAATATATATGTATATAAATTCAGTGTACAGAGGGTAGAAAACGGATTTTAAAAAAATACTCAAATAGCTGGAGTTCCAATATGGTTTTGTAAAGTATTAAAAAATCATGCATATAAGTTGCGTCAGTAAGAAAGAGTATAATCAAGTACTTAATTATTAATTTAAAAAAACTGGTGTTTAAAGTGTATGATGTAGTTGTGAAAACTACAAAAAACTACTAGAGTAATGTAATTTATATGCAGGTGGTGTAAACTTGACAAACTTAACCAAACAAATTCCTTTTCTGATCATACTTTAAGTATTATGAAAAGTGCAACTTTTATTTCACACCTTAAATTTATGTACAAGTTGTTAAGAAACCAACAATTTAAACACAAATAGAATGGATATGTTTGAAGTTTTTTAAAAATAGAAAAAATTGTGTGCGAAAGGAAGAATGATATCTTTTTAAGTTGCAATGAAAGTAGTATGATTAACCGTTTTTATCTTGGCTGTGATTTTCAATTTTGGAACCGTATTATATATCGTATCTAATTATCCCTAGGGGGTAATCGAAATGTGACAAAATGTTTTATGCCTTTCTTCTTTTCGCACGCACAATTATTTGCTGAAATTTCGCAAAATAAAATCCGCACTTTAAATGTAACTGGATAAATTATTTGTTTCAATCACCTCTTCACACAACCTACCTAACATATTTCTCATATTCAAAACATTTACAAAACTGTTATTTACATTTACGAAGGCCTACCCGTCAAAAGGATATTTGTTCGACATTATAACATATACAAGCGCCCTTGAGGTGATATTTCACAAAAATGGCGCTATATAAATTAGCGAAGTATTATAAACAATGGAAAGGTTGAAACAAATAGCAAAACCAGTAAAGAATGTACAATCAAGATCAGAAAAGGATTTTGAGAAATTAAATTTTCTGAATTGTTAACAAACCTCATATCCTTCACTCTGTGGTTTGTCGAAATAAGCCACATTATTTGGGAATAAAAGAAACATTCAAATAAATATTAGATGCCTTGGAAACTGTCAGTTGCAGAAGGGAAAGTCATAGATAAATAGCATAGAAATTATAAAGAAAAAAAAAGAGACATAAGTATACAAATGAAAGCAATTTTATTTTTTCAATAGGTAGACAAATTTTGAATTTAATTAACAGTCGGTCAAGAGTCTAGAGAATGGTTACTTGCAAGTCAACTTTGTTTTAAAAACCTTTAATAATGTAGAAAATATCTAAATGCCCCAGCAGAATTATTTAAAAATTCTAATATTAATAGAATGTCGAAGGTGTGATTCATTTGGTTTCAAAAAATTATTTTATTACACTAAAATGATTGGTTGTTGGTAAAAAAAAGCACATGGTATTTCTAAGTGACAAGCTTCATTTATTTGAAAAAGATGCGAGAAATGAATAATAAAATCTGTTTTCATAATATTACTATTTATTTCGTTATTGATCAAGCAGAAGCAGTCACACCAGTGGGAGAGAGTGGTCATAAAAAAACATCCATTAGAAAGATTAAATAAACAAAAGCAAGAAGAGAGGGTCTCAAAAAGTTCAAAAAAAGGAACCAAAAACAAACAATGCGGACCCTTCGAATAGAAGAGACGTACCGACCTTCCTTCTATTATGGATGGACATGAAAAAGGGGGACTGCAACGTCACATAGAAGATCGGAGCCAAGGAGATTTATGTTAGGGAAAAATAACGTGGTTATCACTTGACTCCATGTTATATTATAATAATCACTCATATATGTAATTAAATTTGGAGCGAAAAATACGTAACTCATTCATACACATGAACATTTTATCTATGCATTTGTTCTTGACTGCAAATTTATGAACTCCTCATCTATTTCAAAATATCTTCTTTATATGATTTTTGGAAGAGAATAATTATTCGCTTATCTTTAATGTACGAAATCTATGTAGTCTTTTGACACTGAAATTGGATGCAAAATAAAATTAGGAAAAATTAAAATGTTAAATCATAATCTGATTAAGCTAATGGAATATATTGATAACAAGATCTAACATTCGGGAAAGATGGGTAAAATGGCACTTAATAACTATCCAAGTAGCATTTTCGCCGAAGGAAAAATATTAGAATTTCAAGTTCTAACAAAAATTCACATAGAGATAGGAATGGTGAGAAAATATTCAATGAACATTTATAAATTCTATTAGCAGAAGAGAAATAATCATAAATAATATAGGATTCGAACCTAAGTTATTCTTGTGTGAGATTACATGTAACTACCAAAATAAAATTACATTTAAGCAGAAAAGTAGAGGCTCAAGTAAATTATTTGTTTTAGACATGAATGTTACTGAAGTAAGATTACAAATTAGATTTTTTTAGGCATGAAAATGCCTAGAAAGTTGACAGTACATGGTGAACACCATTTTGAAGGGCTATATTTTCGAATTGATTAAGTAAATAGGTTCTAGCAGTGCTACATTACCTCATCTCCATTGGAGGCCTCTGCCGTCTTCTCGGGGTAGACTCCGGCGCGGAGGAAGGACGCCTTCCAGGAGTCCACATCGTCCTGGTTTTCACAGGACAACTCTAACTGCTTGAAGTCCTACCATGAAAATATTCAAATATTATTTACGGATAGATAGAAGAGAGGGAGCTAATGAATTCCATCTCTATAAATCTTAGTTCATATACTGTTGTAACCTCTCTCTGTAGGAGGAATATATTCTAAGCTTTAGAGCCTGATGCAGAATGAAATAAGACTAACCTTGTAGACGTTACGCCCTTCGGGATTGAAAAGCGCGAACATGTGCCTACGGCTCATGAAGCTCTGCTCGATGTCGCGCAGCTTGAGTCCGTCCAGGGGCAGCATATACTTTTTGTCACGCTCCTCTTCATCTTTGAACCAGGAGATGCTTTCAGAGGTCAGCACGAACCAGTAGTCGCGGGATCCTCCTGACGGCAAAGGATGTCTTAAGTTTGAGGGACATTTGGCCCACGGGGGGGGCGGCCATTGTATTGCCAGCTAACTATGTACAGTCTAGGAGATGCTTTCGAAAGTCAGCACGAGCCGGAAGTCGCGGAATCCTAACGGCAAAAGACGTTTGAGGGACATTCGGTCCACGGGGTGAAACTTTAAAGCTTTTCAATTATTTTATCAATGGAGACGTTTATCGTTAGAAGATGGCAGTTTTGGCTTGATGCAATGTGTCCATGAAATTAAATTATTGAGAATAAAATAATTAAATTAAAATACATGATTAAGACTAAGGCTTATCAATTATGAGATATACAGATGTGTCTTGTGACAACTTGAGCCACTAATCTAAGAGTGGTCTTTTCTCAAATTTGCACAATGGAGGTAAATGAGATTGATGTTTTTTCAGCTTTGATCATAAATATTTTTTTATTAGGTTAGGTTCTTACTTTGTGGCCGGCCTTGTTTGTTTTGCGGATTTCTTTAGAATCATATTTTGGAAGAAGGTTAGTAAGGCGCCATCTTATTTTCCTTGTGTGGAAATGAGGATTTACGATTAGACTAACAACTCAATTTCTCCAAAACTGAATGTTAGAAATATTTGTATCCGTGTTGTTTTTTGGTTCTGTGTATATACATTGCATGCCCGTCATTGAACATCAGTTGAGTAAGAGGGGATAATAAAAAAAGCGTAAAATCTACAAAACAAGCCACCCACCAGTAAAAAAAATAGCAAAAACCTACCAAACTAGCAATCAAAAACAAAATAAGAAACACTTGAGTGTATTTCAAGCAAAAAAATACGGTACTTGAGCGCTATACAGATGCAAAATACAATTGATCGCATTGAGCATCTCCTTCTTAACCTAGCCTAACCTAACACAACAGTATGTGGGGATCGGTCAGAAGGGGTAATAATAAAAGAAGAGGAATGCTGTAAGGTTAAGAAGGCCATACACAATGCAATAGTTGGCACGTCAATACAGCCACGGAAGTACTGACGGTTTTATTTTCAATTGTGTTTTGACTCTGTATAACAATAAATTACCAAAAATACATTTACGTGAACAATTTACTTTTGGTTTTTATAAGCTTTTGGCATTAAAATCGAAAACGGCAAAAAAATTGTAAAACGTGCTGACTAACTATTGAATTGTAACGGTGAGGTCCTTAAATAATGCTCTGAATCTTTTGCTGTATTTTTAGGAGTATTTTGTTGATGGACAACTGCCCTTGAGGTTTGCAGTGATGTTTTAACTCTATTTTGTATGGATTTTTTTATACTGTGTTGATTGATTAAATTAAGTGATGCAACAATTTAAATTTTAATATATCCTGACTGTAGTTTATTAGAAACTGTTCTGTACTTAAATTTGGTAACCACCTCTGGGTAGGAGCCTCAAAATACTTGAAACCTGCTGGAGTCTATGCAAAATAAGCCAGTTTGTATTATTAACATTTCGCTGTTAACAAATCAATAGCAATGCAAGAGGAAAACTTAGGAATGCTGAGTTTGTTTAGCAAGTATTTTGCTCGGAGGAATGATCTCTGCCGGAGAACAGAGGAACACCCGTTCACAGTTGATGTTACTAGCATGATAATGTGTAATTTTAATAGTAAAATATTAAATACTGCAACTACCGTCTCGTATTTCACGTCCTTGTAGGGATGCCAATAACTCCAATTTCAACCGATAAATACAAAATAGAAAAATCCATATCAACCAAAGCAACCCATCAACAAATAATCCGATACCAGGACAGCAGAAGTACAACAAGATCAAGAACCAGACCGCTTGGTCTTCAGAAGTGAAATGGTAACCTTTCATGATGCCCAAGTTGTGGATGCACATGAAGCCCTTCCTGATGACCTGGTTTCCAAGGGCGCCCCTCCGTTGGGACTTGGCAGCGTTCTCAGACTGGTTTTGGGCACTGAAAATACAATCAGGAGTATTAAAATACTTTTTTTTAAAGTGATGACGTTTACTAATAAAATTGATACAGTCATACCAAGCTATGGACATGAATGATTATGCTATGGTTTCATTATTTAATCAACAGATCTTTACGACTAAGCAATTTAAATCAACTGTGAAAATGGAAGGAATTTTTGTTTTTCTACTTTTAATGTGATTATTGCACATCGATTGCCCAGAGCCAGTGGGACGATGGCATCCCTAATTTGAAGTATGTTGTTGTGAGACAGAAGTGGTGAGGGGAATAAAGACATTTCAAGCAACGTTTCAATTCCGATGGTAATAGCTTTATTGTATTCTACATGGCGCGATTCTACTCTGGCTAAATAAATAAGCATCAAGTTATTTTAATAAGGAAAAAAAAGTTTAAAAATATGTTAATAAGTTTACCTTTATTAAAAAAAAAAACAAACAAAGGCAGAAGGAGTTTAGCAGCTAGAAGCCGTTTTTAAGTTGCATTTAACAGTAAAATCAAAATGGCCAAAACAGCTTTCAAAATATATATGGCTGATGAAAGAAAGTCATAATGTCTAATGCTTTATGACTGTCAAATGCTGAGAGTGGTAATATTTATTTTCATTGTTATTAATTGACAACTTTAATAGCGTCGTTTAGTAAAAAATTTCACCTCAAGGACACTTAACAATTCTATTTTTGATCATTTTATCGGTTCGCTAAATTAACAATATGGTTTGTTCAATTTTCCACACTGACATTGAATTGCAACGTTAAAAGTGAACACTATTGTAAAATTATTGATTTTACTGAATCACTAGTGTTTGACCCACTGAATTTTCAACATTGTAAATACTATCCATTACAATTCCGTACAAGTTCACTTTTGCCAAAACAACGTTACAAATTCCACCTATGAATAAAAACTATGAAGGGTGCCTACAAAACATGTCTTGCAGCTACAAAGCGCATAGACAACCGAACTATCTGTTGAATTAATTAAAATAACGATTTTTAATCTCTTTATAATACAATGAACATGAAAATTTCTGACTTTTCACCTTTAATATCACTTTATAAATTGTCTAATACTCTTGCGAAATCGGTAAAGGCATTTTTATAGACAGTAAACTAGCTTTAAAGCTTTCGTACAGGAACATTGACAAATAATACACAAGTATGCTGGCTGAATTTTCTTATCGGTTGATTGTTGAATTTTGACCTATGTCTAATAAATTAAAGTATGCTAGCTGAATGTTTGGCATTAGAGTCAATTATGGGGGGATTTTCACATTTATTGATTCAATTGATAGCCAAATGTCGATCGAGGTATGTCTGTATCAAAATTCTCATAAAACCTAAGCAAAAAGTAGTACAGAACAATTACTTGTTTAATTATATAAATATGCATGCATTCCACAAATTTTACAACTACAATAAATTATTTTCTAACCCATTAGTGCACATAGTTTAGCTGCATTTAATATAAATTATATGAATATGACTTATTTACACCTGTCTGTATGGCTTTTGTAAATATGATAAAAATACCTTTACATATATAGATAACGTACATAATTAACACCAGAAATAAACACAGTGATGTTTTGTAAAATTATGTTGAGGATAAGTGTTTTGAATTACTAAAAAAATGCTGTTTGATGTATTTTGGCACTTATAGCCTGTTTCATTTCCAGTATTCAAATATTTACGAGAAATTATATGATAAGAGAGAAGTGTAATATGAAATAGTAAAAAAGAAAATTGACTTGTTAAAAAAAAACATATTGTGTAATAAAGTTTTTAGTATGAAAAATCAAGACGAAAAAATCTTTACTAATGTATGTCCAGCAAGTCATAAATTGAAGCACGGCTGCTAAATAATTAAAAACTTAGTAAAATTAATAATAATTACAAATGTTTTTTACAGGAATATGAAATAGTTAATCCGTACAATGTATATATTGAAAATAGAGTTCGTAGGTTGATCCCAAAGACTGCTCTACAAGACCTGATTGGCTGATGGCTGATGGTCATACATAGTAAGTAAGATATGGTGTGTGAAACTTTATATAAGAATTCAAATAAAAGATGTGTATAACATAATACTGTCGCTAGGAATCCATCACTGCAAAAGTCCTCCAATAATGGCATACGACGGTGGCAATTAAAACATATTCATCAGATGAACGCAAACAGAAAGCGCCGTTAATGGCATCGGCGTTCATTTGGTGTCTATAAACTATAATCCTGGCAAAACAACCAACAATAAATACACAAGTACTGCCCAAATCATTTGTAATTTGTTTTAAAAAGGTTTTAAATTTCTCAGAAAGCAGCCTAATATGACTTATGCGTAGATGGATTCGCATAGGCAATATGTATTTCTTAACTATTGTTTGAAACTTACGTATTATTATTTGGACTGTCCGTGCATAGTGTCCGAAAAGTTGAATTACAAAAAATATGTTATACAACAAAATCATTTCATGAACAAAGTTATATTTAATTAAAAATTTAAATAATACAATTATAACAATAGGGCGAGCATTACAAACCTTCCGGTGAAATTAAAACTTGTTTAACCTTTAGTAAAACATTCGGTTAATAATTTGGTAAACATTTGTAAGTGGTTTTCTTTTCATTGGAAGTCATGAATGATATAATTTGAATGTTATGTTTTCAAATTATATGAATTTTAAAGCATTTATGAGAAAAAATTAATGGTTATTTGGCCGACAATTTAACCAACTGTAAAATGAATATTGAGGTAGAATTTACTCTGGTTATAAATATAATTAATAGATAGAAATTGAGTTTTTATATTACTGGCCCTTTGAGAAATTCATCAAAAAGCAATGTTATTCAGAGTAATAGTGGTTTATTAATGGAAATGATAAATATTTGAAGAAGTTTAGTAAGAAAAAGTATCAACTCACGTGGCTGTGTTTTGCACGGAGAATTGCCTGAAGCCATTTTGGAAGTAAAGATTATCGTTACTTTAAGATCAAAATAAATACAGAGATTAACAAAATATTATAGTTTATAGTGAAATATATTACACAATATAAATATTTTCGGCATATAGGTAAAGATGAAGTGTGAATTAGATGATTGTGAGATAACGATGCAAAATAAAGTTGCAGCCAATTTATTGAGGTCACATTTTCGGACACTATGCACTAATGGGTCATTTAAAATATTCTTTTTCTGATATTTCAAATGATTTTCAAATAGAATTTAGTTTTTCATCTAGCAACACCTGCAATACTAAACATTCGTGGAAAAGTGTGTAAAACACAAAGGGACCATCTATAAAATATGTCACGCAATTCTTATGAATGCCGCACACGAATCCCAACTGCCCAGAGCCTGTGGGACTACGGCATCCACTGGGGTATATTGTGAGGATGAAGGGAGTGGGAGAGCAAGGAGATGGGGAAAGAGAAGGGAAATTATTATTTTAAAATTATTTATTAACACCAAGTAGGAGAGGAGCCGCTGAACAAATAAACCCATAGAAATAAATCTGACATAGCGTATAGACGACCCCAAAGTAAGAAATGTGGTTAAATTAATCTTGTTTTAAGTAGTGATGCAACAAATCTGACGATTATTGAATTAAATTAAATACAATATACTGGCCTGACAAAGGCACGGTTCTGTCCAATTGCTTTAACTTTCAAATACATTATTGATTGGCTAACAAATGCATTCAACCAAAGCACTCACATCACTAAATTAAATCCATTAAAAACAAAAAGATAAAACCTTTTCTTCGGAGGTAATCCGCAGTATCTTAACCCTTTAATGCAATCTCTCCTGTTCACTATTGTCAAAATTTAGACTTAGGGGCTATTTCACCACCTCTCAATAAACTACTATTCATTAGATAACTCTAATCATCGGAATATTCGTTAGTTAGCTCCTTCCGCAAGTTTGGCTGGCAACGTCGCTTTTTTTCAAACCTTATCCCGTCTGCTGTCACGTCTGTCAATACAATGCCGTTATTTCTAACATAAACTAACTTTCACAACACAACATTCGCGCGCAAAGCTCATTACATCCCTCTCACCAAATAGTTAAACGGCGTCTCTATATTTAAATAAAACATATTTCTATTTTATAACTTTATTGTATTATTCAGGGGCTATTTCACCACTTCTCAAGAAGCTGTCAACGTAAAGTGCACCCCAGTAGTTAGTATCTTCTGATTTAAAATGGCGGCGTACTGTTTTGACAGCTGACAGTATGACAGTTTTCTGTTGAAGTTGATTTTTACTGTAATTATGGAAGTGGTTGAAGATTTAAATATCTTAGGCGAACAGGACATGGCGGAAAGACGTAGACCGCGTGTTTTCAAACCAAGAGTAAATTTTTTATACGTCTTAGATGACATTGAGTTTAGGTCAAGATTTCGCTTGACAAAAAATGCCGTATAGGAGATACAAAATCAAGGATAAAATCTCTCCAAGAAGCACACGGTATGTAATTCTAATATACGCCTTCACAATATATCACGGAATATACTATGAAATAACAACAATCTTTGGCAGTACAATATACCCACACACAACATGTTCATGCTTACAAACTATCAACCTTCACCAAGCAATAATAGACACTCCCCAATGCACTTCACTAATATAATTTAATAATAAAGTTATAAAATAAAAATATGTTTTATTTAAATATAGAGACGCGTTTAACTATTTGGTGACAGGGATGTAATGACGCGCGCGAATGTTGTGTTGTGAAAGTTAGTTTATGTTTATGATAGAAATAACGGCGTTGTATTGAGCGTGACAGCAGGCGGGATAAGGTTTGAAAAAAAGCGACGTTGCCAGCCAAACTTGCGGAAGGAGCTAACTAACGAATATTCCGATGATTAGAGTTATCTAATGAATAGTAGTTTATTGAGAGGTGGTGAAATAGCCCCTTAGCCGACTAAATAAGGTTAACGTCAAAAGGTTCATTATAAGGTATTTAGAATTATGTATAACGAATATAAATTAGCATTTATACACCAAATCTTTGATTAAATCTTACAATGCGTAATACTTTTAGAAGAATTTGGTTGCTAGGGCTGTTGAGTATTTAATCAAAAGTTGGTAACATAAAAAACTCTTGTTTTGGAGTCAATTTTAAAAATAATCCAAGCTACCTGCAAACTGCGCCTTTTTACAAACGAACGTAAATATGTAATATGAAAAAAGACTACACACTCGAATTGCTCGAAACACTAACAAAGATTTACCCCAAAAGCCTGTAATCTATACTACTTTTGGACAACGATGTTTTAGGTACCTTACAACAAAAACCTTCAACATTCTTCCAGAACATAAAACAAAGTGAATCACTAAAAATTTCAAACATAATGTTAAATTATAGATTATTAGTAATGATGGAGCTTTTACCGGTGCACTCACCCAAATTCGATGTTATTGATTGAACCCATCACAAAATAATAACAAATAATTATCTATTTATGTGTACTATTCCAACTTGCGATTTATAGCTACAGTAATTATTTCACAAACTGCAATAAACAGCAACCATAGAAATAATTATAACAACACAAACAATCTGCAACAATGACTGCCTCAACACAATCTTGCTTAGTGAGTAGTGAAGCCTAAACTAATAAGTTATAAATTATACAAATGAAGTAAAAACCCATAATAACCTTTACAGGTTATTAACTACTATGTTTATATATATTATTTTCTATTGTATTGATTTCAAGATCATATTTATTAATAATTATACACCTCCATATGTCTTTGGTTATTGTTGTGAACCCCATTTCAATAAAGATCATTATTATTAGTGTTAATAAATGTCTAGCTTTATAAGGATATATTTTATAAAAATATGTTTTTACATTTTAGTTCAAAATATATATAATGCTCATAATCGAAAGTGTTGCATCACTAGAAAGTGTTTTTTATCTAATAAAAAAAAAATTGTAGCAAAATTATTTCCACATTAAGACTCGTGTTCTATAAACTCACCTTCCCACAAATTTACCTAAAGCACTAATCATCACCAACATAAACTATAATATTTTTAAATACATAGCATCATTATTCAGCATCTGCCACCATAAATAATTAGTTAAATAAATAAAGTAATAGTTTCTCATAAAGCCAAATCGATCGTGAACTGGCGAAATTTCCTACCCATAAATGTAAATTTTATAGGGGACCCAAAAAAAATCTATGTTTTCTATGTACAAATTAATTTTTAAAATGCATGAATAATTTTCACAAGCAATATATTGTCACATTGTATAATATTTCAACAGCGGCTACAAGATGGCATTAAAACAAAAATGATGAGTTAAGAGGAATTGGCAATTCACAATCGAAACAATATAACATCATTAATGCAAACCGTTGGACAAGTGTTTTCGGACAAAATCTGTTTTTAAATGCATAAGACGACAGCACTAGTTTCTTGTAAAAACACACGAAAACATCATAGTATCAGTCAAAATACATAGTACACAGTGTCCGGAAACTTGTGATAAAATTAAAAACCATTAAAGCTCTGTTCACTTAAAGTTATTAATTATTTATAAATTTTTCAAATGAAACTGAATAATAATTCAATTGGGTCGGTGTATGAAGTCAGCAAACAGGATAAATATTATTTAATCAAACAACTAAATCCTATTTTAATTGTTCATCACTTTTGAGTTGAGGGAGAATTTCATGAAGCTGAACAAAAAATAAAAAAATGATATGTCGATGGGTTGAGAACGTATGAAGTTAGATCTAAATATGAATCGATTCATTCATTGAATGAAAAAAAAAATCCTTAAAATGAAACTCTGCATTGGATAATATTAACTTAAAACCGGTTATATTCACGATAAGAATTACAATTGTTATTGAGATTCGTCAAAAAATCATTAAATAATAATAATACTAATCATTAAGGGTATCATTCTCCATTTTCCAGAATGTCAAGACTTGTTAACTCAAGCCATGGTCTTGAAATTTTTGGTACCAGTCTAAATGATTTTTGTCATTCTTTACAGCTGTACCAAAACTTTAACTTGACCTTAGCTTTGATTTGAATGTTTTTTCTTATCTATATTTTGTCCTATTTTTGTCATTGCTTCATTTAATATTATGTTTGTGCTGTTCTTTCTCTGTTGCTCTTTTTTCCCATTTTGTGTTATGTATTTTTTTGTAATTGGACAATAGTCCGTTAGTTTATAAATAAAAAAAATAAAGAATGGATCATTTGAATAGGCGAGTTTGATTTAAGTCGATTGATTCCTATCACAAGTTTCCGTACGCCACATACAACAAAGTAACAAAGATAATCTTGGACATGGTGTAGAGATTGGGAATGTTTGGTTGCTTACTTGGCAAATCCGATAAAGTCCTCGTGGTTGGTGTTCATATAGGCGAGTTCGCAGTCGATGAGCAGGATGAGCTGCTCCTTGCACAGCTGGTCACGCATGCGCACATGAGACGTGATGATGCGCTCTGTCTCCTCGCGCAGGCGGGGGTAGCGGGACATCTGAAGCGGGCAGATGTTTGTAAATTGTTGTCATTTGTGGCAAAAGCTTGCGCACTTGAATATTACTTGATGGCAAACGTCAAACCACATAAACACATCTAGAGCTACAAGCACTGGATCCAGTAAACGCGGGGCGTCATGAATATGCTCCCAGTACAATATAATAAAATGATTAGTAACCAATTGGTCTAAAGCATAAGGTTCCCACTCAGGGGTCGCGGATTCTATCCTCGGCTTGCCCGAGTCCTCCAACATTGCACAAGCAACATTTTATTAGTAGGAAGAATTAAAATGTTGCCAAGTTACTTGTAACTCAATAATGTTAGTTCTTCCCACACAGCATTCACAAAGATGACGTAGGAAAATCTCAGGGCCTCCTGTGTAAAGTTAATATTTTTCAAAAGATTTTATTCACTCTCCCATGGCGATGAAGAGCTTCGCAAATGTTTGCAAATATGTAATGGTGCAAGACATTGCTACCACAAGTCGAAGAACATGCTTTTCTAGATTATCAGTCGGTTGCACAGCCCACCCTACTTCAACGGAGGAGAATATATATAAATATTAAGGAAACTGTGATAATTGGTGCCTTTTTATCAGATTCATAATTTGAGCAGACCGTTAGTTTGTATCTATTGAAGTATTACACCTGTATAGAACAATGAAGACCAAGAGTCAGGAGCAATACTGACCCTGTCTGTGCACATCCTCACAACGTTGGACAGCTCCTGGACCACCAGATCCACACACTTTAGGGACGGTTCCTT
Source organism: Drusus annulatus (assembly GCA_022651775.1). NCBI lineage: Eukaryota > Metazoa > Arthropoda > Insecta > Trichoptera > Limnephilidae > Drusus > Drusus annulatus. Next base: position 233,569 of record JAGWCC010000331.1, read on the forward strand.
GAGGCGGCTGATCTGCTTCTTCACTATGGCCTCAAAGGCCAGATCGGGGGTGAACAAGCCAACCTGGAACACACAGACATCATGTATTATTACAGTAAGTAGTATGAGTGAATGATATAGTAAGCACGCAATGGTACGCACCCTGACACCGTGGATATTCCTGATGGCGAAGGCGATCTCGCGCCTCAGTTCCTTCTCGTCGAACTCCATCTTGACGATCTCGAAGGGGAAACGCTCGTGGAAGAGGCGGTTGATCTTGGCACCACCGCTCAACTCGTTGGTGTTGATGAGCGCAGAGCCGGAGCCCTCGATAGTGCGCTCAAAGTCCGACTGCAGCTGCTGAATCATCTGCAGCATGGCCTTTGTCTTGATGGAGGGGTCGTTGGGCTTGAAGAACTTGTACTGCTCTACGTCTTTCTCCAGGTGCAACAGCTGCTTCTGCAGCTTGTCCCGCAGGCCGGGCAGCGTGTCGCGGATGTGGTTGGTTAGCTGCTGATTCAGCACCCGCTGCAGGTAGGGGGTGCCACACCGCTCCGCCAGGTGGCGGTACGACGGGTGGCCCAAGAAGAACTTCCTCTCCGCAGCCATGGCCGCATTGATGTCCTTGCGCCCCTCTATGTCCTTCTGGGAGCGGTTCACTACGCCGATATAGCCGCGTCGCAGGGGCAGCAGCTTGTTTTCCAGGATGTCACGTGCGTCTGTGCCCTCGTCCATCAGATCCAGTTTGGTGATGACACCGATGGTACGCAGACCTGGAGTGGAACATGTTATGTTATTACTCAAATAAATAGTCCATGATGATTTTAAATATTGATAAAATATGTACAATGTATTAGAAAAATATCAGTTGTAGTGGAGAAACAAGGCAGGTCTAAAAGTTAATGCGACAGCTTAGTGGTTAGAGCAGAAGCCCAAATAATGAAATATCAGATTTAAATCTCAGACATACCATTAAAACATTTTTGTGCTTTTTCTAAAATATGATTTGCATAATCCTTTTTTAGAGTTTTCATATTGGCTGGTCATCTTTGCGATGGGAACAAATCTAAATCTTAGCTGTCAGAGTCTAGAATTCTTAGGTGAACACAACTATTCTCAGCTTGCAACGTCATTTCCAAAATTAGCTATGGAGCTTTGAAATACAAATTTAAGTGTGGCTAATTAATAAGATGCCTTATTTTTCTTATTATGATAAAAGAACGGAGGATGTTGATCGTCAGGATAATTGTTCTCTTTCCCAGTATCTCAAAGGAAGGATTATAGCATTTGTCATTTTAATGGTTTATTGTTGATACATTTTTAAAAATGTATTAAAAAATATACATATCGGCACATTTAAAATAACAGATTATTTCATTTTTACAACCCTCACAAACGACTTTCTTTCAACAGTCTAATTTAATATCAACAAAACACTGCAGTGGTCACTTTCAGTCAAGACAACTCAGGGTGGGAGTAGACCCATTAACAGTATTAGCATCCCCAAAAAAGGTGTTACTACGGTTACCTTGAGGGTCCACCTCCTTGGCCAGCTTCAGGGCGTCGGAGTTGGCCAGATCCGTGTTGGCTGGAGTGACGGCCAGGATGAGGCATGCCTCCCGCTTAATGAACTGGAAGATCATGGCCTTGATCTGGTTCTCTATGTCGACCGGCTGGTCTCCGATGGGCACTTTCGTTAGACCCGGCAGATCGATGAGGGTCAGATTCAGCACTGGAAGATGGAGCGAGGGTTGTATTAACATATCTTAGGTGCTACTGTTGGATTCAGCTAATGTAGTACTGTTGTCTGCATTCCAAAGAAGACCCGGTATAAAACCTGACATTTGATTTCCAACATGATATTAGATATTAAATGTGATATTAGGTATCGAACATGACCTTAGGTCTCAAACACAAGATTGGATTTTAAACATGACATTGGGTGTAGAGCATTACTTAAGTTAATGGACATGAAATTAGGTATCGAACATGATGTTAGATATCAAACATAATCTTAGGTTTCTAACATTGACATTAGGTTTATAAAGAATTTCCCAGACAGGTCCCTGTCTGAATATTAGTCATTACTCAATTCAATAGAGATTCAATATTATCAAACATGACATTAGACTTTGGTATTGAAGATGACATTAGTGACTACCAAAATTTTGACTTGACCTTGGCTTTGATTTGAATGTTCTTTCTTTTGTATGTTTTGTCCTATTTTTGTCATTGCTTCATTTAATATTATGCATGTGCTGTTCTTTCTCTGTTGCTCTTTTTTCCCATTTCGTGTAATGTATTTCTTTTGTAATTGAACAATATTCTGTTAGTTTATAAATAAATAAATTAGATATTGAACATGAAATAAATAAAAAAATAGTCATGAGGATATTGCTGAGAGGCCACTACTTTAGCTATTTCAACAAATATACGTACAGTAAAACCCATTTAAGAAGTTTTGTTTTTCCGGTCCCTTGGAAAACCATACCAAGAGAGTTTCACTGTAACTGTATACCCATTGTGACATTGAATGTGACCAAAATCAAGCATAGCGGGTATGAATAAGTAGAAAGGTCACCATTAGGAGAGTAGACCCTCAGGTTAATGGGCACATTGGAGATGCCCTTGTTGCCTCCGGTTATACGATCCGTCTCGCCCTCGATCTCCTGGCGGACCTCGTTGAAGTCCACAAACTTCTTGCCCTTGCAGTGGAGAAACTCCGCATATTCTGGAAGAAAATAATAAAAATCAGTTTCTTTGTATATTAGTGCCAGTGTAATAGAAATTCACGGGGTCAAAGTCTGCTAATTTAAATAAAAACTTTAAAATCTAATTGATCATGAGACCATTGTAAGATTTCGCAGGTCACAAAGGCTGCGATGGGCTGAACATGTTGAGAATGCCAGGTGAAAGGACACCAAAATATGGGTAGCAAAACATAGAGGTCAGGTGGGAATACTTTGTTTTTTCTACGGGTATTTCAATGGAATGTGCTCCGATAGCGAAAGCTAACTATTTAAAATTTAACATGTGTGTTTAACAGCTCGGCTGTAGAGTGACTCTTCAGCTTTTGCGTTTCCTCCTTCTTTCTTCAGAATCTCTACACAGCATCCCCAAAGCAATAAAACGCATAAATTGAATAAAAATTCTAGTGTAAATAAGCATAGTCCCCAGTGACAGTACCTGGAATGAACTGGTTAACTTATTAAAAAAACACAAGACTTATAAATAGAAAGGTTAACCTCGCAAGGTAGGACCTATTAGACAGGTCGCGATCTTTCTCAGTTTTATGACCCCACAAATTCATGTGCTCCCATGAGCGTGCTTTATGAAACCCAACTTAATTTGATTAATTTTTAACCACTGTCCTGTTTACAAGAGTCAATGGACATTACGGAGTTCACATTCCGCCAATAATTATTATATAATAAGATGGACACTATCAATGTTCTCGGAAACAAAAAGAAAAGGGTATGTCATGCATATTTGAAACTAGTATAGGATAAAAAAAATTGCCTAGAAAAATTAGTTATTTAATTAGTGTCCCAAGCTATACAAAAAAATTAGTCAGTACACGATAAGTGCAAAATTTGACATTTGTGATAAGAACATGATGTTACTTCATTATGAATTGTGTTCTCTCTCTATTTAATACACAAAAGATCACGTGGAATAAAGTAAAAACAGTAAATATTATTATTTTTCGATTGATAAGGATAATTATAAGTTTCAACCTATTCTCCTGAGAGATGGTATGTTTTTATAGTATTTTAAGAGCACATAAATATATCAAGTGGAGAATTTTATTATGTGACCAAGAAACTGTGAAAATTTTGTGCCTGTTTTATCACATGCATAAAATTTTATTGATAGTATGTTTGATCGATATTTTTTCCAGTAAATGTGAGTCACATATATAGGAATATGACTTGGCTGAATGTTTCTGAATCTGAACACAAGCTTTCCAATTCAAGGGGTGACATTGTTTCGAGGTTCTAAAAGACTGCGATGGGCTGGACATGTGGAAAGAATGCCAGATGCAGAAACAACCCGGAGTTGGGTCGAGGAAGAGGTGAACTGAGCGGCAAGGAGCCGCAGCAAGTGGGGGAGGCGCATGTAGCGCTGTGATTATAATGAATATTTATTTAATTATATAAACCCTCATGGGTTTTTACATAACAGTGTAATATATAACATAAAATAATAGTAACATAAAATAATAGTGACATAAAAATAACATAGAGTAAATGATTAGCACCCAAAAACATAAGTAAGTTAATAGAAATATTATAATGCAATAAATTAAAAGCAATATTTTTGAAAGAGGTATGCTATTATAGCCTTCTTGTAACTAGATTCAGTGCAGTTGAATATATCTACTATTTCAGCGAAAGAATTACCCACTGTATGCAATCTAGGTACAAGCGGGTATTTAAATGACTCAGTCTTGATATTATTGTTACATTTAAAAAGAATTTTGGATCGAGTGGATCTGTTAGGTAATTAAGCTAAGTAAATCAGGGCTGTCTATAATACCATTAACAATTTTAAAAATATAATACATTATTCATTTTCATTGCATTAAAATAGTTTCATGTATGATTCCGGTTTACTTGTTGCAACTGTGCATTCCTAAAAATACCAATCCACGACAGTCAACTCTTAGATCAGCAGTGTCATCAGCTATCGGAAGGTTGAATGAATGAAAGCGCACACCAGATACTAGGTTCGGAGAGCGTACTTTCGGAGTGTCAGGCCCTAAATCTTGAAATAGACAGCCACATGATCTAGGATGATTGAAGACTCGACGGAATTCAGAGCCAAACTTAAGGCTGATCTCTTCAAAAAGTTATATCTCTAAATAGTAGAATTGCAAACTTAATTTGCACGGCTAGGCTAGTGGATTAGTACCTTATGTCACTTTTTTTCTATTATTTCATGCATTAATGCACTAAAAATCCTACATACAAATTGTTTAAAAATCCTACATACAAACGCAACTTATTAAAATTTAATCTCTTTAAAAACGTCTCTAATTTGCTTTGTTTCGGTTTTCTCCTTACTTCTATCATTATAACTCAATTTCCTCACTATCTACTGAAAACCATATACTCATTGTCTCATAAGCGCCCTTGAGGTGATTTTTCACAAAATTGGCGCTATACAAATTATCCAAATATTATTATAAAATATTTATTTTCTTTTGTTACTTGTTATATTTACACTGTTTGCATTTTTAGAATCGCTTACTTATAATACTTAAATATTAATGTTTTAAGTACCAACATATTAACTGTCCTCAATCTTATTTCCTTTTCTTTGATTTGACAAATATGTTAATATGAATTCATATGTTTCATCTGAATTTTTATACCTTTAGCTCCCGGTAAATTGTTTTTTAATCTGTTGATGTACACATACACTGTTATACTCATATCTGAACCTTTTCTCTCATGATTTATGATAACGATCATGATTTTTTAGATAGTTTTAATTTGTTTACATATTATGTATTATTTTCTTCTTGTTAGTTAATCTTATTAGCATAATTAATTTAATATGAAGCGCACTTGAGGTGAAATATCACAAAACTGCGCTATATAAGTTACTAGAGTGCAAATTTTCGATCTACTGCTGTACAGAAAGTCTGAAACTCTTCAGTCTGCGATATTGTCAATAAATAAATAATCACAGAAAACTTTGTATTTAAAGTATAGTTTGTAAGCTTTAAAGTTAATTTTAGGTTGTAGTTTTTAATTATTCACTAGCCTGGTTAAGCGTCCTTTAGGTGATATTTCACAAAAAAGTATTATTCCGTATTATTAATATTATTAAATCATGACCATGTGGAGACCAAATGTATGCACTGTCGATTCTAACATACTTTTATATCACCGAGAACGTATGTGTACCAGTTGAAAATGCAGGGGTCATTGTTATAACAAACAAATTAATACAATATTTGACCACTTTTAAAAACACTTGTCATTAAAATACCTATTTGAAAATACACTCATATGATTCATTGCGTATATAAAAAACATTTTATTGTTTTAACTGGCTACATCCTCCAAGCATATTGACATTACTCTGATACCGAGAATTTGAGAAGTACGAAGAAATTGGGGTGAGTAATTTTTTATCGAGTGAATCAAAAAAGGTTATATTTGTATTTGTTGATTTAACATAACAAGATATTAGATTTACTGTGACCTAATGCTTTTCATATTTTTCGGTGGCCAAATTATAAATTCAATAAAAAATAATCTGTTTTAATAACGCCAACTTATTGAAACATCAAACATGAAATATATACACACTTTAAACACCCGTTACCGAAGCTTTTTCTTTATCTTTCCTCCAACACGTACAAGTCTTTATGTCATATGTACATACAGTGAAACCCACTTATAAAGTTCCCACTTAAGAAGTTTTGGGTTTTAAGTCCCTTGAAGATGGTATTTCTCAATTTATCTCATAGAAAAGGTTTACCAACATAAGAAGAAGAAAAAAACATTTTCTTGAAAACCTTTTTTTTTTGTTTATAGTTAATACCACGCTAGAGTCTCAATTGCTCCCAATCGTCTAAGAGCCAGTGAGACTATGGCATCCTCAGTCGGGGTATGTTATGAGGCTGAAGGTAGTGGGGAAGGGAAGAAGATGGGAAAGAGGAAGGTCGGTAAGTACCTGGCTATTCAGATCTGGTCACCAAACATGGCTAAAGCCATTTCAAACAACGTTTCGATTCTGAATGGTGGTCTTTCACCAGGGCGATACTTAAAGTATCTATCACTCTGGAACGTGCCGCAAATATACTATATATAATTTTATATTAATTAAATGTGTTAAGACAAATATTAATGAATTGAAATTTATTTACACACGCTGGGCTTGAACCCGCGACCTCTGGATTCGTAGTCGAACGTCTTACCACTCGACTAGGGAGACCGTAAAAGAGTTTCACTGTAAATGTATTTATATTACTAATACTGTTTTCTTATGTCATTTCATACTGATTTTGGCTTTATTATTTTACACTGTTTTTGTTATGCCGTTTAACACTGCTTTGCAAAATATATACATTAATTTAATCTTTGTAAATTAAAATAAAGCTGGGTCTGTTGGCATGCTGAAGCAGAAGGGTTCATAGAACTATCACAGAACACATAGAAAAGTTACATGATGATAGCCAACCTCCGATAGGAGAGTTGTGGTTTAATTTCATATGAGTGGAATAGGCGGAGGCGGAACTTAGGATACAAGGAAGATACGATAAGGCCAAACTGCGGTATGTCAATGGCTGTGCACATTGAGGGTAGAGAGATAGGCGGGGAAGATTAGAGGCAGGAAACCGCAGCAGCAGCAGCGTTTGGTATGTAGTACTATGGTACTGCACTGTGCAGGCCACCAGAGGCAAAGATAACAACATGTCGTTTGCAGTGGCGTGCATTGCTCTATGACCAAAGGTAAGCTGTGTGTAGTTTTTCAATATGAATTGTGCATTGAATATTTGAAATTAGCTTTATAATTAAACCTTTAACTGAACATGGTTTACTGCACAGGAGTGCGATGAGAATTTAGTTTTATTTATTTTATATTAGTTACTTTGTACATTCAAGTTTACAAGTAACTAATTATTTCATTTTCTTCTTAACTTTGTATAATATTTTAACTTATATACTACTTATTGTTTTGATTTATATACATTTTAAATATTTTTTACGTGCTATTTTGAATTTATTGATAGGCATAATTTTGATGGTTTAAGGCAGAGCATTATAAGATTTCATCCCTTTATATAGTAAGCTATTTTGTGTGTTGGCTTTATTTTTTTCTGATAGTCTAATTTCTTTGCATGCCCTTGTATTATATTTGTGAATATCAACATTGTAGATAATTTTGTTAGAAAAATATTTTGGTAACAAGTTGTTCTTCATTTTATGTATAAACATCAATGTGTTTAATGTTAGCATCTGTTTTACTGTAAGTATAATTCTCATTGCTCTATTTTGGAGAATTTGAAACCTGTTTTGTTCTTTATCATTACACAAGAAAAGAATCGTTGAACAGTAATAACAATGTGGAGCAATAATGGAGTTGTATATTGTAATTGCGGGTTTTCGGCAAATTTTTTGAAAATTGAAATAGAATGGTAATGGTAATGAGTGTGGAATGGAATGGGTGCTTTTACAGAATAGCACTGGTTTTATACCTGCATTTGTGTACATGGTCAAACTAAAAGTATCAGAGTCCAAACATGTGGTCTATGGGATAATACATGTTAAAGGGAATTTTGGAAAGCGATGTTAGGATATTAGACAGAAAGACATTAAGGGATGTAAATAGGATACGATAGGAGATTGGTAGGAATATTTAGTGACATGGGTAAGTTGCACTGGTTGGGTCACTACACAATTACAATATCTTTCTGCAGATTGAATTAATGAAGAAATAATGAAAAAAAATCTGTTCAAAAGTCGTTTTAGCTGTGGGTTGGTGTATTTTTTGTTGAGTTGAGGATCTTGTATTCTTACCCAAGTTGATAAGATTAAAATTAATTAAGATTAAGACCTCTTTCGAGTATAACTGTTTCATAAAGTTTAGAGCTTTGAAAACATCTTCCTTAGGGGGTTTTTAATGGGACTCTAAGAATAATTTTCATAACTGCTTTTTATGTTACGATAACAAGTTGTAATGTACATGAAATTCCCCATCCGAAGATACCGTATTGTATTGTTATTTCATAATGAACATTTTAGTGTGCCAAAATTTCTCTAGTGCAAGCAGTATGTGGAAGCATGTCTTGCTGTATGAATCCCACAAAAAAAACTAGACTGAGGAAGTTAGATGTATGGTCACAAGGTAGGCTGCAACTAAAAAGTATAAATTATTAGTGTAGGATGATGGACATAAAAAAATATTCACAAATTTACGGAAAAAAAAACACATTTCGATCAAAAATTTGTTATATTTTTTTATTCTTCCTTTATCTTTTAATTTATTTTGTTGGTTCATTTTTCTTATGGTATGCACAACTTTTCAGCCTTTATAGACTGCACGCCACTGGACTGATTTGCATATGAGAATATGTGAGATATGTTATGTGGCCTTTGATAGAATACTGCCTAGCTTGAGCCCTGAGTGTGTAAGAGAGATATACAGGGGAGGGGGGGGGGGGTTGAGAATGTAACAAATACTTATCAATACATATCAGTACCCCAGAGAACCAAACTGTAAGTCCATGTATCGCGATAACATTTTCCCAGAATTTTAGCTCCCCTGAATAAATTGGATTAGTCACTTAGTACAGATTGATTCTAGCGTATATAATAACCTGACAAATCATTACAAGCGGAAAATGTTGCTTGTGCAATAATGGAGGACTTAGATAGTAGAGGATTGAACCTGCAACGCCTGGGTGGGAAACCAACGCTTTGGACCACTCAACCACTCACCGGACAATTATGTTTGAATACAAATCGGCTTGGGTACTGTGTATATATGTACAGTATGAATAATAATAACAACAATGATTGCGCAGATTGATTTTTATCAATAAATAAGTACCTAATTATTATTAATCACAAATCTAAATAAATTAGTCATCAATATTATCATGGAGCAAAAGTTTTTCAGTGAATTATTTATTCAAGAATTTGTTATCAGTGGCGCAAGCACTGATAATTGAAGTGATTATAATGCTCTTTAGATAACAACCACCTGACCGAATGCGATAGAAACTTTCAACAACATCTTTATTCAGAATTTAGATCACAGAAGCTCTATACTATAAGGCATTATGACTAATTAAACAATTTACTAGAGGATGACATGTGACACACCTCTCTCCATGCATACACTCCTCGCTTCATCCACAATCATACACTCTCGTTTATTATTACTCTCAACATGATGTGCCCCAAATGACTGTTTCACTTGATCGTGTCATGCATCATGGAACATCCTCGACTTCTTGCATCTCCTAGCGCATCATATATTACTCTCCTGGCACTCAGTGGTGGATCGTGACTTCGGAGTATGCTAGAGAAAAGATCGTAGAAATAAATATAAAAAATTAAAATGGTTGTCGAACGGCAAATATTGTTATTGAGTAATTTTATTATCATACTAAATGTTTGTTGGTTGTCACAAGCTAAAAACCCAGGATTAAAATTTTTCATTAAAAAATAACAAGTTTTGAATTTCTTTTACTAGCATCTGCACTCTTGGTATATATTTTTTTAAATACAACTAAAGATTACGCATACCTCATCTGTTCATTTACACTTACAGGCAACTCTGTATATACATTTTGAGAATTATTCAAGGCTGGATTATCAGTATGTAAGAAGCAGTCATAGATTACATAAACCTTTGTCTTTTGTAAACAAAGGTAACCCTGGAAATGTAACTAAGCATTTTTATCTTAAATTAATATTTTAGTAGTATAAAACCAATAGAACAAGAATAACCCAACTAAAAGACCTGTATATTTTATTATATTATGAACTATGGAGCTACGAAATATCAAGGTTTAATTAAGAAAAGATGCTAAATTTTTTGTTTCTTTTTTTTCACCAATTCTCGTAGTGAGTAATAGTATACTGATCAGCTGTTGTATGACATTGTTTCGCACATGGCAGACTTAAAACTAACAAGTACCATCAATCAACTATTATCATAAATTCAAATAATTGAATCGAATCATCAATCAAATGTGCAGCTTGTGCCGAAAAAACCAGCAACGTTATTGGTTTTTACGGATAAATCATGAGTTATTGAGAAAACAATTTAAAAATCAAAACAACATACTGTAAAGCATGTTTTCAATAATATCGAAGAGGTTACAAATTATTATTTATAATTGGAGCATTTGCTTGCGTTTCAATAAGGGGAATTCAACAAAAATTCTAGGCAATTATCATATACCGGCAATAGCAGTCAATTATATTAAGCCAGCAAATTGAGCGTTGTAAAAAACATGAATCAAATTATATATATATGTTAATAGTTTCACATTTGAAGTAGTCTCAAACCAATGAAATTCTCTTATGTAATTTCAGTCAATATTATGCTATCTGTACAGAAAAAAAATTATAAAATGCTGGCAAATATTGGTTTTATTGCATTGGGAATGAAACTCAAGTGGGTTTACCACTAAACTACAAGCCGTCTGAAGTTTGAATAAAAGCTAAATATCTTAAAACAACAACAAAAAATTGTCTACTATTTAATGTTATTGATAAGGTCATAACAATTAGCTATGGTCGGAAGAGTTCATTGTGAATAAAGAATGGAAGTATTTCAGACGTTTTTACTGAAATTTATCCTTTGTATTGGCGCATTATCATATCCGTGAAAAAAATATAGGAATCACCAATAAAAAAAATTACGACATGCCTTTGGAATTTATTTAATGTATTTATTAACCAATGGCTGCTAGAAATGTGAAGAGGAAGACGAAACATCCATTCACGTAATATTATGCCGATGTCCCGCCATGATGGGAAAAAGTCATACGGCCGCTGTTTCCAATCAAACTTAACCATTCTAAACCGGGTTCAAATGTATAATTACGCTCTTCCCAACACAAAACTCTACTTAACTTACGCCAATCCAAATACTTAAGTTAAGGAACAATCTCCAAACAACAGGATTAAAGTCGGATAACCAAGGGAGAAGTTTGATAAACTGTCAACGGAGTGAAAAAAGTAACATTTCTGACGTTTACATAATCCTAAATTTGATTTTTGTATGTTGTAATAATCACAACTAATAAGATATGAATGGTACAATACTTTGTTATAATAAGAATGGACAGTTGAATTATTCAATGATATTGGTATATATAGCATCAGAATACTAAAAATAATAACCATTTTCAAATGTCGTAATACATTATCAATGAACAGATTAAATTTCAAGATCAAGATAGAACTGACAACAAAATAAGAATTTGTCAACAGATATTTGTTTGAAAAATATACAATGTGTGTTAATGCATTGCAATATGTAAAACAAACAATTGATTCATAATGAAAGCGATAGTATTTGCTTTACGATGGGTTTGTGTTAATTTTGCATTAAATAGGTTCACTCTTGATGTCGTTATTTTAAACAAATATTGGGAACAAGCAAAATATGCACGACTAATTGACGGCCTGCATGGTCGAGTGGTAAGATGCTCGACTACAAATCCAGAGGTTCGCGGGTTCGAACCCGGCGTGCGCAAATATATTTTATTTAATCAATATGTGTCATAATACAGTTGTTTCGTATAAAATATAGTATATTTGCAGCACGTTCCAGAGTGGTAGATACTCAAGAGTATCGGAATGGTGAAAGACCACCATTCAGAATTTAAACGTTGCTTGAAATGGCTTTAGCCGTGTTTGGTGACCAGATCTGAATAGCCAGGTACTACCCAACCTTCCTCTTCCTCATCTCCTTCCTCTTCCTCATCTCCTTCCCCTCCCCACTACCTTCAGCCTCACAACATACTCCTATAGGGGATGCCATAGTCTCACTGGCTCTAGACAGTTGGGAGCAGTTGGGAATCTTGTGCGGCATTCACGTAAATTTAAAAAAATAAATAAATGGAAAACCTAAAATATGATACAATTTTTTGTCATATTTTTGATTTCCACTCAGGAGGGAAGGGTAAAACGAAGCTTAAAGTATTGGTTTACTGAAATCTGGGTACTTTTTCCGCATTTCATGAGGGGTGGGCCAATAGAAAAATAATATTGGGCATTCCTACGACCGTCAAAGATATGTGTTTAGCTCATTTTTCAAGAATAAAATAGCTAAAACGCACTATGCATATGCAAATATTTAAATGCATATAATCCGATAATAAGGTATTTAGTGAATATAAATTAGAGATTGAAACATGGAAATCGATAAAGAGATGCATTTGTGTTACGGTAGAAGAGTTGAATTTTTTTTGCAATTTATAGCTTAAATCTCGTCTATTTAATGTAAGAATTTGTAAATCTTTCATAAAAATATTGTTGCCAGTGCGGAGTTTGTTTTTTTAAGCTTAAAAATGGTTGTGAAGCTGGAGTCAAAGCAAAAACTTGTTGGCGTTTAATATAAATATCATTTTATTCAAAGTAACCTGATTATTATATTTATAAATATGTTTTATGGATTTGAATTAAGATATAGTTGTGCGTGGTACTCTATCCTCCCCGCCTACCTCTCGGCGTGATAGTATAAGTAGTAATATAAGAAATTTGCTTTTTATTATCTGTTTGTTTGTATTCAATTGTCAGGAAACTTAACGTTGAAAGAGTCACGGCTGAATGAGCAACTTACTTATAAGGGCGTGAAGATGCTTGAATAGTGCTTCCTGCAGCACTGTTAAAATTACAACTAACAACTTATCATTGGCTGCATTTGATCAGATAATTAACATATTATTAATGACTTACAAATAGATACCAGTTTTAAAGAAATATTATTAGAGCTTTTGTAACGCATCTTTCAAGATAATTTAAAAAATTTACATCACTCAATTCGTCTAGAACACTTAATTTTTTAAATATTTTACTTTTTAATTTAAAATTTTCAGTTCACACTTGACACATTTAATATAAAAATATAGTGCAAGCCAAGCTTTACTTTATATAGTAACTTAGGTTACGCGAATCACGTGTTTGCACAACATTTAAAAGAAGATAAATAATATTTTGATTTTTATAACTCTTCTCAAAAATAGACACTTTTTGGCTTTCTAGTACAAGCAATACTACAAATGATTAATCTGTTAATTTTATATGGGTAGTTAGAAAAATGTCTGAGGTTTCCAGTGAATACAATTATTGAACAGTATTATTTTTAATTCTTTATGAAAAGCATACTAGAATTTTAGGTGAAACATTCAAAAACGTCTTCTGGTTTCAAAACTGCGCCTATTACTGACATTTAAGTATGTTTTTCATAGAATTTAAAGGATTACAGTTGTAAAATTGTATTCACTGGAAACCCTAGACATTTTTCTAACTACCCATTGAAAATTTTCAGATACATCGTTTGTATGATTGCTTGTATTAGAATGCTAGAAAGTAACGTTTGGTGTCATTTATGAGTGCTGACCCTTAACCAAAACAAATTTCTGTCATATCATTTATATTTGAGTCATAATGATTTGTTTTTTAAAATAATATTTTCACTAATAAATAAACCCCCTGATTATATGTGAGAAAGCATGGAACAATAATAATAATAATAAAATGAAAACTAACACCATCAAACAATCATTAATTGTTCTCTTTATCACTGGATTCAGAAAAGATAATAATTATAAAACATTGATAAGAAAATAGAACTTGCTTAATGAATATTATACATGTATGTACGCTTCCCGTGAAAACTCATTGAAAATAATGGGGAATGGAGCACACTACACGGACAAAACACTAGATGGACAGGGAGATAGATGTTTCGACTTACCGGCAGTGTTGTGAATGAGCTGTAGAATAAGGGGACGGCGGGTGACAATACCCGAACCTCGGGGTAAGAAATCCCTGAAAAATAAAATAAATTATTAAAGGGCTAAAAAATATGCTAGTTAATTATTTTATTTTATTTTAGTACATATAACAGGCATGATGCCCAAAACATATATACATGAGTGGTTATTTAATTGGAATATTTAACAATAGTTAGTAATCAAGTAAAAGTTTATGAAAAATGCAAAAGTAAATGAACAACGAACATAATCAAAAGAATAATATTATACAAGGTAATTGTCTTTCGGTAATGTAACTCTCGAACCAAATTAATATCAAATCAAATCTATCTCACATCAAATTATGTATCAGTTTAAATAATTTTTTTATTTGGTAACTCGAGTATATAAACATGACATTGTTATATCATATTTAGGTTATAAATGATATATGTTTTATGTATTTTTTATATGAATACCGCACAAGAGTCTCAACTGCTCCCAACAGTTTAGAGCCAGTGAGACTATGGCATCCCCAAATAGGGTATGTTGTGAGGCTGAAGGTAGTGGGGGGGAAGGAGATTGGGAAGAGGAAGGTTGGGAAGTACCTGGCTATTCAGATCTGGTCACCAAACACGGCTAAAGCCATTTCAAGCAACGTTTCGATTCTGAATGGTGGTCTTTCACCAGGGTCATACTTAGAGTATCTACCACTCTGGAATGCACCGCTAATATACTTTTTTTTTTTTATATGAATTAAATGTGTTATGACACAAATTAATTAAATAAAATTTCACATTCGTAAAAAGCATTTACTTTGTGTTTTGCCATATTTATAAATAAAACACATAAACTTTGTATATAACCACTTAATTATTTAATATCACGTCTACCGGTTTCGAAAGTACCCTTTCATCATCAGGACAATATTAAAAATTATTTGTATTAAAAAAATATAAATATTAAAAAATTTTAATATTGTCCTGATGATGAAAGGGTACTTTCGAAACCGGTAGACGTGATATTAAATAATAAAGTGGTTATAAACAAAGTTTATATGTTTTATTTATAAATAAAATTTATTGGCGCACGTCGGGTTTGAACCCGCGACCTTTGGATTTGTAGTCGACCGTCTTACCACTCGACTATGGAGGCCGTCAATGCATTATAATATATATGCATTATAATGCGCCCTTGAGGTGATTTTTCACAAAAACGGCGCTATACAAATTATCCAAATATTATTAATATATATGCATTATAACTGTAAGAGATCCTATGCCAAGGCTGACTAGGTTTGGGTAGAGGGTTTTCTGCAACTTTCGTTTGTTTTAAGTACACTACTTGCACTTGCGCTTTGGTGTACTGTGAGTAAGTTTATTGTGTATCTTTACAACCAAAAATTGTGAACTTCCTTGAAAATGCAAGTGCAGTTAGGTTAGGCTAATATATTGAACTGGATATTTCAATGGAAGGTGCGTCATTGATCCAGTCGCCACTGAAGACACGTCAAATGCGTGTCCAAGATACATACACATGAACACGGTTAACATTTACGAATTGAGTGGTAGACGTAAAATCGATAAGAGTAAAAAATCTAAGGACAATTAAATAATTAGACTAAAAAATATTAACCAATACATCATGGAACCTGTCGTACTTCATAAACAATCATAGCAAATTTAATATATTTATAGGTACCTAGCTTTTTCAAATAGTGTCTGGAAGACAAACGAAAATTGTTATGTCACATCAGGATTGAAATTTGTGCAACTCAATTTTAACCCAATTATCAAATTCTTCTATTTCTTCATACTTCAAGAGCCATCAAACAACTTAGACATAAGCTCACATTTTAGGAGTAGAAAAATGTAATCAGCAAATAAAATTAAAAAAGAGATTTGTTTTTAAATGTTATTGTGTGCGATTTTTTATATCCCACATTGTTGTTATAATATTAAATTTTACAATAACAATTAGCTTTGTAACTTTTATACAATTTACTAATTATACATTTGAAAAATGGATATTGATATATCGCTTAAACCGTTATTTTTTCACTAGTAGGTTGTCATAACAAATTGAAAATTACTAATAACTTAAGTGTTAAGGATGGAACTTTAAATTCTATTTTTTGGTAATATATTAACGAAATATTTCTAACTAACATGAAAATGCACTAGTGGTGAGATATGTGAATTAACCATAAGTATAATTATTATTGCAGTGTTTGTATTGTTTTAATGTGGAAATTGCACAAATGGAGGAATGATGTTATTGCGACCAAAACGCCACAAGCACAAACAGACACAACTCGGATATTTGCAATAATACATTAATAAAAACAATGTTCCTCTCTTCGTTTCTAATTAAATGAGGAAACGTCATTTCGATACACTGATTGACTCATGCATAGTGGTACTTATAGATTACTCAATTAAGAAAGGCGATTTTTCTAAGGCATGGGTGGAAACCTTGATTATCTGATGATTTAATTACGTTTGTAGCGACTTCTGTCAATGAGAAGAATAAAGTTAGCAAAATCGTCCTCATAAACAATGGCAGAGGTTTGGTCAAACTGTCAAAGTCATCTGTCATGCGTCATTTATGTGGCGAATATACTTATTTTAAAAGGATTTGAATTAAATCGTAAGTCTGGGGGGTCTACGTTGTGGATTGAACATGAAATATTGATTGTAAACATTAATGTATTGACATTTTACCTTCCGACGAAATTTTCCAAAACGGAGCTCTTGCCCGCTGACTGACCGCCCACCACAGCGATTTGTGGCAAATCCAGTTGCATGTGGACACCCAATTGAGTAAAAGCATCTTGCAACTTATTCACGATTGGAATAAGTTGCTCCATGCCCGTATTCCCGGCCATTTTGCACCGGGTTTTGTGAGAAACTTTGACGAGAATCCAACCCAATATCCTTTTGGACGTTTACCGATTTTCAATATGGTGGAGGTATAACAGCGCAGGCGCACGGTTTCTCTAGGAGTGTCAATCCAAACAGTGCGTCTCTTTCTCTCCGCGCGGAGACTCGCTACTTCATCACGTCAAACCGCCAAACAAAATCATTACAAACTCATTTCACAACTATAAATTCTTTTTATATTTGTTTCAATTTAAATTATTTATGTTGTGGCTTTAAGAGAAACAGGACGCTATATTAATCATTGGGTTGAATCGAAAATTTTGTGCGAAGGCGAAAATCAATACGGGCAGCCTTGCGCATTTGGAATATAGGGCAACAAATTGAAATTTTCACGGAAAGGACAAACGGCTATCATACAGTGAATCTATTTTATTGATCAATCTCTCGATTTGCTTAAAGGACCAAAATAGCATTATAAGAAACGAAATTTCAAACTCAGCACCACTTATTAAAATACAAATGCTTAGGTTTATAAAGTAATAAATTATGATTACTTAAAAAAAAAATTGTATTGTCAAATTGTGCTTTTTATAATGAACAGCAGTTTATTGAAAAGCGTTGAAAAAATACTATAACATCAACTCAAAATAAATATTTTAAACCTGTCTCATTTTTTAAAAACCCGGAAGGGACAAAATAAATTAATCCATTTGTAG
This sequence comes from Drusus annulatus, assembly GCA_022651775.1. Lineage (NCBI taxonomy): Eukaryota > Metazoa > Arthropoda > Insecta > Trichoptera > Limnephilidae > Drusus > Drusus annulatus. The sequence continues at coordinate 251,604 of JAGWCC010000331.1, forward strand.
AATAGCGATAGTTTTTCGTGTTTTGTAGATGCGATATGCCCCAATCCTTTAAAAAAAGGTTTTTGTAATAAACAGAAGAAATAATTATTTAGGGTACATTAAAACGAACAGTACTTGAGTTCGAAATAAAAATATATTTACTATATGGCAACATTTTGTACCTGTCGTCAAATATATTTCAAACTGAAAACTGTTAAAAATATTTTTGTTTTTGTTAGGTATCTTATAATACTTCATGATGTGCGACCCTAAACTATTCTCGCTTATATCATCGACAGTTTCAACAATGCCGGAGCTCTGCAACCCTCTTGCATTTTCCGACGAATTGACTTCAAAACAAAATGAATATCGTAAAGTTAAGTCAGAAATAGTTACCTTGCACGAAGAAAGCAAGAACGCCGATGCCTGCTCGACCTACAGATTTGCCGATGATATGCTGAGTAATATAACAGACGGTAGATTTGAAGAATTTCTGAAATCTAAGCCAAACATTATTGACATGACTGAAGCGCAAATGGCCCAAACTAGAGCAATGCATAAAAACATAATTGTTGCAAATCTTCAAAGATTAAAGGAAAATGCAAAACCAATACCCGAAGACAATATGTTTTCAGAGAGTTTGGAAAAAGTTAAGAAACAAAGTTCTGAGAAAACCTCTCGAGAAGCTTTAGAAAAATGTCTCCAGTCTATGGAAGTGTTTAAGGCTAATTTTGAAGCTGTCAGAGACGTGCCTCAAAAGATGACAAGGAATTTGGATTTCGAAAGCAAAATGCAGAAAATACTGACGAATATAGCAGAATTTAACAAGGTTTGTCCATTTAACTTTTCATCATTATCATGGACCCCTTTTCCTCGTTAGGTAGGGAACAATTTGTTTCGACAAGACGCCTTCAGGTGTCCCTATCTTGTGCTGATTTGGCGGCTTCAGTTCGTTGCAGGTCAGATTGTGGAGAAGGTACTAAAGAAGTTTCTAAAATATCTTTATTAAAATAAAGAGGCTTCGGTACTATCTGTATATAAATCCATCTGCCCTCCTCTATGAATGCTGGGTATTCACTGCCATACTGCTTTGCTGATAATAGCTTGTAACAGTCATATCAGCAATCCAGATATCCTTGAAAAATTAACTTTTGCGCTCCTGATAAGTGTACTAGGGCAGGTTGCAGAACCAATCTACCTTTGGCAATACCTGTTAGAGAAATATTCATAATTTGAATTGACCTGGAACCCTGTAGTATAAGCACATTGATACAGGTTTTATCGGTAAATTGTCATTCCCAGAGTCCCACGAGAGATCAAGACTGCAGATGACTAAATATGCTTATTTAAGTTGTTTTTAAATTCAATAAAACCGCTTTGGATATAAATTTAAAATACTTTTGTCTTTTTATAATGTATTATGGTCATTTGAATTCTTTGTTTCCCCTCTGGAATTGCTTATAGAATGTACCATGAAGACAGCATGATTAAGCAGTTCAAATTCTTGATCAAGTCCAATCCTATCAAGGGTCAGCATAATAGAAGATTATGCAAGACAGGATGTGTTGATGTTGAGGTCCATCCTTTCCATCTACGCCAAAACAAAACCATACCTGTCTCGTGTCTAATTCTATCAATTACCAATTGAACCAATGTCTAAATGTTTCAGCTCATCGAAGCGAGGAAGACCATCCAGGAACTGAGCGATGAGAAGGAGCTAGTCAAATCACCCGTCCAAGCACCATCTCACCTCGCCGGGGTAATCTCCCAACTCTTGGAGGAAGTCGAAAGAGTCAACTATGTGAATGATGTAGTCTAATATGTAGTAGTAACTGTTTAATCGGATCGCTCCCATCGGTCATAAAAAATACATTAACACATTATCTGAAAAGATCGCATAATCGACAAAACATAATTTAGTAAAATACAAGTGAGTTATGACGAAATTACAGTCGGCAAGGTAGGACAGAAGTTGTACCTTGGGAAATCGGGAATCCGGCATTCCAAAGGTTAAGTAGTGGAGCATAGTGCTTTTTTAAACTTAGATCTTTTTACCTTCTAAACATCTTGGGTGTTGCCATTGAAATTGAAAAAAACGAGAGATTCATTTGCCAAGTGACCATCTATCCGTTACCATTGAAGCTCTAAATAAACCTTTTCCATATGGAGTTAGTTAACTTTTTTACAAATACATAACTAACTTATATTATTGGTGTGTGGAATGTAGGTACGGAGTCAATGTCTTACGAGAGTATAAAGAACAACACGTCTCTCTGAGACTAAAGGTCAAACCGCACTAGCGCGTCAGCGGCGCTGCACTGCACGGCGCGACACTTCACCACGAAATATGTTTTCACTGTTTTGTATGAAGCAAACCGCACCAGAGCGGCGCTGCACGGCGAACAGAAAAGTGACTAGTGCAGTTTGACCTTAAGAGCTTTAATTGACTAGTTCTCCAGTAGGTAAGACACCAAAAAGCCATATTTATGCTAGTGTTTTAGTGGGGAGAGCGCAATGTCATCACTCTACGCCTAATTAAAAATTAACTGTTATAATTGTTATGGTAAAAATATTTGATTTTTTTTTGTTACCATAACAATTATTTAATTCTCCACTGTCCAGAATGTAGACATGTTAACTCAAGCCATGGTCTTGAAATTTTTGGTACCAGTCTAAATGATTTTTGTCATTCTTTACGAAAAAAAAACTTTGACTTGACCTTGGCTTTGAATATTCTTTCTTGTATATTTGTCATTGCTTTATTTAATATTATGTATGTGCTGCTCTTTTTTCCCATTCCGTGTAATGTATTTTTTTGTAATTGAACAGTCTGTTAGTTTATAAATAAATAAAGTCAATGAATGCCAAAACCTCAGTTACTACCTGGAAAGTTAACTCTGTCAATCTGTGCAACGTATTTAATATATGTGTAGCAAAGTTATGGACTACAAAGGTCACGGAATATGAAAAACCTAAGCATCCACTCACCTTGGCTGATGTCAAAAGTGTACACCCATAGAAAAGTTACCCGTTTTACCATTCAAGTACCTTCTAACAGAGTCGCTAATAATCCAGTACACACGTATGTGGGAATCATACTTCTCTTGTATCATTATGTTTGCAACTTACCACAGCCGGATTCATCAACAGTTCCGTCGTTCGTATGAAATAAAATGCAGAAATTCGTATGATTCTTTGTAAAATTTTATTAGGCAATAAATGTAAACATTTTCCAAGCCGACCCCCCCTCCTGTGTGGGAGGGTGGCCACTCGAAATCTTACAATACTACAGTATGAAATATCATTGGTGCCATGCCGATGGAGGCTCCGTTGGGCTGACGGGCTCGCTATCAGGGTGTCTGTGGTGACCTGCTTTTAATAGCATTGTCAACCAACTTGCATGCTCAATGTTATAACAGCATTGTTAACCATCTTACATGTTGGCCATTAACAGCATTATGAATATACAGTTTTGCGAGTTATTAACCTAGCGTTATATGGTATACATTAAACAAACTATGCTTTGGTAATTAATACATGAACCAAAGTTTGCTTCAGGGCTTGAGTATACAACCTAAGCGCTTTGTATAAAGTTGGGACTCGCAACGTACAAAAGTGATGAACTGATCTTTTATTTAACACTAGTCGAGTTATTATTACTAAAATCATTTAATTTTCACAAGGTCAATGCAGGCTAGAGTTGAACCCTTGGCAAGTGCATTTACACTCGGACCACCACTGTTTTACTCCTAAAAACATATAATTAGCAAGTGGTCGCAACTTGTCTACGCAGCGCTACAGTTTATATAAAATAGACATATAATTGCATTAGTGTGAGTGTGATGATTGCCAAAGAAACCCAGAAAATGATAAGAGACAATTTAAGATACAGTCAAACCCTGTTAAGAAGTATTTCAAGGGACCAGCCAAATAAAACTTCTTAAGCAGGAAAACATCTTAAGAGGGTTTTCAAATTTCCTTTCTATATAAGCGGCAGAAGTCAAGCAATCGCACCATAGGTAAGAATTATTGATTATACTTTTTTTTCTTCTTTTTTAATAGTGAATACCGCACAAGAGTGCCAACTGCTCCTTACCGTCTAGAGCCAGTGAGACTATGGCATTCCCAATTGGGGTATGTTGTGAGGTTTAAGGTAGACGAGAGGGAATTAGGGTAGAGGAAGGTTAAGAAGTACCTGGCTATTCAAATTTGGCCAATTCAAGTAACGTTTCAATTCTTAATGGGGGTCTTTCACCAGAGCGATACTTAGGGTATGAACTACTCCGGAACGTGCCGCAAATATAATATATATTATTTTAAATCAATTAAATGTGTTATGACACATATTGATTAAATGACATTTATTTCCGCGCGCCGGGTTCGAACCCGCGATCTTTGGATTCGTAGTCGAGCATTTTACCACTCGTCGCAGGTCGTCAAAAGAATGATATCAGCTAATAATATTTCTTTGCATTTTTAATTCTTTCTAGTAAAGGGGTATAGACAGCGGAACGTGTGCTAAAATCTCGGACCGGTGACTCGAGCAAATCGACATTACTAGATGTTTCATTCGAATCGTCCGAGACCAAAAAGTCTTTCTTCCAAACTCAAAACCTCGACCTATTTTCTTTGTCGCGACTCGTGAAAATTTATTCACATTACTCTCGTAACATGATGTGCTCCCGGTGAATTTTTTTGTTGGCATCGGAGAATACTCGGCCAAATCGTAGTTCGCGGTTTCGTTTTGGTCAATTTCAAAAGTGTTTTCCGAATCCGGCACGTTTTTTAAATCCATTGATTTTTCAAAAGCGTCATAATCGTCGTTTAAACATCCGAAAAAATGGCTTTCTCTTCTTTTTGTTTCCGTGGGAAAATAATCGTCACTATTGCATAAAATTGTCTTTACAGGAGTAGAAGAGTTTGGAATCTCTTTTACATATTGATTTTTACGAATTGTTGATTTTGAATCTGTATCTTTTGTCCTGGTTAAAATTGTCTTTACAGGAGTAGAAGAGTTTGGAATCTCTTTTACACATTGATTTTGAATCTGTATCTTTTGTCCTGGTTAAAATTGTCTTATTAGCAATAACTGATCTGTGATCCGAGTAGGTGTTCCGATTTTAGAATTAGCATTTCAAACCCTTAGAATAAGACACAGCCAAGTTATGCGATAATGAACTCTAGAGTACGTTACTTTAGAGCCCATTATCTCATAACATGACTGTAATAGTCTAGTATTCACTGCATTTGGTTAATCCCAGCCGATGGGTAATAACAATAGCTGGGAAATACGTAAGCTTGTCAATTTTAGGGTTTTATTGGATCCGTTATAGCCGCCCGGCCGGCCGAAAGATTAAAGAATACCGACAATAAATCTTAGAATTTGTCCTGTAAATCCTTTTAAGAGGGTAATAATTTTGTTGGGGGAACATATTTTCGATCTTCTTATGCGGGAAATCTTCTCACACGGGAAAAAAATGCGTAATTTGTATGGAAATTTTCAGGGTTAATGAAACAGGCCTTCTTAGGCGGGAAAACATATTAAACGGGAACTTCTTAAGCGGGTTTGACTGTATTTGCACTTTAGTCTTTAAAACTGCGTGCTTTGGAAAATGATATGAGAATACGATGGTACATTTGACACATTTAGAGTGCAGCAGTCTCCCAATGAACACTGGATGATTGTAAAATGTATATTTCTGATAGCAAACCTCCCAACGAGAGCGTGGCAGTAGTTTTATAAAGACACAAACTAAACAAATCTAACATTAAAACTAATCAGAAAGTATTATTGCCTTTAAAAAAAATGAAGCACCAATGGAGAAATTATTATGCTATGGATCTTAACACATCACAAATACCTTACATGTTTACAATATTAATAAAGAGAACAAAACGATTATAGACTCGGCTATTTTTTTTTACATGAATTATAGAGTAAATTTTTTTTTGGCAGGAAATAAATACAATAAAAAGTAATAGAAAATAACTTCATAATATAGACGACTCGATATCTTAAAATTTCATACTAAACGGGAATACATAAATCCAATATAGGATGCACTGCGCAGGTCAAATGTCCACTGATACACTGGAGGCGAGGCCGGCCCTCCGTTCTCGACACATTGCACACTACTTACTTAATGTCGTTGCATCGCCTCCGCAGTCTTATCGCAACTTCTCAACTTCTGCCCGGATAATCTACTTTGCTGCCAACAAACCAACAGACAAACTCCCGCTGCTAATCATAATATACCAAGCCGGAATACACTTCCCCGATATACCGAGAGTAACAATACAGTGCTAGCGAAATGAGGCGAATCAAAGCAAAAAGGACGAGGCATTCCCCTTTCGCTACAGTCTTGTCCAAACACCAAATACTAGTACACAGGGGAACCGTCCCTGTCGGTGTCACGAGTGTCGGAAGGGTTAAAGGTCCATACATATTCCTCCCACACTTCCACTAGCCGATATGTTTCGCTTTCGTCCCCGCGGCCTGTGTGGGATGCCCGCCTACCTGAGCCCCCGCAGTCCAGTGTGTGCGTCTCCGCACCGGGGGCGCTCCTAGCCGAGCCGCCCCCCCGAGACTCTCGGTCTCTAAATTCATGTCAATCCTGCACTGGGCAGTCATTAATATTTTATATATTTTTTTGTCATTAGATTAAATATGTTCAAGCCTGGCTCCTCACGGGGCAACATCATTCTTCTGCCGTAGTTCCACTTTCCAAATAATTAGTTCCATTGTTAATCATCGAGCCCATTTTTCACATCGGGTCAAAACGCAACCTTTGCGCAAGACAGGTTAATAAACGAAACTCTTTCACTGACGACATCTCTTCAACAGGACGACACTCGAGACTTGAATACAGAGAGTTAGAAGAAACCATTGAAAAACAGTAAAATGCTGCATTGCATTACATCTTCTAAATTACCGCAGCGTCTTTAAAATCCAATCACAGGATTGAGATATAGCCCATCAAATTGACATACACTTTCCCTATCCGATTATATTGCACTTTCACGTATTCCTCTCTCCCGTCTTATTCCTTCTTGTCCCCTTGGTCGGGTGCGCTGGTGGGGGGGACTGCAACAGGGGGGGCAGGAGCAGCCGGTGCCCCCTCCCCCGGAGGGGTCGGAGCCGGGCTCTCGGGGCTCGGGGTGACTGGTTTCTGGGGCTCCGAGGAGCTCACATTGCCGGTCTGCTGATTGCCTGATGGAAGAGGAACGACTATAAAAGACATTCACGGGGTTAGGTTAGTTGGTTAGTAGTATAAATACACATACATAAGACAATACATGGGTTAATAATTTGCTAGCCCACACAATAAGTGAACTGTTCTAAGCAAGAGATACATATAATTAAATCGAGATACTATGACATTTAATTTTACAATAATTTGACAAAATTTAACTCATCAGATAAGGTTACGATCTTCAGATATGTTTCAGTCGGCAATTCCTATCAAAGAATATGGATCATCATTTGAGTTGTCATTACTACAGGAATCAAAATAATACACGGTCAAAGTAAAGAAAGGTTAAAAAAACATACATTGTATAGGGGATTTTGGACACAAGGAATTTATGACCTTAACTTAGTCACAATTCAGTGTCTTCAAGGGATGGAAAAAACAAAACTTCTTAAGCATGAGAACTTTTTAAGTGGGTTTCATTGGTAGATATGTATCTAAGGAACGACTCTGCATACTTAGCTCAAAATTCGATTTTATTGAATCATCTCCCTTTTCCTTTCGCGCACAGATACAAATTATCCACTAAGTTTTATTTACTTTTTAAAATTAAAGAAATGCCTATAAACATTTATTTCACAAATAATGGGTTAATTCTATCGCCAAAAACTGTAATAAGGGGCTGCAGCCAGTGGAGTATTCGTGGAGGAGGCCAAATCCCACCCCGGGATCAGCCCTGCTGTGCTGATGGTCTTCATTCATAAATGAGAATAAAACGATACTAACTTCTTGGGGGGTTCTGTTGATAGTAGCCTCCACCAGCGTGGCGGTTGTGAGGAGGGCCCCCACCGGGGTGTCTGTTCCCGCCTCCGCCCCTGGAAAAACAAAATACCAACGTACTATAGTCATTTTATCTGTGAATCGTAGAATAAGCCACAATGGGAATAGGGCTCGCCTCATATTCTAAATGTCCTCAGCTTTATTTACACTAGGAAGGATCCATTGGAATTTAACAATTCATAATCATTGGCAACTTTGATAACAGCATAATATATTGTTACACACCAGCAACCAAACTCTAGTAAAAGTATTGCGCAATCTAAGATCTCCCAATAAATCTTTGCTGATTGAATCAAGTCAATGTTAAGATGTTCATCATTAAAAAAGTGGTAAAATAAAGCATGCAAATCAATATTGAAAACTGTATTTCTGTTAGGTGGGCAGGAGCTGCACTTTCCACTTTTTAATGTACAATTAAATCTTAGATTTGGTCGCTGGTGTGGAGAGCTGTTGAAAAGAGTTTCTGTGGCAAATATTATGGTCACCTACCTGTTGGTGTTATAGGTGGGTGGTGGGGGCTGGTGATGCGGCAAAGGGGGCGGCCTCTGGATGGGCGGAGGGTATCTCTGCTGCTGCTGCAGTCCCCCTCTGCTGATGGCCATGTTCAAGGATGCCTGCCTGCCGTTGGGCTGAATCACCTGGGCACATAGCAAAGTGAGTTTATTATTTGGGTAAATTATTTATTACTAATATGAATACCGCACAAGAGTCCAAACTGTCAGGAGCCAGTGGGACTATGGCATCCCCAATCGGAGATGCCGTGCGGATGAAGATACAAGGGAAGGAGATAAATACGGCTAAAGCAATTTCAAGCAACCCATGGAGACTTGTACCAAAAACATAAGTGCAAGTGGATAGAAAACAAAGGCATAATAATGATGAAGAATGATGAGAATCTGACCTGCTGCATGTGTTGGTACTGCTGGTACTTGTTGTGGTGCGGGGGACTGTGTTGTTGCTGAGTCTTCTGCTGCTGGGCAAAGCCTCCTGCTTTAGGAGGGCCCTGCGGGGGCCCGCCCTGCCCTCCACCCTGCTTGGGGGACGGGGCACCCCCGTAGCCCGACTGCTGCTGCTGGAAACCCCCACCCAGCTGACAGAACATGCCGTTGTTCTGGTGGTCCTGTGACGGATAGCTCTGGAAATGGAATATGCGACTTGGTGAATTTGTCAAGTCATTACGATTATCCCTACAACTGAATCTACTGGGTATCCCCCCGCTCATTGTGCACATCTTACTTGGTGTGTTTTAATATTCGTATCCTAGCGGTTAGAACGCAAGCTTTGATAAGCCCAGAGTTTCTAGTTTCTAAGACTAGATCATAACTTTGCACATTCGTCGGCAGGACGCACGTCTTTTCGCCGCGCCTTTTGTTTTCGCTTTATAAAGGTTTTTTTTTTGGCATTCTTCTAATAAAAATGAATGTCAACAGTGAGTTTACTAGTGAGCTTCGTCTGCTCACTGTATTCAAGTGTTGGTCTCAAAGGTAGACAATTTCGCGAGTGATCTACTTGAAATGAAATCATTACTTGTGGGTAGTGCGAAATATGTTGATCATGTATGTACCTGCGCGGGCAAGCAGCTAATCGTAAATGCGTCGGTTCCCGATATCACCACGGAGGGCAGCACGTCTACAGTGCAGCTACGCCCCCCACCGCCTCCGCTTCCCCGCACCAGGGCTACTAATACTGCTGCCACGATATCCACTGCATCCACTACTACCACCTCATCGCTAACCCGAGGCGGCTCGCCTCAGCCCCCTCTGCCCCGTCGCCTCGCCCCACACCCAGCCCGCTTCTACCGCTTGGCGTCCGGTTAGAGTTACACGCTCCCAGGCCGCTAAAGGCTCGAAGACCAAGGAGCTGGAGGTGCAGGATGCGTCTTCCCCACCTACATCTGCCGTTTCTGCTACTGGGGACAAGCAGCAGCCATCCGAACCGTCTTCTTCCGCAGTACCCGCCGCTTCTGCTACTGCTACTGCTTCTGAGAAGACCCCAATCCTGGACAAGGATGATGCCTGCACCAATTTACCCATTGATCCACCACAGTGGACTAAAATAATACGCAAGCCGGCGTGTCACCGTAGAGGGGTAGCCAAAGGGCGTAATTGAGTCACCAAAACTCAGTTTTTTTCATTGTTACCCCTTACACCCTGATACTTCTTGCGATGACATGTCGCTTTACTTAAATTCCCTGGTCAACGCCGCATCGTTTACAGTCGTTAAAATCAAGTCGCTAGGGGTGAGTACTCCTCATTTAAGATCGGCATGCCTCAGTCGGCTGTTGCCGAGGTTTTGAAAGCAAAACACTGGCCGGCGCTTCGCACATTCATCAAAGATTGGGAAGTTAGGCTGGCGGCGCCACGTCTTCCAGCGGTCGCGGTCGGCAGTAGCTGACTGAACTTACACAAAACAAAGCTCTTCTACTACCAGAATGTTAGGGGTTAAAAACAAAATGCTCGCGTTTTTACAATAATGTTGCGGCCGGTGACTGTGATGTCATAGCTGACCGAGACATGGCTAAATGTGGGTGTTTTGACCTCTGAACTTTTTGGGAGTGACTTCTTAGTTTTCAGAAGGGATCGAGACAATGGCAGTGGCCACAGGCAGGGTGGCGGTTGTCTCCTTGCCTTCAAGAGTGAGGATGGGTTAAAGGTCGAACGCATACTCTCTCTAGAAACTGAGCAAGAGGATTTATGGGTAAAAGTCTCGTACAAACTCTCTGTCACATTCATTTGTGTTGTTTATTTTTCCGCCCTAGCAGTAGGTGGGAGATTTTCAGGCAATTTTTTTGACAGAATTCATTCAAATTTCGATGGGATTGGTCAAAGAAATGTCATTATACTGGGAGACTTTAATTTGCATTCCGTTTGGGAAGTTTCCAAAGTAAAATCAGACTTAGAGTACCTATGCGCGGTTTTGGACTCTCACAGTGTAATGGCATTCTAAATTCCAATTCCAGAATCCTTGACTTTGTTCTGTGTAATGTCGATCTCGAGGTGATACGTAGTGTTGCACCGCTTGTACCAGAGGACAGCTATCATCCGGCCATCGAATTCATGTACAGTTTAGGCAGAAGATCTTCCAAAAGTACTAGAGTTCCAATCCTTCAAAACAAAATCTCAAGAGGGTGGAACTTTAGTCATGGGAATGTCTTAAACTTGTACGATTCGATGAGATAGACTGGCAAAACCTTTTTTACTTCAACTACAGTAAACGAGGCGGCGCAATATTTTTACAATTGTATTTATGATGTATTTAATTCATGCTTTCCCCAAAAAACTTCGCAGGCGGTGGTATTGCAAGTATCCGAAGTGGTTTTCGAGAGAAGTCATCTCGAACATACAGATCAAGCACGCCCATCATAAGCGTTGGAAGGCTGAAGGCCTTCAGAGTGAATACGATCTGTTTAGTTCTCACCGGGCATTGGTTAGGCGCCCAAGGTTCGTGAGGCCTAGCCTATGTGTCTGCAGTAACATCGTGCACGATCCCAAGATGTTCTGGCACTACATAAAATCTCTTCGGAAGGATGGTGGTCTTGAAGATACCATGATGAAAGGTGATCAAGAATTTCATGGCTCGGGTGTGGCAAACGCATTTGCTGATCATTTTCAATCGGTCTACAGTAAAGACCCTCCCCCTTCTAGATATTAATAATGCGGTCACATTTAATACCAAAGGAGCTTCAAAACGTCGATCTAGGTATATTTACCGAATCTGGCGTTCACGAGTGCCATTAGACATATGAAGAACTCACACTCTATCGGCCCAGATTTTGTTCCCGTATTTTTTTTATTAAAGGGGTGCGCTGAGTTTCTTAAAAACCATTATGTTTTATTTTCAACTTAGCTGTTAGTACTTCCACTTTTCCAGAATTATGGAAAGTTTCCAAAATTGCCCTATTTTTAAGAATGGCTCCAAAAAATCTATTGAAAATTATAGACCAGTTGCCATACTATCCGCTCCTGCTAAATTATTTGAAAAATTAATTTATACATTTATTTTACCTCAAATTGGCGTACATTATACCTGAACAGCATGGTTTCAGAAGAGGAAGATCCACTGAAACCAATCTGATGGTATTCACTGATTATGTTGCTAGATCCTTAGACAGTGGATACCAAGTAGACTGTTCATATAACGATTTTTCCAAAGCTTTCGATACCGTGAATCATGATATCTTGCTTTCGCCAAACTTGCCCAAATGGGCTTCTCCTTTCATATGCTTCAATTTTTCAGAAGTTACCTCGAAAACAGAAAGCAATTTGTCACACACGGAATCTTCCAATCCGGCTGAGTTTTCTGTTCTTTCTGGTGTTCCCCAAGGGTCAATCTTAGGTCCACTTCTCTTTTCTATTTTTATTAATGATATTGCCGAAGTCATCCGTTTTTCTAGCTTTCTCCTTTTTTGCAGATGACCTTAAAATATTTCTAAAAATAAGAAGTATTAAGGATTGCCTGCTTCTTCAAGCTGACGTCGATAACATTTCTGAATGGAGTCGACAAAACCAGCTCATTTCAATATCTCGAAATGTGTAGTCCTTTCTTTTTACCAGAGCATTTAGTCTCACCTACCACAGGTACACTATGCTCGATCATAATCTCAAAACGCGTTTCCACTATAAAGGATCTTGGGATTGTGTACGAAAGTAAGCTTGCATTTCGTGTTCATATCGAAGGGGTGTGCCAGTCGGCATTGAAAATGTTAGGGTTTGTTCTCAGAACCGTCAGAGTTTTTAGGGATACCCGAACTCTGAGAACACTCTATTTCTCTTTGGTCCGCAGTAGGCTGGAGAGTGGTTCAATTATTTGGAATCCTCATGAGGTGGGGTACTCCCTCATCTTGGAGAGGGTCCAGAAAAAGTTCCTGAGATTTTTTTATACATGAGAATGCGGCCACTACCCGTGGCTCTACCCAACGAACTTTCTCCTGGGCAGCTCGGACTTCACTCCTTACAGCTCAGGAGAGAGGGGTATGCCGCCACTCACTTCTTCAGACTGCTGCGGGGCTATATTGTAAACCCTGCTATTTTGGAGCGCGTAAGTCTCTATGTTCCTGATGACTATCTAAGACAGCGTCTTCATAGATTATTCTATCTTCCTGCCTGTAGGACCAACCTGCCAATGGTTCTGCCGGTGGGGAGAAGTATTTTGCTCCTGAACAAAATCTCTTCCGATATCGACTTATTTCATGTCAGTGAGGAGAGATTCAGAAGTGAAATCCTATTGATTCTTGAAAGAGTTTCTCCTCATTGACCTGATCATCACCACTGCCTGAAATTTTATTTTTTTGAAATTTTATTTTTTGTCACTATAATTTGTAAAAAAAATAACTTATTTCTTATATGCATTAAATTCAAAAAATTTGTCATGTATAAGAAATTTAATAAAAATATTATTATTATTATTATTATAAGAGGAACCAAATGTGATGGAGGAAAAATACAAATTCCAAAGGTTTTTGTTCATTGTTTGCCTCATATTCTAAATGTCCTCAGTTTTATTTACACTAGGAAGGATCCATTGGAATTTAACAATTCATAATCATTGGCAAATAAACTAATGGTAAGTATGTAATCTAGCATATAATTATAGGAATGCAGTAAAACGGCGCATTTTTACACCGGTGAAGACTCATCGCAATTCTGCCATGTGACAGAATATTGCAGGTTTACTCTTTTCAATAATACAGTACAACCCCATTCATTTAAAATCCATGGGACCTCAAGCATAATCTCACCTTATGTTGAATTTCAACTTATTTGAATTAAATTCATAATACAACATATATTCGCGTAAATCTAAATTTCTTAGCTGCTTACAGGTAAAACTTATGCTTTGAAAACATGTGAAGCACTTACACTTGCAATCTTCTCCGGTCACTTCCCCAAGATGAGTCATCCTGATAAACTCAGACACACGCCAGTTGAAAACACGACATACACTCACAAGACAGAATGTAAACACCAAGACTGAATAAATGGGACTTGCAGCGTGTGGCGTGGAGGTATTTTGGATTCTGATCTTTTGTAGCCATTATCACATATATTTCCCCTTCATTTACTCAGTACAGGAATTACAATTTCTTGGAGGACCATAAATTTGACCAGTTTATTAGACGGATCTAACATGCCTACCTGCAGTGGGCTTTTCAGCTGCTGCGGCCTGGAGGGGTGTGGCGGCTGCGGCGCCTGGTGGTGCTCCTGCTTGCTCCCGCCCACATACTGTTGCTGTTGTTGTTGCTGCTGCTGCTGCTGTTGTTGCTGCTGCTGTTGCTGTTGTTGCTGCTGCTGTTGTTGTTGTTGCTGTTGTTGTTGTGCAGCGCGGCCGTATTGTTGTTGCATGGCAGCTGCGGCGGCCATTTGGAAGGGCGATGACAGTACCTACAGAAGAAAATGTTTCAGCTTAGGACAGTTCACGGCGACTTTCAGCTATTTAACAAATTGTCAGCCGTCAAGCATAAGTCACGTTGATCATGAAATCAACCATTTGATGGACATGGAAAGTTTGAAGCACCCCAACCTGAATGTCTGGCTCTCATACTAGAGTGCTGTTAAAATTTAAGGTTTGCTTCGGTTGATAAATTAATTTTGTACCTAGTCAACGCCCTTATTCTTGGTATTCAGGAAGTATTCTGATAAAGAATTCATGAGGTTCACTAAATGGTCCCTTATAACGAACATAAAAATGATAAGTCCAGAGATTCGAAGAGCGTGTACATGCTCAAACATGCACTTTCGGAAATGTGGACTCAAAAGTACTTTGCGTGAACATGGCCTTAGTGTTTTTGGTCGATACCCTGACGGGTTGAATCACAATTGAAATAAATAAATTTGTTCCCCATTCCCAGAGAAACTCCCTGCCCAGAGGAGAGCCCGAGAGCTTTGGGACAAGGAGTACAGGTCTGAGCACGGAGGTACCATATTCTAGCACACTTATGACTCTTTCATTTCTTAAGTGGATCAGAAATGGATCTAAGGAGTGTGCGTATTAAAACAGGTTTGACGATAGCTTACCTGTGACCCGAAACTCTGGATGCTGGCACTGTTATGACTCTGGTTTGGCTGACCAAACTGCATGCCGTAGTTAGCCGATACGTTTCCGGGTTGCTGGTAGAAGCCTGTCTGGCCGCCTGAAACAATGATAGAAAAAAATAATTGATTAATTAACTATTTAAGATTAAAATATATTTCAATACCTTTTATGGGGTAGAATGATTTAACTGAATGCTGTGGAAATGAGATCCCTGAGACGTATGTGCGGTAAAACCATGAATGACCGTGTAAAAAATGTGGATATCCGGAAAGAATGCATGGCTGATGTAAGCGTAATGACTAGGATCAATGAAAGAAAAACTTAGACGGTAAGAAAACGTAGAGCGAATGAACGAAGAAAGGAGTGTGAAAAGTGAATGGAAAAAGAAGTCGGGAAATAAGGAAGACATGGCACGATCAAGTGAATCAAATACTTGAAGCAGGTCATGATAAAAATTCAGAATAACAGAAGAGTATGTATGAATGTGAATGAAGCAAGGAGTGTGTGCCAAGACAGAGTTGTTTGGCGGTCCGCCCTCTCTGCCTACCCCTGCGGTAAAACGGCATGATGGTTAGTTACTATGATTTAATTGTGATTCCTTTGTCCTATCCATATCGAGTGATTATATCCACTGGTTCATTCGGTGTTTGTTTGGACCATTTATAATTTTGTTAAACTAACCGTTATTCTGCGAGTAGTAAGTGTTGGGAGGCTGCAGGGGCGGGGGAGCAGCGGCTGCCTGGGGGGCAGCCCGCACCAGGGAGGGGGGCGGTAGGGCTGCGGCGTAAGGCGGGGGGGCCGTTGCGTCGTGGGGGCCCCCATAGCCCAGGTACTGCTGGGTCTGGTAGGTGCTGCCTTTAGTACCTGTTAACAGAGGAAGACAGCGTCACTAAATTAAATGCCGAATAATAAGACAGTAAAATATTATATGCCTTCTCAAGTGAATCTTTGGTTTTTTGCATAAAAGTGACCAATAATTTTTTTTATAATTTTGACCATATTTCATAACATTATTTGATTAAAAGTTAAAAATCTGCATGCTGAAGTAACACAAACGCTCTTGCAAAGAGATATGGTTTAACGAAATTAACATTGCATTTTCTGTCTGTAATTTTTAAATCAATGCAACTATTTTTGCAAGACATTTCCATCATTTCCATTCAAGTCGGGTCACAAAACCTTTTTATATAAAGTAAACAAGTTTTAATTTTGTAGTGTTCGTCCAATCAGATCGAAATTAGCTTCAGATTTGTATCAGTCGGCAATTCCTATCAAAGAATTAGGATCATCATTTTGGATTTCAACAAGGAATAAGATAAGAAGTTGGTGTGATAGTCTCACCGATGGCTCCGATCTGCTGGGTGGACGGCTTGACGCTGGCCGACATCAGCGAGTTGGTGGAACTGGAGATGAGCATGGTGCTGGGGTTGGTGCCCAGTTGACCTGTGTTCCCGAAAGCAGCGCTGCCTGCAGCCTGAAACAGGTCTTGCTGCAAGAGGAAAACAAACATCACCATATTAAAGGAACTTGCGGGAATGGATAGCAGTTTTTGTGTAATTATTAGTATCAAATCACATGTATTAGAAAAAAGGTTATTGTCTTGATCTGAACTTGATTATTGTCAGTGTCTGCTATAACCACTGAGCTGGTTTATTGTATTAATTTTCCAATAAATAATAACACTGTTTCAATGTTTAAAATCATCATTACTCTCTCAAATAAGAGGATGTTTGAATGTCCAATCAGATCGAATTTAGCTTCAGATTTGTATCAGTCGGCAATTCCTATCAAAGAATTAGGATCATCATTTTGGCCCTCTATCAGCAGATCATTGTCTTATTAATTTGTTATGTCAAGTCTAATCCAGATTATGTTTTGTCAAAATGTATATTAAACTAAAGCAGGAAAATGAATAGATTCATAAAATGTTCCTACCATTCGGTACTGTCCTTGCAGCCCTTGGAACATGTCTTGTGGCTGATAGTTGTAGGGAGCTGATCCTGCGCCATACGGGCCTCCCGGGAAACCTCCAAACTGGTTGCGACTCTGGTCAATCTGGAAGGCGTTGTAAAGGCCTCCTTGCGAAGGCATCTGCTGGGAAGAGTTCAGAAGCTGCTGCGAAGAGTTGAAGACCACGGTGGGAGGAGAAGGAATAGCAGAAATCCCACTGTACTGAGTCGGCGGGTAGTTGAGGTGGTTGTATGCATGCTGCATGGGAGGGGGGGACAGCCCCATCACTCCGCCAACGCCGATCGACTGTAAGGCTGTCGCTGTGGCCATTCCCTTGCAAGGCCGTGTTCTGGCCGATCAGGGTGGCTTGCATGCTCTGCAGGGCGCTTTGTGCCATGCCCTGCGAAGCTGAATGCAACGCTTGCTGCGTGGGCTTCACTTTGCAGACGTTTGTAGTTTGGTTGTTGACATTGCCGCCACCGGGAGAGAAGCCTTGAGACTGTCCCACCTCGTTTGCGTTCTGGTGGTCTTCGAATCCACTAGTGAACTGGCCGTGTTGGGATACCAAGCTGTGTTGAGACATTCCGTGGGGAGAGCCAAGTTGTTGGCCGAGATTGTGCTGCGAGGCCATGTTGTGTTGCGACGTCATGAGATGGCTGGACATGCTGTGCTGAGAGGACAGGCTGTGAGGCGATGAGACTGACATGTGCTGTGCGGCCATGTTGTGTTGGTTCATGTTGGAGTCATCAGCGTGGGCTTGTTCTATACCTGTCGGTATCGAGGTATCCCAGACTTTCTTCACACTGGCTATTTTCATGTTCAGTTCTTGATCGGTGGCCGTTGAGATTGTGTTCTGTGATGGAGAACTCATGATCTGGATAGAGCAAGGCAGTCGCAGTCCTTTCGCAGCTTTGTCTTCCGTCAACTGGCTGAGTTCAGAATCAAACGCAAAGTCCAACTTCATATCGGACGAATCTTCGGAATTCTTTGAGACAAACGATATAGGGAGTTGAAGAGAGGAAGGATCCTGTTTGGATTGGTCATTGGAGATGAGGTCAGAAATGAAAGGGACAGATTGAGGAGAATCATTAGTGAAGGCGAGCATTTGACTATCGAGATCGGAGCCTTGGTTAATTGGGACCATGTTTGATTTGGGAGTTCCGCACTGGACTTTGGACGGCCCTCCATTGGAAGTGGGAGACTGTTGCTGGCCAACGGGGGAAGAGACAAATTTCTGCTTCAGTGCTTCGGGTGCAGACTTGTAGTTGGTATTTTCAAAGATGATAGTTTGGACAGGCGTAGTGGTGCCATCCAGGATACTCGACTTGTCCATGCTCACCAGACTGCCGGGTGCCTTTAGTTCAATGGTGATGGCATTTGGAGTACTCCTTTGACTAGATTGTGTGGAATGGTTTTCAACTAGTCCCATATCGTTGGGTTCAACGATGATGGCGGCATTGACAATCTGTTCATTTTCCAAATTTCCTCGCAAGGACTGATTGATGGGCTTGTCCCAAGCACTGATGGGAGACGGGGGAACAACGTTCAAGTCGTTGGGTCCCGGAGGATTGAATCCTTGGCCAATCTGCTTCTGAATGCGAATGTGTTCCCTCTGTCTGGCTAGACGAGGTGGAAGATTACTCTGCCGGAGCCTATCAAACTGGGAAGGTTTGTTTTGAGGGTTTTGTGGAGGACCCATATTTCTGTCGTGAGGTGGAGCCATGCTTTGAGGACCGTTGACCTTCGGGTTCGGGGGACCGGAGTTGACTCGCCCACCGCCGACACTGCCGCCTGACTTTTCGCTAGAACTCCTTGTGGAAGAATTATTTCTCTGACCTTCTAAAGGTTTGCCCGGTTGGGACTTCTGAGATCTACTCTGTTGCAGAGGGTCTTCTTTAGGCAGCTGTCCTCGAGAATCCTTAACGTTCTTCTTGCTGCGGACTTCTTGGAATCCATCATCTATGATCTCTTCCTCAGGAGCATCAGATTTCTTGACATCCTTGATAGATTGACCCTTGGAAGCCGAGATCTTCAAGTCGGTGAGAGCGTTGGTGACGGCGTTGGAATCATTGTACTTGACATCATCCACCCTATTGAGTGTGCTTGTGGCGGAACTGAATGGTAGAATATCTTTCTTGTTGGGTTGGCTGTTCCTGGTGATGCTGCCTGCAGAGTTTTGTCTACCAGCTGAAGCGTTGGCTCCGCGATTCTGTTGGGGGGGATTCTGTCCTGGTTTCTTGTCCACACTACCCAGTGGCTTGGCGTTCTGGCTGGATTGCTGCTTAGCAGATTGGTGTTTGCTGCCTGGTTTGCTCTGCTTGCTTCCTCCCTCCGAATGTTCAGAAGTGGTTTCCCAGGCTTCGTCCTCTCCACTGCCGCCGGCTCTGTTTCTGCTCTTCAGGTTCTTCTCCTGCATCCTGGGCGGAACTCCTCTTCTCTCTCTTCCGATGATACCAGCACTGAGGGCTTGTTGCTTGAGTTTGTTCTTTTCATCTGAGCTGAGGCTATCTGCCTTTGAGGGATCGTTTTCAGACTGGTCACCTGATAGTGAGTTTGGTTGACCGAAGGGGCTTTTGGAACTCGGTGGACCAGGTCCGTATCCAATATGAACAGTTCCACGACCTCTGAAGCTGCCTCGTCCACGCCTGGAAGGTTCTCCTCGGGGTGCGAAGGCTTCCCTGCCCTCACCTCTGCTGTCGTGTCTCTTCCTCTGGTTGCCTTCCCTGGAGGATTCATTGGGGAAGGGTCTGTTTTCATTAGGGCCTTGGTTGTTGGAGTTTCCTACACTCCTGTTCCTGTCATCCTTGTCGGACTTCTTCAACTGTCCCTTGGGGCTGCGAGGCTTGTCATCTTGCTTATGTTCGGGGCCGTGATGGTGGGTTTCGTCACCGCTTATTTCAGACTCACTGTACATAGAATCCCTATTGGAGCGCCCCCGGCCGGGCCCCCTCGTCCTGCGAGCATCTGGGGCCCCTCGGCCGCCTTGCCAGTTGTTTCCTCCACGGTACACCACGAACCCTCGTCTGCTTCCGCCAGAGTCCAAGCGGGTTCTGCTTCCCATGTTGGAAGACTTCTTCTCAGAACCTGAGCTGCTCAGTTTTCTCTCAACCCTTTCCTTCCCCGAATCATTGTACTTGGAGTCAATACTCCTGTCTGTTTCCTTATCATCTAGCTTGTTGGAATCCAGGGACAGGTTCTTGATATTCTCATT
This sequence comes from Drusus annulatus, assembly GCA_022651775.1. Classification (NCBI taxonomy): domain Eukaryota; kingdom Metazoa; phylum Arthropoda; class Insecta; order Trichoptera; family Limnephilidae; genus Drusus; species Drusus annulatus. The sequence goes on from JAGWCC010000331.1 coordinate 271,806, forward strand.
AGCTATGGTGATGGGGCTGATGGAGTCCGCCCACGCCTTGGGACTGTTTTCTGTCCTCGGAGGTGGTACACTCACATTAGTTTCCACTATCTTGGGAGAAGCCACTCGACCCTCTTCCAGCTGGGCCTGTTCTTGCGGAGACTGAACATCCGACTTCTTCATGTGTGGTTTCCCATAGTTAGCGCGTTTGCTTTCATCAGAATCGGACTTGTAATCTTTAGGTGAGCGGTGATCCCTGTAGCCACTTCCGTAGTTGGGATCGTTCTTGTTGGATTCAGTCTTTTCAGGGAAATGTGCCTTCTCCTGGAAGCCACTAGATTTATTACTCTTGGCATAGTTTGCCTCTCGAGTATCGTAGTTCTCGCAAGCAGCGTCTGCCCACGAGCCGGTGAATTCCTTATCGGAGAAGACTTCAGCTTTGAAGGAATCTCGGGCTGATTCACGAGAATGCCGGGAATTCCGGGAGTCGGGTCGTTCGGGCTGCTTGTTAAGTTCCTGCCTGTCGTCCCGTCTCTCGTACTTGTCTATTGACTTCCTCTCGTAAGAGTCAGATTTACGATCGTTGAATTCCTGTGTAGTGTTCTTCCTCTCAAAGCTTTCAGAATTTTTGTCGGAGGCATTTTTAGGTTCGTAACTATCAGAGGATTTGCGATCATAATCCTTCCTGGCACCATCGCTGTATTCCTTTTGGGATTCCCTGGAGCTTTGCCTGTCCATATCTCGGTTGTTATAGTTTCTGGACTGCTTCTCCACATAGTCTTTGTCCGGTGCTCTCCAATCGTAGGAACCTTCCCGGTTGTTGTCCCTCTGCTGGCCATGGTCATTGTAGTCCGAGTGCTTTTTGTCTTCAAAGTTGCTGCCGCCTCGTCTGTCGTGGTCTCTGTCCCAGCGGTTGTCTTCTCCTCTCTCGTCATACTCCCTGGAACACAAAATAGTTCTAATAAGAAAAAAATAAAATAAGACACTCCGGAGAAGAGATACAATATTAAGTTTACAAGTCTTTTGATACATTGATGGCCGCGACGGTCACCGGTCAGACAGAGAGACAAGATCTTTTTTTGAGTTGTTATTCAGCGCCTTCTGTGTAGTTTTCTAATTAGATTGACCAACGCGGCTCTTTTCTATGTTACCGCAACTGCAACATAGCCCGAGAACTCATAAATGTGAAGAGTTTGGTAAAATAAAACTATCGACATTTTACAAAAAAGAGCCAAAAAAGGTGGTCAAAGTATTAATTATGTCATTTTTTTTAAAGTTGTATCTGGATTGAAATAGCACGTCAGACATTGATTGTCCGAGTGTTTTGGATTCCAGCTTTACTCTTGCATTCTTATTTAACAAATCTGCCATCAGTGGGAGGTATGTGGCTTTCTGAATGAATGCGTATTATTAGACAATGTTAAGTCCTCTCACCTGTTGGACTGATGTCTGCCATCGCTGGAGCCAGATAGCTTCCTGGGCGGATGTCTGCCCATTCTGGGTTCATCCGGAGTATGCCTTTCCCTCCTTCTATCATCTCCTTTGTCTCCTTCCTTTCCAGCAATCTCAGAATCAGTTCTGATCCGGCGAATCTGTTTATCTCCATCATTCCTCTTGCCCTGGTGGAAGTTTTCACGCTGTGGACCGCCTTGGATGGGCTTCATGTTGGGGAATGCCCAGCGAGGATCGTATTGTTGAGAAAACGGTACGGGGGTTTTGTTGTTGCTCCCGTCTTCACTATTGTTTCTGTTCTGGTCGGGGTTCCTGGTCTGATCGGTGTTCCTGTTGTGTTGCTGTTGTTTGGACTCCTGACTGAAAGACCCTCCGCTGTTGGAGCGTTGGAAGTCTCCGCGGTCAGATATGTTGAAGCTCATGCGATCTTGCTGGCTCTGTTGTTGCTGACCTCCGCTGCCTCTCTGTTGTTGTTGTTGTTGCTGCTGTTGTTGTTGCTGCTGCTGTTGTTGACCTTGTTGCTTGGCGAACCTAGGCGGGAGGTTTGAATTGAAGTATTTATTGAATCCGGGACCGTCTCTATTATCGGAGCGATTTCCATCTCTATCCCTCTGTTCGTTGGATCTGTGATTGTCCCAATCTCTATTGTCTCGTCCGTCTCTCTCAGGTTCTCTGTAGAAGTCTCGATCTCTGGGATAGTCTCTGTCTCTCCTGTCTTGCTGGCCTCGGTCTTTCTGGAAAGTTTCTAGAATCGCCGATTTGAGTGAGCTGCCTGAATTCGGAGGCGGGCTGGTCGGGTCCGTTTCTAACGCTGTCTCGGGAAGTTGAGCGGTCTAGGGGAGGTCCGGGCTGGCCCTCCCGGGTGGACTGGCTTTCCCGGGTGGACTGACACGCCTCTGGTGGTTCTTTGCCACGCTCCCATTCATTGACAGGAGGGGCGCTTGTCTGTGTGGGCTAGAAATAAGAAAGAGACATACTGTTAGCTTTATTTATTTCTATGATATTCAACTGTTGTGATACTTGGTTCAGAAAAATAATAGTATAGTACCAATACTCAGTAGTACATACCTCCTGGACAACATCGACCACTTTCTCCTCGACTTGAGACAGAGAGAGGGCGGTATTCTCCTGCAGCTGCTGCTGGTACCTCCGCTCCTCCTGCTGCTTCCGTTGCCGCGCCCTTTCGACGGCGGCCGCCACCTCGCTGGACTGCTGCCTCTGGCGCGCAGCCCACACCTCGTCGTCCTCCAGGCTCTTGGTGGTCGACGCGGCCGGGGGTTGTTGTTGTTGCTGCTGCTGTTGTTGATCTTTTTGGACGGCCGCGCGTTGTTGCTGTTGGAGCTTCATGGCAGCCTCCTTGGCGGCGGCCAGAGCATTCTCTTCGTCGGAAAAGGCAAGCTTTTGACTGAAAATTAAACAGATTATTAGTATAAAAGACCACATTTTTCCATTTTTATGCATGGAATATTGTTTCCATCTAATACAGGAAGAACCCTGTAAATTCTAAATTCGGGGGACCTCAAAAATCTAAATGAATAAATTCCCACATAATTCGAAATAAGAAAAATAGCCTGAAAACCTAACAAGAGAGGTGTTATAAGGTATTTTTCGCAAGCGGGATATTAATTCTGGAAACTTCCATTAATTGGGAAAGAGTTCTGAGCCGTTCAGACTATTATATTACTGATAGAAATTGTTTCTAGATTGAAATAGCACGTCAGACATTGATTGTCCGGGTGTTTTGGATTCCAGCTTTACTATTGCATTCTTATTTAACAAATCCACCATCGATGGGCGGTATGTGGCTTTCTGAAAGAATGCTTATTATACTATAGTGACATCACCAAGAGATATAAGAAAATATTTTTTAGTCCCAACTAATTAAATGTAGTTCTGATTGTGGACATTATGTAATACAGTTTTGGTAGGAAATGTTTTGGAACTTACTTGTAGTCTATATCGTCGTGGGTAGCCCAGCCGGCATCCTTGGCGATATCGTCCATGGAGGTCAGCTCCTCTTAGCGGATGATGGGCCGCTGTACCAATTTGTCTATGGTGGGCACATCACGCGAGCGCTGCTGCAATACAAATGAATTTTCGATCTTATTCCCTCATAAATCTATGGTAATAATTATTGATTGTGAAGTCAGAGTAGAGTTTGGCAGGGAGGATGACATTGGTCAGGAATGCTGACCACATCTAGTACAATTATTATCATTTACGTTATTCAGACTTTTGACATATCTTTGTTTGGACATTCCAGACTAATAAATAACCAACACTGTTTCTTTTCTTTGGAGTAGTCAGTAGTGGACTGGTTAGTAACCCGGGTTAGTAACGAGTAGTGCGTTGGGTGTCTTACATTTTGCTGATTGCGTGCCTGCTGCGCGTGGTGGGCGCGGTTTGGCGGGGGGTGGTGCCGGGAGGGGGGCGGAGCGCCTCCCCCCGGAGCCCCAAACACGGGCGGGTACCCCCCTGGCCCGCCCGCACCCGTGCTACCTTTGCACATCTGAAACAAACAAACGCAAGACGATTAGTTACCCGACTCGACTGAAAATAGCCACATATAACGAGCAGAATGGTTGTCAAATTATCTCTCAATACCCAGGTATGTGTTTAAGGTTTGTTTTATCGGTCCCTTGATTTAATTAAAATACAAAAATGACCTAGTTTAACTCTCTTATATGATTTTCCTAGATGAGAGGGTTTTTTTCGGTTCCTTGAAAAACCTTACAAGAGAGGAGTTATAAGGTATTTTTCGCAAGCGGGATATTAATTCTGGAAACTTCCATTAATTGGGAAAGAGTTCTGAGCCATTCAGACAATTATAATACTGATAGAAATTGTTTCTGGATTGAAATAGCACGTCTGACATTGAGTGTCCGGGTGTTTTGGATTCCAGCTTTACTATTGCATTCTTATTTAACAAATCCGCCATCGATGGGCGGCATGTGGCTTTCGGAAAGAATGCTAAGTAACTAAGGTACTGTTGGGCAGCAAGCAACCAAATGGTAGATTTGAATGTAATAAATGAGGGGTGTACTTACAAATGGCGGCAGGGGCAGGGTGCGGTTGAAGGGCTGCTGGCGGGGGTCTGAGGCGGGCGCGGGGCCTTCGGGCGCTCCAGCGCGGGAGCCCCCGGCTAGCCAGCTGCCCTCCGCTGAGGGAACAGCAACCGCAACACACAAACACAACCCAACATTAGATATGCGTAGAACACAACATGCAGAATACATACGGTGAAACTCTCTTGTAAGGTTTTCCAAGTGACTTAGTATGTGAGATAAATTAGACCATTTTTCAATTTCTGTCTTCAAGGGACCAATTAGGCTCATCATTTTGGATGGGATCAATAAGAATGTTTTATTGGTAAATGTTTCAAGTTCTAGATACTGGTGGTTGTTATGCAACAAGAGGGTAATATTTTAAGCAAATTCAGTGAATATAATTGGATGAAGCGGTAATTTACCAAAGGCCTGTTTAGTAATAGATTTTAAATACTGCACAGTCCCTTCAGGTCATCAAGAACAAGGCAATTTATCAACTATCAGGAGCGCACAAGTCGGTTATGTCAGATACTCACTCTGAGGCCGGAGAGAGGGCTGATGAGGGGGCGGAGCACCATCGAGGGAGGGGAACTCCTGCTGGAACTGCGCCGTGCGGTGCGGGGGCAGGGCAGCCCAGCCCCCCGGGTAACCACCCGCATGCTGATGGGACTGGAATATCAAACAAACAATACATATTAATTACAGAATGGAGGATATTTCATGACATGATCATCAACATGGTTTTGCAGTGTCAACACTAATAATAATTAGATGATTTGTGTAGAAAGTATGCAGAAAAGGGGCACTAAAATTTCAATCATCTTACTATTTCTTACAGTAGATATGAGCAGCCCAAATCCATCACACAAAGGAGGCAGATCACGTCTGAAATTGGAATAATACACCATGGATGAACATGGATGTAAAGATTTCTATTCTTATCCAACGGGTTATATTTCCGCTGGGGAGTAAAAGTTATACCTCTATCTTTCTTTCTATAAACTCCGAACAAGCAAGCTTCAATGTACTATCTCAGACTGTTCTCCGCGAAATTACTGATATCAAAACTAAGTGCGCGCATGAACACCTAGGAGATTCGTTCTACTAATGCAGTGCGATTACAGTTGACTTTTCTCAAGTAAGGCTGGGCCACAAATCAGGGTTTCATCGTCTCTATTTCGGCTGAAGAGAAGTAGCGCAATAACTAGTCAATATTCCACATCAGTTGTAAATCAGAAAAATAATGGCTCATCAGATGTGTATCAGACGGCAATTCCTATCAAAGAATGTTGGATCATCATATTAACTTCTGACATGGAATTATATTAAGACTTGCCTGTAAATTTAATTGTTTTTTTTTTAAAGACAAACATTCCTGGGTTACTAATAATAACCTAATAATATCTGAATTTCTCCCACTACCATCATTATGAATGGAACTTGCTTGAAAAATGACGCCTGGGTGGAAACCCGATGCGTTTGTCCACTTGGTGAATTAACTGAAAGTGATGGAGGTAATTTCTCACAGAATTAACATAATATAAATACGAAAGCAGCAAAAGGATGTCACTCAATCGACCTGCACAAACACTAAGGGTCTCAAAACTAAAATAGGGCTGCTGGCCACGGAGAACCTTCACCAGGATAAGGTGCGCAATGCATATTCACCGTGTTGCTGTTCTGCTGCGGGGGCGGACATGCCTGCTGCACGGCTTGCGGCTGCTGGAGTGCGGGTTGCGGGGGAGGCGGCGCCTGCTGTGCCTGCGGGGGCGCTACCGGGGGGGGCGCCTGGCTCTGGCCTTGACCCTGAGGAGGGAGTGGGCCCTGACCCGGAGGAGGGGGCTGACCCTGGCCCGGCTGGGTGGAGGGGACCGCTGATGGAGGGCTGCTACTGCCAAACAAACACCATACATTACAAACACGTCAAGCTAATAGCCCTTCATTTGAAATCAAGAAATACAACCATTATATATATATATGAAAAAAAAATTATCAGAATCTTCTTTCCGGTTTTCTAAAACTAGGTTAAAAGCCATTTTGCAGGATTTTTGAATCCTGAATGTTCTCTACACAATATACTATTTTTATCTAAAAAAAATTCTACAAGTTGTTGCTTTACTATGTACTCGAGAACCTGTTCACGTTTAGAAAGGGTATTCGCTGGCCTAAATTCATCACATTTCTTTGTGTTATTGGGCAATATAAAATGCCAACAAACAGTGGTAAAAGTCGCCTTTCTACTTCGGTAGGAACCAATATTTTGAACGCATTGAAATAAATCACTGATTTGAAAAATACTACTTGTTCAAACATTTGGTGAATGGAGTTTATTGGGCCACATTTTTCTTTGCGTATAGACCGATAGATTCAACCAATACATCTTGCTTGTCCAGCCGATGTTGTTTGTCAAATGAGTGCTAGGTGACTGTTCATTGTTTAACCTTTGCCAAAATGGAGATGACATTTCTATTACTGGCAGTCCAATTAAACAGAAGAAGGTATTCAAATAATAGTAAAAAAAGATCAAATGGTTATTTTAATGAGACAGAGGTTAGAAGCACAAGCTTGTACCAATTGTAGTGAAAAGTTGTCAATAATGAGAATTATAAAACCGGGCAGGACGTGTAACAATGATTGAAAATAGCTTTCAGGACAAAGGGTGTTGGAAGCCTAAACTGGGGAGTAAGCACAGTACGAGGAGATGGGCTAGGTGAAGGGGTGGATGGTTCACCTGCTCGTGTTAGTTTCCTGTCCTGATTCAGTCTTCAGGGACGGCAAGTTGGCCGGGGGTCGGCGAGCCGAGGGGACCTTGCCCAAGCTTTGCATGCCATGTTTACGCGATAGTTGAGATTTTACTGACGAAGGTTCTAAATTTTCGCCCTGTAACAAAAAAACACAATAATTAGTACGAAACAAAATCATTTAAATTACATAAACTAACAATTGGAGAATGCATTGAGACAATCCCAATGCAATAGTTTGAATACAGCCATTCAAATATTTCTACATAAATATAATATGTTACCTCACAAAACCGTTTCTTAAGGTGGGCTCTTATGACATGTGCTTGATAACGTTTGTTGGAGCATTAAAACATGGTACTGTTATCTTATCAGATAGCATATATTATAACTGAAGGGCACGTAGGAATGACAGGATTTATGGCAAAGACCAATTTTTTTAGTAAATCACTTATCGCAAGATTTTTTTATCAATATTAGAACACCAACCTAACCATATTCAATTGTAAAATGAAGGCCTAAGGTATACGGTACATTCTCAACTGAGGTCTATGTTTTCTTTTTTTGCACAAAATAGTTGTATTCAGGGGGCTCCAGACTAAAGGTGGCTACTAAACTCGACAGTAGAGAGTGCACTATATAGTAGGATTTACAACCTGTAAATGATTTTGTTGCACATTGTAGATCCAGAACGGTAGGTATTTTTAGTATCGCCCATGTGAAAGACCACCATTCAGAATCGAAAAGTTATTTGAAATTTCTTTGGCCATATTAAGTTACCAGATCTTAAGAGTCGGGTACCTCCAAAACCTCCCTCTTCCCCCTCCTCATTCCCTTCAACCTCACTACATACCCCAATGGGGGTTTCACAGGCCCACTGGGTCTAGCCAGTTGGGACTATTATATTTCAATAAGAAAACAAAATGATTTCATTTTCCGTCTTAAATTATATTGCATCGTACAATCACGTTTCAATGTATGAATGTATAAAAGAAAGAATCGATGAATCACTTTTCAAGATGGCTTCAACCTTTGATCAAAGATGAAAAACTCGACAGAGACCAATACATTTTTAGGCAATAAATCACAAACACGCATTTTGCCAAAAGTCAAACATACTGCGAGGGATTAAAATGTAAAAATAAATCACCTTTGAATCATTTAAATTTAATTTTGAATTAAAATCAAGCTGCATTTCTACTGCCTCACAAATCACTATTATTGCACACTCAACTGAAATGATTGTGAAATGATCCACATATTACACTGTAATAATAATACTTATCTTTTTTCATTATCAGTCAAATACAAACTCAATGACTGTGAAACCGAAAAAAAGGCCAACATGGGAGTGAATTAATGATATTACAATGATTATTATTTGTGAGCTAGGATGAAAAAACGGTAAAGGATGCGTTGAAATGGTCTAAAGAAAAATTATCCAATTTAACTGTCAAAGATTCGGTTTGTCTGAAGCGAGGAAAACACTTGAATGGTGAGCTCCAGCATATTGAAAATTGAAAAACATTTTTGTCTGGAGTTTCTGGTTGATGCTACTATTTTCAGCTTACAATATTGTTTGTATCATGAGCTCTGAAGTATCTTTATGACTGTCGTCAAAATGAGAAGAAGACGCCATAAAAATATTGTTTATCCTCTATTATTCAAATGCTCAATAAGAAAAGAGTTGAAATTCATGCAAAGCCAGGTAGTAACTACACTAGTTCACAATGACCACGCTAATATTTAAAATCTGATGATTAAATATTTTCTGTCAACTAAATTTTTCATGTCTATTGGCACTGAGCAAACACTGGTAAAAAAAGAAGGTGAAATGGATTTGAGTAATCTTTGGCTTATATCGGTAAAGTTTAACAACTCAGTTTCAATTGGTGAAAGCGAACCTTAGCCATATTGCGGCACTATTTACGCATCATGCATTCTACAGTCTGCTATCAAGGTTCAATAAATAATTATTTATTGGTTCAATGGATGTTTTAAGTTTGAAAACAAGGCTGTGTAATTCTGACCAGTCGGTAGTGTGGATGATAAGGAACTTACATGATCATTTGCATTGATAATAATAGTGATAAAGCGCAATCAGATGATAAAGGTAATTTTACACAATGTTCAGTATCACCAATGCAATGACTAAAGCTCTCTAATTCAGAATGATAATTATTATTAATAAAAACTATGAATTAGTTATTTCATAACTAAATATCATAATAACATTTATGGTACCATAAATTATTTCTTTTGTGACTTTGCATGGCCATATGAGTGTGAATGTTTCAAATTTGGAACTGATGTTAATTAAAATTATCAAACATTAAAAATAATATTTGTATAATGTATTATATTTCAGCAGACATTATTCTGTATTTGGAATGGGTGGATTTAGGCAACTAATATTTTTTCTCGGCATGTTACATTCCGTAATTTCTGGCGTGTAACTAGTAAATAAATATAATGAGCAGAGCTTAATAATTGAGAGGTATAAAAGCAAACTAGCCTTACGGCTGCCAAACTATCAACAAGTGATAATTTTGTACATAAAACCAATTTTTATTGCGATTTACGGTTGATTTTGCTTGTGAACTAAAAAAAAGCATATGGTAGATTATTATCAATGTTGCGCATACATTGGCATTCGTAACTCATTTTTGGATAGTGGCGATTTTGCTTTTATACCCCTTAATTACACAAGTCATTATGTGTTGACTACAACTATGATTCTAACATTGGATTGAATTTTATTATATGAATCGTAAACATCATTTTGAAGGTCACACAACTCTGTCGAACAACGTGGCATCTGCCCGTTTGAGATTTCTCGAATACGTTCAAACCATCAAAGCGTCCTTTTCTGAACATATTATAACAGAAATGCATTATTTTCTCATCTCCTCATTTGTCATACATGGTTTTCCCTTACATTAAAAAGGAATTATTTTGCAATGCAAGAGATCATACAACATATCACTATGTACCCCGTCTCCCAGAAGGTAGTAACCTAATTGTAAAGCCGTTCCGTCAGCAATAAACCAAAATACTAAGTAAAAAATGTATAATATTATATAGAGCTAATAGAGTTGGTTCCGGACATAGATGTTGCTATACTCGTATATATTCCATAAATTTCTTATAAATTGAACCAGTCTGAAGATGCCTGTTGCAAGATGAAAGGGGTCCGGTTAAAAATAAATAAGTGGAAATAAGTTACAAAGATTTTTTTAATCATAAATTCATATCAATGCAAAATACATTTATTTGATAAGGTTTATATGAAATAGCTCAAACCAGTTTATTGACCTAAATAAGATTTTTATGAATTATTGACGATTCAAAAAGAATGAACAAAGGTAATCAATATCATCAAATAGATATGAAGAATACATTTCTTTGTGTAAACAAAGTATCTGTTGCCAAATAAAGGCGAACATGAGGGTGACCTAATATTGAAAGTGGGTAAAGGCCATGGCCAGCTCTCTTGGGAAATAGGAAATGATACAAGTGGATTGTAGATTTGAACACGAGGAAGAAGCATAACATCAACATTCAGTCATTGTATGTATTTTAGGTGAAGATGGCAACCAAGTGCAGAATGAGCATAATTCATTCTGGAAACGTGTTGGTAATCCAAAGCACTTGTATATCAAAGCAAATTTCCTCATCACAAGTAATGGAAACTAGTATAATTCCTTCCCAAACATTAAAATATTCATATAAAAATGGTTTATTCAAAATACATACATGTGAACTAATTTATTAATTTTTTAGTCAGTCATTTCAAGAATGTTTCGATTCTGATGGTGGATTTTCACCAGGGCGACGACACTGAGAGTATCGATTTCTATCTTCTAATATCTAACTTATATTTGCTAATGAAATAGGTAAATATTAAGATGTTCATTATAAAATATTTAAAGAATACAAATTAAAATAGAGTTATCGATCGAAACATTTCTTTATGATATGATAGGATAGCAAAGCTGCATTTTGGTGATTTATAGCTTGAATCCTTGATTTTGTGACGCTTTTATGTGAATTTGGTCGGTAGTGTAGAGCACAGCTAATATCTTGCTTTTACAGCTGAGATACATTCTGGGAAAGTAGGCCATTAAGCCAAATATGTAAGGTCATATTATGAATTGTATATTTTGATATGATTTTTTTATAAAATCCATTTTTACTATTCAAGTTTTTTGTGGAAAATCCATGTAAATGTGCATTTCCTCTCTATCATTATTAAGGGGGTTAAGCGTTTTAGAAGTTAGTAAAACTGATTCCTTATTCATAAAAAAGGGGTTTTCAATTTTTAATTGGTTGCATAATGAACATTTCTTAAGTCATACATGGAAACTGAGTCACAATTGAAAAATACCACATTAATGAAAGCCCGAGCAACAACTGACAATATCATACTGATATTTGGACATTGTTGCTGCCGTGGTGTTACTTTTGGCCAGTACATTTTCAAAAGGCGGGCGAAGATTACGCATTTGGCAGGTTCATTCTGCCCAAGAGAGCATTTTTCAATAGCAGTAAATTGTCAAAATACTGTCACTCCGTCAGAATCATTTCTGATCTTCAGCTGTGTTTCAGACGGCAATTCCTATCAAAGAATTGTATCATCATTCGGAGGACAGATATTTGATAACCAGTTGGAATTTAAAGCAAGTTTAAGAGATATATTAAATAGGATAGTTAAAGAGAATATTTGAAGGACATAGAAGATAAGAAATTGATTTCCTATTTGCGGAAATGTTTTTTCTTTTAAATGTACTAACTGAAAACCTACCTACCTACCTAACGTCGTCAAAACAAATCACATGTTATTTTGTATCTGCTGGATAATATTGAATGAATAAACAGAGAGTCCATTATTAGTACAGCCTTTACGACTGAAGTAATGCAATGCTTTATTACCTTGACATCATTAATGCACTTATTGTGGGTAGTCGCCACACAGAAGTCAAGGTAATTTCACAGTGAAAACAAATATGCTTATTCTTATTGTGTACTCAATCATTCATAAAATTTGAATAGAATTAAGAGAAGCTTCATTCAATCGTCAAACTCCTGCTCTTCTTTATAGAAATATCCCAGATAAGGTGGTTTGGTGTATGCCTAGGAAGCCAGCAGATCGATTACAAAACAAAAGTCTATCGGAAATTCTAGAGGGAAGAGGTTTAGTTGAACATTTCCTAGACAAAGCCGGGGAAAACTAATGCAGAGGCTATAGGTGGAGAGATTGGGCCCGCAATAAACTGGGGTAGCAAAGGACCTTGTCAAAGCAATGAATCCCCGACTATTTCCCCATCCACAATGTGAGGTTGAAACACCCCGAGCTAAGATGGAAATGTCGATGGTTTGTTTGTAACTCACCCTGCTGTGGCAGTAGAGATTATTGATGTCCAACTTCTGGAACTTGGCCTTGCCTGTGGGTGCGGGTTTGGAGTTGGGGGCGGGCGGTGCCGCAGGTGCTGACGAGGTCCCTCCGCCGCCTGGCGCCGACAGTGCAGACATGCTGCCCACTTGACACCATTAGAGAACCAACCGTCACCCGGAGAACGAGACCCGTTTCTGCAACAAAACAAACATCCTATTAATATCCACGTGGCAAGGGTGGCCTGCGGGACCGGCGAGTGTCAAGGCGGGAGACTATTCGAGGGTTTTAGTGCCCATGATGCGTGTATAGTGTATTGGACAAATAATATCAATAGTATTGCTCTTCAAATGAACCCTCATTGCTAGATTGCACAATTAGAGTTGAACAAAAGAACACACACTTAGGACTGCGTGTATCGGTGCATTTTTATACGCTTCAGAAAGTGATGTCCTTGCTGAGAAACAGACTTTTATCTTACTTACGCCTACTTATCGTATTTCAGTCAAAAAGGGACAACAAGTGTATATCGACACCGGAAAGGCAAAAGGGCTAAAGCGCCATTTTGGGAAGTTTACACGAGAACACTTATTTTTTTTTGCAGTAAAATTCATATATTATAATTCGATTTTGAAAAGAAAAAGGTTGACTCAGGTAACTCAATTGCTCACGTTGTACCTTAAGCGACATAAAGCTAAAAAAAGCCCCAAACTTGTGTCGCTTTAGTTAAGCCTTCTCCTAAATGGTAGGTTATATTTTTAATGGCGGATGGACCACAAGTCTTCAGAATCAAACGAGAGTCAGAGATGCAGAAAAAAGAACTGATCAAAACTGCACATTTAACTCATTTTTGACCCAAGTGTCGCTTAAGGCCTTTTGCCTTTCCAGCGTCAATATGTACGTTGTTCAAATTTGAATATCCAAAAGGTTTTTGAGTTTAGTGCATTCTTAATATTTTATTAAAAAAAAATGTTTTTTTACAATTTCACTGGAATTTTATTTGTTTTGTGTTGGTGTCGTGTTCGTGTAAACTCTGGTTGCAATACCTATTACTTCCACTGAGGAAGTGAAAATCTACTATGTATTACTAATTTATATAAAATGGATACGACATTTTATTTAGTTTTGAGACCATGGTCCTAAGATCAGAGCCAATGATCTTACCGCTCCAGCAAGGAAGTCATTGAGCCATTATTTGTTGTAGGGATATTAAACAAACATAATTATCATTACTTCAATTATACGCCAGGAAAAAATGCTTGCTCCTAAACAAAACTCTAAATATTTTGAAACTCCATTAAGCTTACTGAATAAGAAAACGATTGTTGTTATCATATTGGTATGTGAAGGCCAATTATTCCAAGACATTAACCATTGATATAACATTTTGAAAGGATGATCTATCTACGAGTATGATCTACCAGGCAGAATGATTACGGTAAGTAATAAGATAAGAAGAAAATTGGGAAGATTTCTTTTTTGGGAAGAATTCGGCAAAAAATTTCCAGAAAAACAGCAATTACTATATACAACTCCATTATTGCTCCACATTTTTTTTACTGTTCAACGATTCTTTTCTTGTGTAACGACAAAGAACAAAACAGGTTTCAAATTCTCCAAAATAGAGCAATGAGAATTAAACTTGGGCGAAATAGATACTCAAAAGTAGCTAAAATGTCAAATAAAAACATTCAGCAAGATGAACGAGGAACTAAATTGGCTGACAGTTAAACAGATGCTGACATTGAACACATTGATGTTTATACATAAAATGAAGAACAACTTGTTACCAGAGTATTTTTCTGACAAAATTATCAACAATGTTGATATTCACAAGTATAATACAAGGGCATGCAAAGAAATTACAGAAAAGAATAAAGCCAACACCCAAAACAGCTTACTATTTAAAGGAATGAAATCGTATAATGCGCTGCCGGAAACCATCAAAATTATGCCTATCAATAAATTTAAAAAAGCCTGTAAAAATTATTTAAAATGCATGTAAACCAAAATAATAAGTAGTGTTTAAGTTAAAATATTATTAGTCAAAAAGAAAATGAAATAATTAGATACTTGTAAACTTAAATGTACAAAGTAACTAATACAAAAAAAAAATATATATATATTAAAAAAAATAAGTTCACACACTTTTATTGCAGTGAATACCTATAGTGCTTAACTTTTGTGAACATCACAAGTGTTGTTGCAATGTTGATTTGGTACTCTGGTATTATCTTAGTCTGGAATTTCAGTTCAAAGAAAATACTTTCGGTTCACAATTTCATCTCTATCATAAGCTATGGAACTTTGAAACACAAATTTAACTATCAAATACAGAGGCAAGAAGTAATATTGTTTGATCCATATATTTCAATCGTTCAAAAGATTTTGAAAAAAAAATGTTGTAATTTGGGTGAAGTCCAAAATTCAAAGCAACGAGCTGTACACAATGAAAGCGGCTTGGCCAGGCCTTCATCCGACAAATAGAAAGAAAACTGATAGTGATTCCTCGCCTACCAACAGACATGGGAGCGATCGTTAAGACGATTAAGTACCTAATGGTACAACCACTTAACTTTGCTAAGGAATATGATATCAAAGCTGATATGGCCAACAAGCATTGTTGTAACGTAATCTTTGTGTATCAACTTGTGATATAATATGCCCTCCCATCTAATGTACACAAAATGTTACTACTGTGATGAAAGATCTATAGAGAATAATAAACTAATTGTATAGATACTTTTTTTTCTATTTTTAGTAGTGAATACGGCACAAGAGTCCCAACTGCTCCCAGTCTAGAGCCAATGGGACTATGGCATCCCCCAATTGGGGAATGTTGTAAGGCTGAAGGTAGTGGGAAGAGGAAGGTTGGGAAGTACCTGGCTATTCAGATCTGGTCACAAACGGCTAAAGCCATTTTAATCAAGCAACGTTTTGATTCTGAATGGTGGTCTTTCACCAGGGCGATACTCAGAGTATCTACCACTCTGGAACGTACCACAAATATACTTTATATGAATTAAATGTGTTATGACACATTAATTAAATAAAAGTTATTTGCGCACGCCGGGTTTGAACCCGCGACCTCCGGATTCATAGTCGAGCGTCTTACCACTCGACTATGGAGGCCGTCATGGAGGCTGCGATTTGGATTCAGAATCCTGCTTGCTTGTACAACAATAAACTATAATCTGATGATAGCTATCTCAGCATCCTTGCAGTCAGCAATAAAACACCTGGGTGATGTTTGGCCAGTCATTCCAATCTTCCGCACCGTACTGTCAACATTTTTTCATCCGAATGGCCCAACGTCTCTACTTTATTTAGTGGTGACACTGAATCACCACTCTCCAACTGCGGTATAGGTATTAATGTTTACCACAATAAATCAAACATCATAATATTTCAGCCGAATGCTTTGCAATAATTGAATCTCTCAAATAGAATATAGAAAAAATAATTTTGAATATTGCCTTGCTTGCACAGTTCCCTTCAAAAACTCAAATCCTTTCCCTCTTCTTTATCCTGGTGGTCACTTTAATAATAATCACCTGGTTTTTATGAGAATTTCATGAGAAAAAATCACCACAAGGGAGGTTTGCAACTTAATTTATACACCCTATGACTAATAACTAGTGACTTACAACTATGGATTTACAGCTAAGCCTTATAATTGGTGCCTTTCAACTAATTCATAAAAAGCTGGTGAACTTTGTATACTCTACTAGTCCTATATATTGAAAACATGGCCAAGAACACCCTTGAAGGGGGAAGGCCAGATACATTGAAAAAAAAGTACCCCAAAAAAAAAACAGAAAAACAAAGCAGGTAAACATTTTCACAATGAAGCGAAATGTAAGGTGCTGATACTTTTTTGAAAATTAAGGCGTCCATAAAAATATGTTAATAGGGTGGTAAAAAAAAGCTCAGAGAATATCAAGTGAACTTAAAAAACATTCTAATAAAATCTTTGAGCATTCATTTCAGTAATGAAATCTCTACATGTTTATGATCTAAGATACAGCAGCGCATTAGAGGATACACCCATCTCAGTCTCGGCCGTGATTCACCGGCAGACATAGACAAGTGCAAAGAGTGCAGCGACCTGTTGTTATTAACGATAATAAGTCTGGTCTGAATATGTTACACAGGTACGTTGCTTTCGGTTCCCAATCAGAGTTTGGACAGGTAAAAAGGCAAACGACAAGCATTTATTGATCATTCAACACATTTGTTAGAGATCCCACGTATTCTGGTTTTATTGATTCCAAGTCAACAGGGCACTTACTTATTTATTTATAAACTAACGGACTATAGTCCAATTTAAAAAATATATATAACACGAAATGGGAAAAAAGCAACAGAGAAAGCACATACATCATATTATAATGAAGCAATGACAAAAATAGGACAAAATATACATTAGAAAGAACATTCAAATCAAAGCCAAGGTTAAGTCAATGTTTTGGTAGAGTCGTAAAGAATGACAAAAATCATTTAGACTGGTACCAAAAATTTCAAGACCATAATTAGTAGAGTGATGATTGAGGAACAGCAATTCATTGTTTCTGAGTCTACGGCAAGGAATGTTGAACTGGATGAGTTGCAACAAAATAGGAATATTAAATATATTAATGAATATTAATATTATTGCTTATGAATAATAGCACAGATAATTTTAAACATAAGGCAAGGTTAAGGAGAAAAAGATACAGGATGCAAGTAACAATTCTGACAAACATTTGTAGATAGATACAACTGAAGCTGCATACAAACATATTTTGGTGTTTAGCATTGTTTTGGATGCAACGATAATTAAGATGACACAATTACACTTATAAAAGATTTTTTTAAACATAAAATACTGCACATATTGTCGGTTGAAGTAAAAATTTTGGGCCAAAGTACGCAGTTTGAAATATTGAGCTGAAATTAACCTAACCCCAGATGGAAGGCTACCATTCCAATGGTTTTTCAAAATGGCTTTAGCTGTAATTTAAAATTTAAATGGCCGACATTCTTGTTAATGACTTTTGGGACATTGAGCTCCCCCAATAGTTCACACAGCCTTGATGCTGGACCCGTGACTGAAAACTGCAAAAGTGAACCTATAAAAAGCTTTAAGTATGTATAGTAACTAGTACTTCCTCAATTGGGAAGCCTTTGTCCCATTGGATTTGGGAAATAGAACTTTTGTGTGGTATTGATGTAAAAAAATGAACAATAACTGTTATTCACTATTTGCCTTTCCCCACGGTACAATAGTAAACACGCCATTCTATAAGTGTAATGTTTTTAGTCAAAACACATTTCAAATATGGAAGCATTATGGCAGCATTGATTCAGACAGACAGGCAAACAGAGTAGGTTCAACGACCTTTGGTCATTTCATTGAAAATAATGGCAATTTGTGCAATACAAGATTTTAATAATAGTTAGGTTCACAACTCAATCAGACTCAATGTCGCTCTTCAGATATGAATCAGACGGCAATTCCTATCAAAGAATATTGGGCTCATCATTTTGAGTGTGGAAATAACCAAATTTGTAAAATCAGTTATGATCTGATTTCCTGGCTTCGTAATCACAAGACTGGTGCCACTGAAGCTTCGCAGAGTTGCCTAGTGCTGTCGCCGGCAGGGTTGATACTGCCCTGATTATAGTCAACTTCTGATACGACAGGACACCAGAACTAGGAGGTTACGATCTAACATAGAACTTGGAGTGGTAGACATTGGAGGAAATAGTTTCTGGAGATGATGTGAGTTTGAGTGCAGAAAATGTCCAGTAAAGACTTTTTTATCGACGGAAAACCATCATTGCATGTTCCCTAACCGCGTTATTTGACAGAGGGCAGTAAACTTACGCTGGTAGAATTATTTTCAATGTGGGGAAATTGTTCAACATTAACCATTTCACCAAACATCTCAAATAGCTTTGATTTTTTACCGCTGGTACTATACTGTAAATGAAATAATGCAGAGGGAGATTAGCCGTTTACTATTAAGGAAAAAGATATAATTATCTGTAATGTGCGATAGCCAGAATTTTTTTATATAAAGTGGAGTATAAAGACTGGGAAAAACCAAAATCCATATTAATGCGGATTTGTTGCAACATAGTATCACTGATAAATCGTCAGACAAATAAACTATCCATCTGCCCTGATGATGGACACGGCGGGGGTTCGAAACGTTGGCTTTGAGAGAGAGAGCGCAACCAGCACAAGGCTTATTGGCTGTGAAGATTCAAAACACATTACTGAAGGTTGATCAAAGCTGGTAGGCACTGTTGTGAGAAATTTTCACAAGATCTGGCAACATTCAGACAATGTGACAGGTGTTGGAATGTAAAAAAACTTAGTGAACAGAAATATAAAATGCTTGCAATAAATACATGGATGAGGGCAGCCAAGATTTGAGGAAGAAAGGCCTATGTTCATATCCAGACGCCAGAAGGCTTATGAAGAAAAATATCAAATTGGTGATAAAGCTAGCTTGGATTAAGATAATTAAGGTCAAAATCAATATAATAAAGTTGGTAGTTCCTTACATGTGCATATAATGAAGTTTAGTTATGTTGGTATATAAAGGCATTGGTCTGGGTGACGTTTATACCGTTGCCAGATACTCTCAGATGGGGATAACAAACATAAGAACCGAAAATGCCTCCATATTGTGAAAGAGTAGACTGAAAAATCAACAGTATAATTGAAAACTGTAGTGACGAGAAACATTCAAGTAGCAAATGGACATCTTAACAGGAGAGAATAAAGATGCATGAATCAATTATTTATCTATGACCAATATGAAATGTATAATTATAAGCATTTATGTCAAATAACAAAAGATAATACTATCTTCGAATGCAATAACAATGTTTTGAAATGAGCACGAATACAGTAACGATACATTTCCCATACAAGCGATAAATTTGCAATTTTCACTCATATTTGAAACTTCAAAATAGAGTTCATTCACATCTAGATACTTCGCGGTATTGTATTTTACGGTTTCACAGTATGAAATCACTTTTAGTTATTATAACTCGACGGGAATTCAAATTGAAAATAAGATTTTGTTTCAAATTTCACAGCATCATCTAAAAATTGACACGATTTTGAAGGTTAGGTCAAAAATTTAACCCACTTACAAAATTTGATCACAAGAATCACTTTAACGGTTGAACTATTCGCTTTTAGTGCACTTAACTTACATAAGCCGAACACCCCAATTATTCACAAACGTAGATAGTAACAGGAATACCATGAAATACAATATAGACGGAATTAAAATGCTCCGTGCATAATAATTAACTAGACCGACATGTTGTATTCTGAAACGATACTTTATTGTACAAATGTCTTTGTTGGAACACGTTCCATGTTTTACGGTTAGCTGTTAGTATTACATTCTACAATCACCGACATTAGACTAGAACGAGTAAAAAAAAAACGAATCCTATGATTCGACGAAAAAATCAAACTGCACGGAATCGATTAGCTTTAGCTAGACGTCTATATAAACTGCACACAGGAAAATGTTATTTCTTTTGCTTCAGATTTCAGAAGGCTAAATAGATTTGGATAGAAACGGTAGACGACATTGACATAAAATAGTGAAACATACCAAACTGAAAGGAATTTTATTCCGATGTCGCATAAACAAAGGCGCCCAAATTACGATTAGTTGGAAAAGCAGACCATAACTCGACGATTATTTGATGGTTTAAAGTCACAGACTGCACTGGCGAATGCCTCGGTCGCCGAAGCGCACGTAAGATAGCAAATATCCGGAGGATGCTGACCCCAAGGGGTCTTGTTAGCCCAACCCCTCAATTGACACTCTCGAAAGATATCGAAAAAATGCTTTTAAACACTGATTATCGTAATTTTAGGCAAGGTTTTTCTTTATACAATGTCACTGGTGATATATCGAGCTCGAGTAGTCGAACTTCGGTGATTCCTAAGAAAAATAACGGTACTATGAAATAATAGAATCGGCAAAATTTCCGACCAATAACAAAGATTAAATTGTGGTTATATTACGGTAGATCCGCGTAAAATTGTCAATTACCTTGGTCCGTTCCAAAGGGTGTACAATAAATAAACAGGAATAAATCCAATTGGGTCAATCCGGGCTATGATGATCGCGGATTTTAATGTTAACTATCACCTCGGCCACTTTTTCACAGTTTGCCAAGATGGCGTCTCTGAAGACGTCGATCTTTCTCATAGGATCAATATTGTGACGTCACAAAGACGCGTTCACGTGGCGCGCGCTAGTGTTATAAAACTAAAACACTCAGTCCACGCTGCTGTTCACATCTGTTGGCAACTTTTGGTACTAGGATTGGTTTATTTAGCGACATCTATTAAAAAAATAAACAATAATTATTTTGGACATCTTTTGGCAGCTTCTGATACCCTATTTGTTTATTTTGAAAATCAAAAAAGATATTTTTTCTTTTAATTGTGTTATTATGATTTTTGTAACGAAATAATATATGAAATATCTGTTCGTTACTAGGTTTATTATCTTAACATTATCTTCCGTGTCTTTGAGTATTTAAAATTTCAGGATTTAGGGAAAGAAAATATTGAAACAAAATAATTTCTTCGAGCAACGCTACTCTGCTCACATGATATATTTTGCAAAAAAAAAAAAAATTTGAATAGCAATTACCAACATTGCCATAGCTCAAGCATACTTACAAATAATACATTACAATAATCCACAAACGATCAGTAAAATATTTATTGAGGTATACAATTGGACTGGAGACAGTGTTCTATATAAAATAAACCAAAAAGTGTGTTCTTCCCTTGAAGGAACAATATAAAAGAATCTCAACACAATCTGTCTCTCGACGAATCACCTTTAGATATACAAATTTTAACTAAATCCTGTACTGTACGACAAATTCAGAAAGTCCATTTTTAATTTCGCTCCCATGCCCTAAATCGAAAAAAGAAATATATAATAAATATCACAATTATAATTTCAAGTTAATAAGTGGGTCTATCTGATAGAACCTACCAGGTAAGTATGTTCCTTTATATTTTCTTATTTAAACTGGGAATTAATATGTAATAATAGAAAATAAGATCTACACATCTCCCTTGAGGTGATTTTTCACAAAAACGGCACTTTAAAAATCATCCAAATATTATTATTATTATTATAGAAGCGCTCCCTCCTGTATATATTTGCTCTGAGGCTGTTGTTCATAAAATATGTTTTAGATTTATTATTATTTGTATTCTGTGTGTCCTGGTGCAGAGGCGTGCACTCCATAAAGCACTGCCTACCTTGACGTACTCGTACACAAATATGTACAATATTAAATTAAATAATACGAAGTATTAAAAATGTGGATATCCGGAAAGAATGCAAGGCTGATGTGAGCGTTATGAATAGGATCAAGAAAGGGACGCTCAGATGGTTTGGGCATGTAGAGCGAATGAACGAAGAAAGGAGTGTGAAAAGAATATAATGATGCGAAAGTGAATGGAATAAGTCGAGGACGTCCGAGGAACATGGCACGATCCAATAAATCAAATACTTGAGTCGGGCCATGTGAAGAGTCAGAATAACAGAAGAGTATGTATGAGACGATGTATGAATGTGAATGAAGCGAGGAGTGTGTGCCAAGACAGTTATATGGCGGTCCGTCCTCTCTGCCTACCCCTGCGGTGAAACGGCGTGACGGTTAGTTAGTTAAAAATGTCCGAATTCCATGTGGGCGGTAACTAATAGGCTATTCAACATAATTTAATATATCTTTATTCTTTCTATCGAGTCAGTATAAAGTCAACAATCCTGACTACACTGTTTCGCAAAGGTACCTCCATGTTTTCCAAGGGCGAATATAAAGTCCCACCGACCACTGCAGGTCGGGCAATCATGTAAAGTTGGCCGACAACTGCGTTTATATGATTAACCGGGATGCTAATAAAGTTTCTCTTCCAGTGCGTGCCGGAGAATCCCTCATGAAGCTAGTGTCCGATATAAAGCAATATCTCATGCTGAACGACTTCCCGTCCGTCAACGAGGCCATCACCCAGAACTCCAAGCTGTTCCGCACCAAACAGCAGGAATGTGACCAGAAGCTGATGTCTCTACGGGACGATATAGCTGCAGATTTGTACGATTTGGAAGAAGAGTATTTTACCAGCATCTACAAGCTGCAGACTCCGTAGCTGGTTTATTTTATTTATTACAGTTTCGTAAAGTGATACTTGTTTATTTGTATTGTGATAGATTTTTTTATTTCAATATCTTTCCGTGATCGGTTAGTTGAACGGCAGTCCAATGCTAAAGGTTCCAATTAGCGTTGTGACCACTTTGAAAGAACTACTTCTTTTGGCAACAGTTCCTACTTCATTCATTGTTCATTGAACAAATACTTCAATTGAAGTCGGTAGTTCATTTTAGCGTTCATTCATTTCAATAACTTCATTTCATTGAACAAATATTTCAATTGAAGTTGGTAGTTCATTTTAGCCTTCATTCATTTCATTGAAAAAAATACTTCAATTGTAGTCGGCAGTTCATCTTAGCGTTCATTCATTTCATTGAAAGAACTACTTCAATTTGGCGAGGAACCGGTTCCAGTTTTTCACTTTGAAATCTCTACCGACTAGCATGTGCTTTTTCGGCGAGGAACCGGTTCCAGTTTCAAAGCGCCACCGACTAGTACGTGATTTTGTTGGCGAGGAACCAGTTCCAGTTCTTTTCGTTTTCAAATCTCTACCGACTAGTACGTGTTTTTCGGTGAGGAACTGAACAAATAAGCGGATAAATTCAAATCTCATTTTTGCGAGTTCGACTCCAATTGAAGTGTTCACTTCGAAGGGTTCATTTTAAAGAACTAACAATTCGTGAAGCATTCACAAAACATTGAAGTTTTTTCCAACGCTAGTTCCAAACCAGGCATCGCACATATAATGTCGAAAAAGTATTTTTATACATTTTTTAAACATAGAAACTATGATTGAACTATAATATTATTATGTGATTATTAAACATGTATTTTGTATAAGCGAGTGAAAGAAATTAAACTTCCACATGAAGCACTCACTTTGTGGTAAGACATAATTAAATATAAATGGCACAATATGAAAAAAGACATAAAGAAATTTATAACGCAATGCGAATCGTGTCAGAAAAATAAGCTAGTTAGAAAAAAGCACAAAGAAGCTATGGAAATAACAACCACTTCTGTTAAACCCATGGAACGTATTTTTTTAGATGTAGTAGGTCCTCTCACACTAACCCAAAATGGAAATAGATATATTTTAACACTACAAGACGATTTAAGTAAATTCTCGCAAGCTTATGCTTTGCCAAATCACGAAGCTTTAACAATTGCTAAAGTTTTAACACAGAATTTTATTTGCAAATTCGGTGTGCCAGAATCAATATTAACAGATCAAGGTGCAGATTTCACCTCAAACCTTATGAAAGAGGTAGCCAAATTATTTAAAATTAAGAAAATTCAAAGCACTAGTTATCATCCACAGACTAATGGAGCTTTGGAACGCAATCACCAAACTCTTGCAGATTATTTAAAACATTATATTAATCATCTTTAACTAAAACCCCAGAATTTAAGAGGATACGAGAGATTTTTCAGTTTTTATGTTTTTTTTGCGCATTTTAAAAGTCGCCTGTATCTACAAAAGCACTTCAAAAAAAGTTTTACTATAACACACATTAGATGTATGTATGCTTTATACCACCAAGTATATAAAAAATATTTAAAAATATATTTTCTTACTTTATAACTCTTCATAAAAGAGCTGTTTTCAATGAATCGTTAATCGACCTCCAAACATTCTTCTTCTGTGGTTAAATGCGAATATTAAAAAAACATAAAAAAATATTTTCTAATAGAACATCTTTTGATCTATACCACGAAATATTTTTTAAATTTTATAAATGACTAAAGAACGATAAATATTATTTTTCAAAAACACGTAAATCAATGAACTTTGAACAGATTTTTATGTGCCAAAAAACTATAAAGTAAGTAAATAAAAATACAGTTAAATATAACAGTAATTTTTTGCTGTATAAATTGAAGAAGAAAAAAGTATTTAATTGGTAATTTGCTATTTTACTTAATATTTAAAAAGATATAAAAGCGCTCGCATGAAATAATGTATTTCATAACGCGGGAATATCTCGCCGAGAGTGGTCGTTTCCTGACGCGCTGTTGCGTAAAGTGGTGTGAATAAAGATGTATGTGTTGGTGCTTTAAATGGAATATGTATACCCCGGAAGAAACGAATTCAGACCTTTGATTTTGTTCCAACAATTTAAAGGAAATATGTCAAAAGGACACAGTCGGACATTTATGATTGTACCTTTTAACATATTCCTTTCTATGTAGCGCGTGTAAAACATCAAATTTCAAAACAAAGCTGATAGGGCTGTGCAAATAGCTTGTTTATTATTACAATACCTGATGTATTTAAATGTATGTTCTTGGTCAAATTATATAATATGTAAAAAATCAGTAGACGTTACTATTTTTTCATATGAAGCGGTAACTTTGTGACGTAACATTGTAGTTTTAAAATTAAACCCGGTCGAAAATTGAACCGGCAACTCTGGATTTGTAGTCTTTACCCCTCGAAAACAGAGGCCGTCAACAAACTACCACACAATAAATAAATAAATCCTCACTCATTTAAAGAAGATAATATTGTTGTATTATTTGTGTAATGATCAGGGGCGGCTCGTGACTTTTAGGTTTGTATTATTTTTAAGTTGTTGTAGACCATATCAAAGTTTTTGTAAGAATATTAAATATATATTTACATATGTATTTTTTAAATTCATTTCGGCCACAAAGCAATCATAAGTTTTTTTTTCAATCTTGTGTTTTCATAATATCAAATATTAAGAAATTAAATATGATTTTTTATATCAATAAGTTATGTGTTTTCATAATATTATATTAAACCTTCCATTGTTTAAAAACATAGACATAAAAATAAATAAATTTATTATCAATGGTGTTTTTATATTGACATTTTGTGCCAGCCCTACCTACAAACTTTCTGCTAAACCCCCGGGCTTAGAGTAACAATACTAACAATATAAAGAGACCGTACTAATTTGTGACAAATCGTTGACAAACTCGCAAAAATATAGCTCTCTCTTTATGCTCGGTTCTATACGCATATGAGAAAAAGAGACAAACAATTGTTGAAACCAATACGATTTGGGGCGTGCTGAATACCATGTCCGCGGTTAATTGATCTGGACGAACTTCATTCACGTTTGGGTGTCAAGTGAACGGACTGTCAAAAGTGCGTAAATAGTTAAAAACTTGAGTTATTTTTGTCCGATATCAGCAAAACATCATGGCCATATATTGCTATACTTAGTTGCTTCAATCGAAGTACAAAAAGGACCAAAAACAAACAGTTTTTCACACGTATGTACCATAAAAATCGTCTTTTTTAAGTTAGATCTCAAATATTTAACATTCTAACCTACAAAACAACTAGTAACTTACACCAATATGTAATTAATCTTTGGACTATTCGTTCCAATATAATAAACTTCCGTTTGAAATGAGTTTAGTGGATTCGTATTATTTTTAGCTTGGAGATATTTACTAGCTGTCACATAAGAAACCATTACATGGGGGAATCCCCATATTGTACGGCTTCTGAAAATATCCGGTCTCTTTCTTTCTCATGATACTAACGCTAAATTGTTGGCAAACAGATAAAAAGACAGAATAGTGTTTATCTCTTAGTTATATTTATAATTTCGGTTACCTCCCAGATTCAGGGCTATGCCAAAATTGGAATATTATTATTTATTTAATTATTTTTAGATTTCCAAAGGATGAAAAAAGACGAGAAAAATCTAATTTCTTTTTCTTTGATTTAACAAATATGTTAATAATGAATTCATACGTTTCATCTGGATTTTTATACCCTTAGCTTCTAGTTAATTGTTTTTTTTATATCTATTGATGTGCACATGCACTATTGTACCCATTCTGAACCTGTTCTCTGATGATTTATGATAACGATCATGCATTTAGATAGTTTTAATTTTGTATACATATTATATATTATTTTCTCCTTGTTAGTTAAATTATTAGCTTAATTAATTAGTATGAAGCGCACTTGACGTGAAATATCACAAAGTTCACTGTTATTATTATCTGCATTCGAAATTTCCTTACAAAATAACGCGGGACGGAAAACATCCTACAATACTTAAAAAGCGGTTTCATGTTTTGTGAAATTTTTGTGCCTCTTCTCTCTCATGGTGTACGACGTGAAAACGCAGAGAAAGTGATTTATCGCAAATTTATATAGGTAAAAAAAAATGATCTCTCTCCATATATTCTTACTCCAAAGGTTAAGAAAATGATTTAACATCTGTTATCACCGTACATTTTTTATTTTACTTTGTTTTGTAAAACTATTTTTTGATGGAACTGAAGTTCATTTTTAAGATGTATTATAAAATGTTCTGTACTAATAATTTAATTCGTTTATATTTTTATCTATAAATAAGATTTTAATAATCTTATTGATTAATGTATCTTTGAATAAACAAAAAATATACAACATTCATTCTTTTTAATGATTTACAACTACCTACTCACAACAAAATACCTAATTTACTTAATTTGTGACAACCCTGTTGGTGATTTTACTCTGAGTTTAGGCCCACCCTTTGGTCATTGCTTGGTCAAAAGTGCGGACAAAATTTCGCAAAGTTAAGGTCTCTACGTTACTCTAAGACCCCGGGCGATCACGCGGTCACACGCTTAGAGTAACCTGGGGGCTAACTGCGAAGTCACACTGACCAAGCAGCTGTGACAAAGGAGTACCAATGACTAACAGGTAAATCACTAACGTCTGAAATTATTTTGTTAATGAAACGACAAACAAAAAAAAAGATTTTTTTACAAACCTTCAAAAGATTTTAAAAACTTATGGGAAAAAAAAAACGAAAAAGTACAAAGGCCCAAAAATTTAAAAAAATGAACCAACCCCCAAAAAAAATTTAAAAAAAAATAAATAAAAAAAAGTGCGGTAAAACCCAAATTTAAATCTTTTTCTTGGGGAAAAAAACCCCAAAAATTCAAAACATTTGCGGGAGTGAAAGAACCCAAAAAAAAAAAACATGCCCCCTTTAAAATTGGGGAAAGGAAAAATGAACGAAATAAAAAAGTGCTCTTTTTTGGATTTGCATGGCCCCAAAAAACAATTAACTAACGAAGGGTAATAAAAATCAAAAGGAAAAATTTTTGAGCTATCATCAAAAAAAAGAATGGGCCAAAAAAAAAATGGCCAACAATAATTTAAAAACAATTAAAAAGGCTAAGGTAAAAAGCAACCATGAAAAAAAAAAATTTCAAAAAAAAAAAATGGATTTAAAATGGGCTAACCAAAAGTATAATAACTAGAGACAAACATATTCTGTCTTTATCTGTTTGCCCAAGCGTTAATATCATGAAGGAAAGACGGGATAGCCGTAGCCATAATTGATTCCAATGACGCAATCGGTTTCTTCTGGGCAACTTCAATCTCTAAGTTAAAATTATTACAGTACTAAAACTTTCTGGATTTTTATATTGAACGAATTATGTCAAAGATGAGCGATTTTTATGATTACTGGTGTTTTAGCAAGGTTAGAACCAGCTCTTGAATCTGACTAAAAACGATTTTATATTTGCCGATGAAAACTGTTTGTTTTGATCAGGCTTGAATGGCGTTCGTACAGATCAAGCATATGGCCGGATGTTGTGGTACGCCCCAAGTAACTCAAGTTTTAACTTTCTCGCTTTAAACAAATCCTTTGCGACTCAAACATTTGTCTAAGCTATTCTGTTGACCTCTAAGGTCACACGCACGTGTTCTCGCAGTTTGCCGATTTATAAAAAGATCCCATATCTTGGGAAAATTCTAATTATTTCTTTTTGCAAATTATTTTTTTGGTAGTATCTTTTGTTACATCTAAATAATTGTTTAAAATATTGACGTCTTCATTTATAAAAAGTTCCAGATTTTGGGAAAATTCTAATTATTTCTAATTTTGCAAAACTTTTTTTTTTTGGTAGTATCCTTTTTAATGATTTGAAATAAATTAAAATTTCAACTTACTTCATATTTAAATTTACAAATAAGTGGAAGATTTTAAGAACTTTTTGACTATTAAACTATTGAATTTTGTTGATTCCATTTTAATGATTTAATAAAAACAATTGTATATATTTTTAAATTTACAAATTAAACATTGCCATAGATTTTAATATATATTTTAATTAAACATTGCTCCATAAAAAACATTATAATTTACCTCCCCAATCAAACTCATTGAAGCATGTAATTTATCCACCTGTATAAAAATATAAAATATATATTTTAGACAAAATAAAGAATATCAAGGGAAATTCCCCCAAATTATGGGAAAAAAGCAAACTGTGTGGAAACACGAAGACCGTTAATATTGGTTCGGGAATGTTCGTATTTACGAGCGGGATATTGTGGGATGGTGTGTAAGTAACAATGTACAATGAACTTTTGATGGAATAGTTTACAAAATACGACGACAGTGACACACACGACAAAAATTATAACTATTTTGGCAAATCTTGATAATATCGTCTGCTCTCTTACCCTCTAAGTATACATACGAAAATTATTTAGACGATTTAAAATTAAAATTACAATTAAGTCAAAAAATTGCCAGAGATAATTGCATCAAGTCTAAAGAAATCAATAAGAAGTATTACGATAGAAACAAAAAAACAGATAAATTCGAAATAGGAGACCTTGTATATTTAGAAAATGAAAATATTAAAACAGGAAAAACAAAAAAACTAAGTAGTCGATATAACGGACCTTATAAAATAATTGAGATAAATTCACCTGTAAACTATACAATAAAAGTTAAAAATAAATTTGTTACAGTTCATGCCAATAGATTAAAACGACAACATTAATATTAATCTTATTTAGATTTTAAAGGGAAAAATAAATTAATTAAGTAAAATGAAAATGCTTAAATTAAAATTAAAACGTTTTAAATAAATTAAAAATGATTACGTATAATTAAAAGGTTAATAACACTGAATTATGTTAATCAAAATTAAATATTATTATGAAGAAAATTAACAACTAAATTCAACTATATTCTTTAGAAAATAAAATGATTTTAACTATTATATTACATAAGTTTTACAAATTAAATTAAATTAAATGTCTGTAATTCAAAACTCTTTACTTAACTTCGTTAGATTTAACATTTATAAATTAATATTTTCAACTATTTCACGAAAAGATAATACATAATAAAAAATGGGATTGAAATTACTGAACACTGCTTCAGTCACTTGAGTGGAGGTCGTCAGAGGGCTGGGGGCGCTGGGGCTGGGGGACGGGGCCTGCTGTGAACAGAAAACATTCATTGGAATTATAGGTGTGCGCTTTGGTTTATTCAACCTTCATCCAAAAGCACCTCGAGGGCGCTATATATATATATATATATATATATATATAAATATATATTACCATATTACCATACTTAAGCTGCAGCTGCAGCTTCTCCATCTTCAATTTGAAATAGTAATTTTCTTCGACGTTTAATTTCTTTGAGTTTTCTTGCAGTTCTTTTTTTAGTTTTTTGTTCTCATCTAGTTTAAATATCAGTTTGGCCTTTGCTCTTCTCAATTCTTTAACCGATTTTTTACATTTTTTGAGCTTCAGTTCGTTCAGCTTGATTTCTAAATTTTTGATTTCTTCATCTGAAAAAAATAATATAATTATAATTTTAAATATTGGAATAACTGGTGGAAATGCCTGTTTATTGCTCTGTGTGAAAAATAAATTTTTAACTAACCAATGGACGACATCTTGTCAAAGAGTGATATGACTAAATGGTTTAAACGAAAAAGCACTTTTGTTTTCATATTTTTTCTTTTTTCAAACATATTTCAAGCAACAACAATTGTTAACATTGCAGGTAAGTACTAAACTCTTTTGTTAATATCGACAATCTTCAACACAAATATGAAACACAAAAAGCCAGAACCTAACTCGACACCTCTACTGTAACCGGGAGTAACGCCTCTGCCAGTTCAGCTACCGAGACCTTATTAGAAACCGGCATTTTAATCGATCTAATTTACAAATTAGTTCCCTGTCTAATCGGATTGATTCCAGAGGAATTCATTTTTACGCTGGCAACACAGCCCACTTGTCTATTTGAAACTCGGAGTAATAATTTGTGCCAGTCGGCATTGAAAATGTTAGGGTTTGTTCTCAGAACCGTCAGAGTTTTTAGGGATACTCGAACTCTGAGAACACTCTACTTCTCTTTGGTCCGCAGTAGGCTGGAGAGTGGTTCAATTATTTGGAATCCTCATGAGGTGGGGTACTCCCTCATCTTGGAGAGGGTCCAGAAAATGTTCCTGAGATTTCTATACATGAGGGAGTACGGCCACTACCCGTGGCTCTACCCAACGAACTTTCTCCTGGGCACGCTCGGACTTCACTCCTTACAGCTCAGGAGAGAGGGGTATGCCTGCCGCATGTTGCTGTGTTGATATTTTGTTTTTTCATAGAAATTACCTGTTTTACATTTTTGACGTTTTCAGTGTGGTCATTGTACAATAACAGACTCGCCATTTTGTTAGGAATAATTACGAACGCAGAAGAACAAACTTATACGTGCAGTCAGGGGCGCCGCTAACGTAAATGCTGTTATTACCTTTGCAAAAAATATTTGCTGGTTTGCAGGTTGCTCTAGCTGCCACTTGCACAGATATGTAACTGTATTTAAAAAACTTTACTCAAAAACAGTTTGTTGGTAAAAATACATGAAAGTTGTTTTTGACGTAAAAACAAATACGCCTACGAGTTTTCGGGAACCGTACAAATATACCTCGATGATATATCTATAATAATAGTAACGAGAAAAAATGCCAACATCACTTATGAAATTGTAAAAAAAATCTAAGGATTAGAATTACTTGTAACGTATGTTTCTCGAATTTTCTCCACATTCGTCATTAAACTGTACTAACAAATTAATGATGCGGAGTTAATTTGTCATTTATTACAAATTGTAAAACGAACTAAGCATTTATTTTATAAACCCTTCCGTAATATTGAATTAAGATTTTTTTTAATCCATAAGAAAAAAGCTTCAAATTTTTAATTTTTAATGTCCACAAGTTTTGATATGCGACTAAACTGAACATAACTCAATGGTTTTTTAGGTTATGTGCTATAATTTTGTGTATAAAAATACTGTGAAAAAGTGGTTATACAAATAAATAAAAACATTATGTCGACATGTGCTATGAATGGATGTATAAATACCCTAGCCCTAGTCCTAGCCACGCCCAGTTCTAGCCGAGGTCAGGCAAAAATCATCAATACTGACTACAGATAGTATAGAATTTCGGTCCAAACTGAAAACTTACTGGTTAATAGCGGGACTCCGCCCACATTTTTTATTTTGCCACTAAACTTGACACAACTAAACGGTTTTTTAGGTTAGATGCTATATTTTTGTTGATAAAAATACTGTGAAAAAGTGGCTATACGAATACGTAAAAACATTATGTCGATATGTGATATGAATGGATGTATAAATACCGTAGCCTTAGTCTTAGCCACGCCCATTTGCGTCGAGTCATGTTAAAATCATCAAAAACAAGTCCAAAACTGACTTCACTGGCTTTGGCTTGGGCTACCTCTTGTATACTCTAAGGTTCTTCCTGTAGAAAAACAAAGGGAAGTGGAAGGGGGGGGGGGTACTGCCAATGTCGCCCTACTGCGAATTAATGGAGTGGAGCCAGCCTGACCGGAAAGTGCGAGTGCTCCCGGTACATAGTTCAGTAACGGTCTGATTCTTCATGTTCATCAAATTATTATTGCTTATGTATGTCATTTTTGTTCTAGAAAAATGCAAATTTATTGAGTAATTCGAATAACTTAATGATATTGAAAATTAATCGGATGAATTAAAATAAACAACATAAACATAAAAGAATATATATACCGATATGGATAGATCAATATTTACTGTCGGTTTTTTAGGTCGGCGTAACCCTTTGGCACGCTTTTCAAAAGTTTATTTATTTAAATTAAAACACAAATCTTTTCGTACAATGCTTTGCACATGATTATTTCGTACTGAGGACTCAATTAAACATGAATTTACTTGAACTTTACATAACACATAGACATAACAGTAAAATTATAATTTACTGTCAACTACTGCAACCCTTTTCAAAGTCACGGACTGCCACTAGGGAACCAATCGTTTTAATGAGATCAGCTGAGAGACCCGAGAGATAAGTAACTGGCTAGCGCTCCGCGCTTGTAACCGACTGAAACCAATTCCCTCTCCCTGATCTATCGCCATTTGGCCGCAAGTTGATTCCCCACTTTTTGAACGCTGGTCCTTACTCTAGTTATATATACGAGGCCTGTTCAAAAGAAAAGGTGAATTTTGAATTTTCGCGGACTGTGTACATTCGATTATCGTTTTTTTTTGTTATGTTGGTACACATATGTTTATCATATGTTAGCATTATCAGCCATTTTGGATTAGTGTTTTTTTTGACAACTGGAAAAGTTAGTCACGTTTTTGTGTGTTCTTCGATTTTTTACTTTTGAAAAAAATGGATCACAGAAAATGTATTAAATTTTGCGTTAAAAATGGAATAAAGTGCTCCAACGCACCTAAAATGTTGACTGTGGCATTGGGCGAGTCTACTTTGTCTCAAAAAAGTGTTTATAAGTGGTACAAGCGCTTTACAGAAGGCCGAGAAGATGTTAATGACGATGAGCGTCCTGGAGTTGTGGAAAAAGAAATTATGGATTTTATTCTTTGATTGAAAACGTGACAAACCTTTCCAGTTGTCAAAAACAAACCACTAATCCAAAATGGCTGATAATGCTGACATATGATAAACATATGTGCACCAACATAACAACTAAAAAAAAACGATAATCGAATGTACACAGCCCGCTAAAATTCAAAATTCACTTTTTCTTTTGAACAGGCTATGTATACATATATATTTTTTACAATAACTCCACACAGGAGGCCTTGAGGGAAATAATTTCCCTTAGGGCCTATGTCAAATTTGGGAATGCTGTGTGGAGGGTCTTTTTGAGGAAAGGAAGGAGTGAACTTGGGTCTTGAAGAGGCCCAAGTTGAAGGAGGGAGGAAACACAGAGGCCGACAAAATTGTTCCATAGCCGAGCTGTTAAACATAAGAATGAGTCGTAAAAGCGACCCATTCTCATGTATTGAATGTCAACCGTTTACAAATGTTGGGCGTGTATTATATATAGCTCAATGAACATAACATAAAATATTATGGTACTTGTTGACTTCATGGACACATTGCATTTCCCCTGTCAATCAGATTTGGGACAGTTAGTTTTATATTGGCAAGGTAATATTGTAAAATGTTATTTTTCTTTTACAGCTATGCTTGGTTATACTTCATTTAATTAAAATTACAAAGTGTACAAAATAATACCATTCATGAAAGCTAGCTAATGGATAAAAGTATTTAATCTATATATTATTTTAGATTGCGATAGACAACATAATTAAAGCTGCTTTATACGCTACTAGTTTCTAAGAACAATATTGTATTTCGGAAATGACTAACAAAATACATATATTTTGAGCAGTCAACGTAGGTATGAGTGTTTTTTCCCATTACTTTTAAAAATTACACATTTATATTTTCAGTCCTGAGCTAGTAAAGGTCAAGTACATGAGTATTATATTTAGTGTTTTTTTTTGTTAAGTGATTTTGAATCATGACTAAGAAACATATTATCTACTACACATTGAAAATTCTTTTAATTAAAAAGAACATTAATTTGACTTTCCTAAAGCGGTAAAAATGGTATTTGTTATATCCCCTTTCATAGGAAATTACAGATTTATTCTAAATTATAAAATTACTTTGACGCGCTACTAGCACTGCCACCTATTAAAATATTTGTTAACTATTTCATGAAATATTACAGATTATTAAATTGTGTCGTCATTCTACGTGGACTGCTTTCTGTTAATATTTTTGCTAACTGTTTCGTAAAATATTACAGATTTTTGAATTGCTATGTCCAATTGATACTGTTTCGTAGGAAATTAAAGAATAAAAAATAAGCAAAAAATAAAAATATTTTTATTAAGTAGATACCCATTAGGACAAGGTATTACCGACCTATCAGTACGATGAAGCATTTTAAAAATCTGTAATATTTCAAGAAATAGTTGACAAAGTATATCGATAGATGGCAGTACACGTAGAATAACGAAATAATTAAATAAGCTGTAATATATTAGGAAATACGTGATAAAAATATCAATAGATGGCACAAGACGTAAGAATCTCCCTTCTCTCTCCCTAGCTTTCCTCTCAGAGGAGATACGTCATCTAGCACCGGAATTCAGGATATCTCTCACACTTCAACCAAAAAATAAAAACGGCCACCAATGTAGGCACAATTTTGGAAAGCAGATTATGATCAAATAGAAAGGGACATTAATTACATAGACTGGGCACCCGAAATTTCAAATTTATCAGCTCGAGAAGCAGTAGACCGCTTTAATGACACAAAATGTATCGTTCGTGATTGGGAAAGTTAAAAATGTAAATGGTTGATTTTCCAAAATTAAATAAATAACGTGAAATTCAAATGTCAATTTTCCTTCATGGGCAATTTACATGTTTTTATTTATATTGCATTCAAATTGTACTTATATCTCAATAGATTTCCTCAGTATACCTCGAGAGAACCAAATCAAAAATCTAAAGAGTATTTTTTCATATCTACAATCTTTTTTCTCTTTTTGTTTATTTAAATATGGGTTTACCTTTACTTGCTATTTTATTTTTCTTTTTAAACATTAATAAATATTCTTATTACCTCATAATAACATCTGCTAAAGACTACCTAAATCTATTCGGAAAATATTTCTATTTCGAATTACTACCATTTTTTAAATGAATATCATATCTTTTTATACGACACCTTAAAAAGGCATATTAGAAAAATAATTATTTATCATTACTGCAATTAAGCAAACTTTAAAAAAGTGGAATCTAAATAAAAAATACCATTTTGGAAATCAATAAGAGATGTCCACAAATAGGAAATAATTGATTTTCTCAAGTTTAATTTCAATTTTAATGATTTCGTGGGAGGGGGGGGGGAATTGAAACGAAGATCTATTAATATCTTTGACGGATACTGTGGTCGAGCGGTTAAGATCCTAGACTACGAATTCAGAGGTTAAATCTCGGCGTGCTCAAAGAATTTTATA
Organism: Drusus annulatus; assembly: GCA_022651775.1. Taxonomy (NCBI): domain Eukaryota; kingdom Metazoa; phylum Arthropoda; class Insecta; order Trichoptera; family Limnephilidae; genus Drusus; species Drusus annulatus. The sequence continues at coordinate 307,771 of JAGWCC010000331.1, forward strand.
CAGTCAATTTATATAAAATACAATAATGTTTCTTGAGATGGCTTTCACTGTGTTTGGTGACTAGATCTACATAGCAAGGTACTTCCGGACATTCCTATTCCCCATTACCTTCTCCTCCCAACTCCCTTAGCCTCACAACATACCCCAATTACCTAACAGAACCACTCGATCCAAAATTCTTTTTAAATGTAACAATAATATCAGGACTGATTTATTTAGATACTCGCTTGTACCTAGATTGCATACAGCGGGTAATTCTTTCGCAGAAACAGTAGATATATTCAACTGCACTGAATCTAGTTACAAGAAAGTTATAATAGAATACCTCTTTCCAAAATATTACTGTTAATTTATTGCATTATAATATTTCTATTAACTTACTTATGTTTTTGAGTGCTTATCATTTACCCTATGCTATTTTTATGTCACTATTATTTTATGTTATATATTACACTGTTATGTAAAAGCTTATAAGGGCGTATATAATTAAATAAATAAATTAGATGTAGTCATGCAGAAAGCGTCCAACCCAGAATTGCCAAAATCGAGTTTTACATGTTTTCCTATAGGTAAGTACGAGATTTATATCTGCTGAAAACATCCAAGCTCCAAATGCAATAGATTTTTGTTAATATTTTTTTTTATTAACGCACATTGCAAATATTTGACTTCAATTGAAGTTTAAAAACATTATTAAATGAAGAATAAGATAAGATTTATATATTTTTAATAAACACATTGATAGATTATAAATTAGCCCATTTATAATAATGTTCAAAAAGAAGAAAAAAAACTGATATTCACTTTACAAATGCCGATTACGTATAGTAATGCCTTTTTATCGTCATATTTTCAAGCGCCTTTTTCTCAGTTTTTATCTTTTTGAGGTTGGATGGTTTCTGCATAAATACGTCCAATTGATTACAACCGTAACCTTTACTTTACAACTGTCCTCTTCCCCATCTCCTTCCCCTCCCCACTACCTTCAACCTAATAACATACCCCAATTGGGGATGCCTTAGTCTCACTGGCTCCAGACGGTTGGGAGCAGTTGAGATTCTTGTGCGGTATTCACATTTAAAAAAAAACCGGAGATTTTTTTTTTATTTCGGCGGGCAGGGGGGTCGGCTATTTTTGCGTATTGGAAACTTAAAAATATTGTATGAAGTTTTGGTAGGTTATTAATTTTGCTGAAACCACTAGGAAAAACCGGATTGGGAAACTGTCAAAGGAATAAAGTGAAGCTTGGGAAATGGGTCCATGGCCTGCACACTGACGAGAATATATGAAGAGGTAACTTTGCGAAACAGTGTAGTCAGGACGGTTGACTTTATACTGACTCGATAGAAAGAGAAAAGGATATGTTAGAGGATGTTGGATAGCCTATTAGTTACCGCCCACATGGAATTCTGGAATTTTTAATAAAACATATTTGAACACATTAAACAAAACAATATCAATACACCATTAAAATGATTTATTAAGTCAAAATATAACACAAACACCAATAACAAAAGGTTTGCTAAATGATGATGGAAGTTTTTTTGTTGATTTTATGTCTTTATATCATTAAAAATGTGAAAATTCGAAAGCTCGGTCAAAAATATTTAAAACTGTCGAAATACCTCTGAAGTGATGTTTTATAATCTTTGTTTGGTCTTATTTGAACATTCACGCATAGCACATATCACCATCATGTTTTATTTATTTACATAACCACTGCAAGTTTTTTAATCAACACAAATAAAGGAAATAACCTCAAAATCCGTTGACGTAAGTTAAACGACTCGATGATGTGAAGTTAGCGTGGACGGAGAATATTCTTACATACTTAGAAGTGTTGATTTTTTTTGTCTCTTTCTCTCTTTGTTTGGTCTTATTTGAACATTCACAGATAGCACATATCACCATAATCTTTGATTTATTTGCATAACCACTGCAAGTTTTTTAATCAACACAAATAAAGGAAATAACCTCAAAATCCGTTGACGTAAGTTAAACGACTCGATGATGTGAAGTTAGCGCGGACAGAGAACATTCTTAGATACTAAAAAGTGCTGCAATATTATGTGACGGCTTTTCTTGTATCTTTCTCTCATGGTATACGACGTAAAAACCCGAAGAAAGTGATTTATCGCAAATTTGTATTGGTTGTGTAAAAATATTTAGCTCTCTATCTTTATATATATTCTGACACCGTATCCGCATCAATATTAATGTTTAATATTAATAACATTTAAAAAATATTGTTTCTCAATTCATCCATTTACAATTATTGAGTAGGTACCAAATATAAATATTTAGCCACAACGATATCTTTCTTGCGAAATAATTTATCAAAGAGCCGTCATTAGCGTCAAGTTTTCTTTAAATCGGTCCAACAAACAAGTTTTCTCTGAATCGTAATGGCCGATTACCAACATTGTTGAACGAACGGTAGGTACTATCGGAAAGCATTTTGGCTTTCATCCAAAATACACATTATTTCTTCCTGGCAACATTCTGGTCATAGAGAACTATCCGATACCATTATGCCATCAAATATAAAAGGGTTATATACCCGTTGAAGTCAAATTGGCTCTTTCCTTCATCTATTTATAAATGAACAAATAGCTTTCTGATCTTATCGTAGCCGGAAAGGCAATAGGGCTGAAGCGCCATTTCGGGAATCACCAGATCACTGTTTTTTTTTTGTTGTTTTACCATAACATTCATTAGTCTCCAGTAGCTGGTTGGATTTAAAAAAAAAAAGCTAACTCAATTCTCTCACAATTTTTTAAATATTTTTTATATGAATACCGCACAAGAGTCTCAACTGCTCCCAGCCGTCTAGGGCCAGTGAGACTATGGCATCCCCAAATAGGGTATGTTGTGAGGCGGAAGGTAGTGAGGTGTATGTATGCAGGTATAAATGTAGGTAAGTCCAAAGTCATGGTGTTTGAAAGAGAGAGAGTACGAGAACAGCGTGCAATATAGTTGTAAATGATGAATACTTGGAGCAAGTGCATGAGTTTTTGTGTATCTAGGAAGTAGGTTTACGAGAGACGGAAAGGCTGATAAGGATATTGAAAGAAGGGTGAATGCAGGAAACTCAATTAATGGAGGACTGAACGCTGTTGGTGCAAATAAAAAAAAGTCCAAAGAAGCAAAGCTAGTAGTCCATAATGGAGTGCTTATATCAACTCTGACGTAGCAGTGAGGCATGGCACTGGCAGAGGAAGGATAAAAGTAGACTGAATGCTGTGGAAATGAGATCCCTGAGGCGCATGTGGGATAAAACCATGTATGGCCGTATTTAAAATGTGGATATCCGGAAAGAATGCAAAGCTGGTGTAAGCGTAATGAATAGGATCAAGAAAGGGACGCTTGGATGGTTTGGGCATGTAGAGCGAATGGACGAAGAAATGAGTGTAAAGAGTCACTGTTTCGAGAATTGAGTTTTTTATTCTTACCCGGGCGGATTGAGTTGACAATATTATTTGGACGTTATATCAGTAGTGACCTTGTCATAACCCCACACGATTATATGAAAATAAGCCCGAACCAACATATCATTAAGTAATTGCTCGCTATTAAGATCGTTATAACCAAGTTCGACTGTATATATTCTTAAATATAATCCAAATGCACGAAGAAATTGCTTTCCGCCGCGGCCGGAATAGAAACTAACCGCAATCGCATTTTTGATATCTCGCGTCCGCCGTAGCTCTACGGCCGTAGATGATCGAAAAGAAACATGATAGATCGGAAACGAGATGGGGTGAAAGAGTAATGTGAATTATACAAATGGACGTCGGGAGTAGCAGAAGACGGGGAAAAAAACATTCTTCGACCCTATGAAATACGAGTGGGGGTAATAACATAAAATCACGCTCGAATGCACCGATCTCCGACTGACAAGAATAACAGAAGCAAATTTCTATCCCACCGGCAAACGGGAGCGGCTGGCGGCCATGATGGGAAATTCTAATTTCTAATTATAAGGGAATGTTTCTGAATTTCATTTTATTTATTATTTATTGTGAATACCGCACAAGAGAATAACGTCAATTAACTTCACTAGAGTTTTGATCACTCAGTCCAAGTGCTATACATAGTTTATATTATAGTTATATATTACTTACTTTTTTTGTCTACCCTAGGGCCGACAGCACGGGCAACAACTAGCGTTGTGACCGCTTTAAAAGAACTACTTCTTTTGACAAGAGCTACTTCATTCATTGTTCATTGAACAAATATTTTAATTGAAGTTAATAGTTCATTTTAGCGTTCATTCATTTCAATAACTTCGTTTCATTGAACAAATACTTCAAATGAAGTTGGTAGTTTATTTTAGCGTTCATTCATTTCATTAACTTCATTTCACTGCGAAGGGTTCATTTTAAAGAACTAGCAATTCGTGAAGCATTCACAAAACATTGAAGTTTTTCCCAACGCTAGCAACAACCATTATAAATATGTGCTAATTTTAATATGTTAGTTGTAAGTCACTAGTTTTAAGTATTAAGCATAAGTTAATATTAAGTCTTAGTTGTAATATTATGTTCATTATGCTGTAAAGCGCCCTTGAGGTGATATTTCTGTCACGAAAACGGCGCTGTATAAATCAGCCAATTTTTATTATTATTAAAAGTCCCAACTGCTCCCCACTGTCTAGTGCCAGCATCCCCAATTAAGGTAGTGGGGAGGGGAAGGAGATGAGGAACAAAAGGTTAGGACGTACCTGGTTATTCAGATCTGGTCACCAAACACGGCTAAAATCATTTCAAGCAACGTTTCGATTCTGAATGGTGGTCTTTCACCAGGGCGAAACTTGAAGTATCTACCACTCTGGAACGTGCCGCAAATATCCTATGTATTATTTTATATTTAAATGCGTTTAGTTTTATTTATTTTATATCAGTTACTTTGTACATTCAAGTTTACACGAAGCTAATTATGTAATTATCTTTGAGTTTATAATATTTTAACTTATACACTAATTATTTTGATATATATCCAGTTTAAATAGTTCTTACAGACTATTTTAAATTTATTGATTGGCATAATTTTGACGGTTTCCGGCAGTGCATTACAAGATTTCATCCTCTTTATATAGTAAGCCATTTTGTGTGTTGGCTTTATTCTTTTCTGGTGGTCTGATTTCTTTGCATGCCCTTGTATTATATTTGTGAATTATCAATATGTTATAACACATTAATTAAATCAAATTTATTTGCGCACGTCGGGATCAAACCCACGACCTTTGGATTCGTAGTCGAGCTTATCACTTGACTACAAAGGCCGTCAAATTCAAGTGAAAAATATTCACAATTATAAATACCTTAAGGCATGGTTATATGGAGCAGAATCGTTTGGATTTCTTTCAAAGGCCACACCAACATGGTGTTACGGCTCGTGATTTGCTGGCCCGTTTTTCACCCGTACAAAATATAAAATGACGGGCTCGTGAGTCCCAAGGATTCATTTACCTTTTTAAATGCCCTCCCGGTTAACTTCAGTCGGTAGAACGGATTTTTTCCGTGTTTGAACTTCGTTTATTTTGATTTTGAGGACCTTCTTCTTCTTCGTTAAAAATGAGGGTTACAAAAGGGACCCATACTTGCAGGGTTTAAGGAATTTTTAAAATAATACACTCCAAACGCTCATATTATATTTGAGAATATTGATTCTACGCCCATGAAAAGCTTGATTAACTTGGTGGATAACGTTAGAATTGGGTATTCGTAGAGACAAACTATTATACCAAATTGTTCAATTATCACCGATACTGGAGAACGCGTGGATCCTGCGCACTGGGAATCCTTCTGTCCGGTCTGATAGCTGAGAAATCCCGCTGATTCGCTCCTCGATGGCGGCTGCCGGTGATCGTAGCGACTCGGATTATCCATCGCAATATTTCATTCAATTTGCTATTTCACCATAGGCGGTAAATACTGTATTGACTCTAAAAACGTTAACTGCACTATTCGGCATCTACTGTGAAAACTCTAATGTTCACTCTGTTTCGCGGTCGAACATTGAATAATCTTCCTAGCCGTTTTAGCCCGGGTTCGTTGGTCGTTTTGCCCTTACTTTTTGGCTTTTTAGGGGGGCAAATAGACAAAACATTACACCATAGTAAATCGATTTTAAACTAGCGCGAAAATTTAAAATCGCACCGGATCGAGTTTATCGTGTTTCATAACACATCCCCTTCCCTTTAATGAAAAAACGCCGTAAAACGAAGGCTTTTTCTGCCTAAACCCTTGATAGAAAACCTATGACAAAACCACATAAAAATTCAACGTAGTCCACTCAGAAGTTCGGCATTAAAAACTTGGGCAAAAGGTTACATAGTACATATTACAATTACAAGTTAAAATAAAAGGGTACAGGCTTACATATTACATATAAAGAACAGGGTGTACCAGAAGTATAGTACAAAATACAAGTTTCAACAAAAAGGTACATGTTTACAGTTTACATATCAAAAACATGGCATAACAGAAATGTACAAAATTTACAAATAAAGAAAGGATCCACCAAGCGAAAGAAAAACATGGTTATAATAAATACATTTTCAAGAGTATGGTCGAAGACGTATTATTATGAAAGGAAAGTGTACTAAGATAACGTAAAAGTATCTTTAGCTAGAACTAAAAAATCCCTATAGCTTTGTCGCAATAGGCGATTAAACAATTGTTGCTTCTCTCTATATGGTATTGTTGCATCCAGTATACACATACAGTACGAATACATATAATACGAATACAAACAACGTGCCTATGATCACAATTCACTGCGAAATAACTTTCTTTTTTATGTAAATAAATATATATAGTAAGAATACATACAATACTAATACATATAATAAGTATACAAACAATGTTTCTATGATCACAATTCACTGCGAAAGAACCCTTTTTCTTAATTTTTAATTTTTTATAATATATATAATAAGAATACATACAATACGAAAACATATTAAGTATACAAACAACGTTCCTATGATCGCAATTCACTGCGAAAGAACTTGTTTTTGGTAATACATACAATAAAAATACATATTATAAATTATAAGGTGACTATTTCACTTTGTCCGAGGTAAACCATGAAAATCGGTATAAAAATATTGGTATATGATTTAGTATAAAATCCTTTAAAACCATCGACGATCCTATTAACATGATCGCGACCATGATCTATATTTGAAGGGTGATATTTCACCAAGGCGATACTGAGAGTATTTACTCTTCAAATTCTTTCCCTTATCCTAAACTAGTATTTAATTTTAGCAAGAAATGTAATGTTTACGTAATGCTTTAGTGAATTCATCACTCTTCTTTCAAATAAACATATATACTGTTTAAAGCTACATACATGCTTGTGTTATTTTAAAATATTAACAAAGATTTATTTCAAAATCTTGTTATCTTTACGTTACGAGAAGAATCTACAACATTCTTTAAGAAAACACAGAACAAAAGAAATCGTTAAAAATTCCAAACATAGAGGTTCAATAATTATTTCACCAACTCAATTGACAATTACTAGTTGCCAACAATTACTGCCTCGACACAGGTCACACAGCCATAAAAAGTTTAAGCTAACGATCAAACTAGGGGAAACTTAAATTGTTAACTTATTGATTTGAAAAAACTCAACCCAAACAACTGGTTTGTGGGTAACTCAATCCAACAACCTATTTATAGAAGACAACTCAAATTAACAGGCAGTTTGAGGAAAACTCGATCCACTCACCTACTTACAGGAGACAACTTAAATTATCGATTTGCTTATGGAAAAATTAATCCAATAACATATTTTATAGCAGACAACTCAAATTACCATTAGTCTATGAAAAAGTTGATTCAATAACTTATTTATAGAAAACAGCTTAAATTAACAACTGGTTATGGAAAACTCAATTAAATTACCCATTCACAGGGGACAACTAAAATTTAATAGCCAGTTTAAGAAAAACTTAATTCATCAACTTATTTATAGACAACAACCTAATTCAATAACTTATTTATAAGAGATAACTCAAATTAACAACTGGTTTATGAAAAACTTACTTCCTTTGTCACCTTGTCTCGAAGGAGATGTGTTCGAGTATCTGACTATTAGTTTATTGGACATCGAAATAAACAAACTTTGCTTTGACCACTAATTATGTAGGTAATTGTTCGTATTAGTTCCATTACTAATTTCCATCCAACGAACTGAAATCGATACGTTAGGGATTTTTTTTTTAAAGTCTCATTCATAATGATAAGCTTACGTTCCAAAAATATCAAACTAAACATTTAATTTCGAACCAAACTGGAGATAAGGTACTTTCATCCATTAGCGATAGTCTAATGATCATTTTCACAAACACAAAATTGAATCTATAAATTGCTATTGTTGTAAAGCGCCGTTGAGATAATCCTTCACAAAACTGCCCTATATAAATTTATGAAATATTATTTTCGACAGTTGAAGATAATCTATACCAACTGTCTAATCAAACCCACTACTTTTATCGTTAATGTTTTATGCGAAAATAATCGATTAAATTAACTAACCATCGGTGGTTTCACCACGAGGGTATGTAGAGAAGACGATCCGTTATCATTGACCAAGTACGTATTTTAGCCACGGCGTATCAAATCGAAAAATGGTCTCTTAATATTCATTTACTATTTAGGCTTTTTGCATACCCCGACTCGATTATCTAATTATTCGTGTATTAACTAAATAAATCCGATGGTATTTGGAAACTTATTCCTATTTTTCCTCATTTGTAGTTGAGTCAAGGAGTCTATATGCTGACAAATATGCTCTTCTGAAATCGTTTTCAGGCTTCTGTAATCGGAAATAAATTTAATTTAACTATAGATAAACTCAGTTTTAATTCAATGGTGGAAAATTGAAAACGGTAAATTAAAGAAATCGGTATAGGTGAATATTGTTTCAAAACACGAGTACAATTATGTGGCACGAAAGGGTTTCTTGAAGTTTAAGAACAAAAAACAAAAACCCTGACAACAATTTCGTAATGAATACTTTGTTGAAATACTCCTCTGATCTGATGAGATTTATTTTATAAACTAACGAACTATTGTCCAATTACAAAAAAAACACAACACGAAATGGGAAAAAAGAGATTCACTGCAAGTGCCTCATATAAACGGACCAATTCCCTCTTCCACTACAGGTATTTCAAACGTCTATTCAAAGGATTGCGCAATCACGACGCAAATCAACCTCGTGTCTTTTTTGAAATTATGGCGTAACTTACGGATAGACATAAAATACAAGACACGTTATGACCATCATACAAATCTTACGAAAATGTAACACCACTAAATGTTTCACCCGCGTATGAAAAGGATAGCCATTCAAAGAATATGTTTGTGCGGAAGAGATAGCTATATGAAATGTGTTTCGAAGGTATGTCTCGTTGACTTGGTTTAGTGCAACCAGGCGCATTGTCTCAGTAACGTATCTACTTTTGAAATTATGGCGCAACTTACAATACGAATCTACCACGTGTTCTCTTTATTTTTATACTATTGCGCAACAAACAATACGAATATACCACGTTTCTATTTATTTCTTAATATTGCGCAATCGACGATGAGAATCAACCACGTTATTTTTCACTACGTAAACACTAATTTTTGGAAAGAAATACAAAATTACAGCTTATATTCAATAAACAGTTTACAGGCATATGTTCACATTAAAGAAAAAGAAGACTCTCTCAAAACCAAGCCCTTACGTTGGAAAGCGCCAGTGTTACGGCTCGGATTCGCTGGCCCAACTGGACAGGGTTTGAGGAATTTATTGCAATAATTCTAAGCCCAGGAAAGCCTTGATTACACAACTGGATTTGGATGGCGTTAGAATACTCGTTAGGGTACTCGTAGAGACAAACTATCATACTTAATTGTTCAATATCACCGACACTGGAAAACGCGTGGATCCTGCGCGCTGGGAATCCTTCTGTCCAGTCTGATAGCCGAGAAATCCCTCTAATTCGCTCCTCGATGGCGGCTGCTGGGGATCGTAGCGACTCGGATTATCCATCGCAAGATTTCATTCAATTTGCTATTTCACCATAGGCGGTAAATAATGTATTGACTCTAAAAACGTTAACTGGACTATTGGGCGTCTACTGTGAAAACTCTAATGTTCACTCTGTTTCGCGGTCGAACGTTGAATAATCTCTTGGCCGTTTTAACCCGGGTTCGTTGGTCGTTTTACCCCCACTTTTTGGCTTTTCAGGGGGGCAAATAGACAAAACATTACACCATAATAAATAGATTTTTAACTAGCGCGAAAATTCAAAATCGCACTGGATCGAATTTATGGTGCTTCATAACAATGGTTAAAAAGTAAAAGGATGTAGATTTAAGTATTAGAGTGCGGGCTGCCTTAAGTATTGTGACGAAGTAGGTACCTACTATTTTTGATGTTGAGGTTATGAACTTGACGGCTTTCGTGGCCGAGTGGTAAGAAGCTCGACCACGAATGTAGACGCCGCGGGTTCAAACCCGGCGTACGCATAAAAAACAATATAATCAACACATTCAATTAATTTATTTATGGTTTTAAAGTTTATTTTGTAGAACTCCATTTTAATTCTTAGGTTTTTTAATTTTATTTAAACAATAATTATTATTATTATAATTTAAAAAAAAAAAACAATTTTTAGTTAAAAGCTCTGCGATGTAATTATTTTTACACGTGACAGCTGTTTCGCCTTCTGAGTGACAGTTTGATAATTCCATTCAGAATGGAAACGTTGCTTAAAATGGCTTTAGCCGTGTTTGGTGATAGGTACTTCTCAATCTTCCTCTTCTCCATCTTTTCCATCCCCTACTACCTACAGCCCCACAGTATACCGCCATTGAGGATACCATAGTCCCACTGGTTTCAGAGGGTTAAGACTCTTGTGCGGTATTCACTATAAAAACAAATAACATCTTTATTTTACAGCGGATACACCTAGCGGCATTGCAAGAGGTATTACCTCAGAGCAATAATATCCAGTCAGTATTGATGATTTTTGCCTGACTCGGGCGTGGTCAGGACTAGGGCTAGGGTATTTATTAATCCATTCATAGTACATGTCGATATAATGTTTTTGTTTATTTGTAAAACCACTTTTTCACAGTATTGTTATCAACAAAAATAAAGGATTATAACCTAAAAAACCGTTGAGTTATGTTGCATAATAAAACGTTGTGGGCGGAGTCGCCAGAGACGCGGGACACAGATAACTTGCTTACATACCGAATGGTGGTGCTATATTATGTGAGAACTTGTCTTGTCTCTTTTTCTCTCACGGTTTACGACGTAAAAACCCGGAGAAAGTGACTGATCGTAAATTTGTATGGGTTAAGTAAAAATATTAAGCTCTCTCTCTCCATATATATTCTTGCTCTGAAGGTAATACTTTCTAGATATTCACCGTTTGGGGTTGTAATAGTCCAACTGACTTCGGGCAGCGAAAATTCCGTTTGGAAATCACGTAGGGATGAATATATTTTTTGAATTATGAGATATTTCACAAAAGTTCCAAATTCTCAGAGCCCGTGGGACAAGACTATTTGTGGGCGGAAAAGAATTTATATAATGAAAATAATTTAAAAAAAGAAGTCAAAGATGAGAAGGTGAAGATTAGGAAGTAATTGATTATCTAAGTCTGTCAACTAAACATAAATAAACATAACGTTTGGAATCTGAAGGGCGAAACTGTTTCTTTGATTTCTACATTAAGTTAAATTTACCATACTAATAAAATACAATTTGAATATCTCACACTGGACTTAGAACTTGTAACCTTTGAATCTAGGACCAAGGAGCATACCGCTCTTTCATGAATGATTTATAAATTGTAGCTGAACTCGATCGGTATTTACATTAAAAAAAAAACCAAGATCAAACTAATCTTTTTAAACTTGTGTTTGGACAAATTTATTTTTATTCCTGGCAAAAGTAAAGTATTCATTTATTATTGCTTTCCTGCGAAATGTCTATTCTGAGTCGGGAAATTCTAATGGCCGCATCTGCAAAATAAAATTTATTCTGAGGGTTTGCTTCATTAATACCCACCGCCGCAGAATGGGGAAAAATGCAAAAAGGAAATTCGGTGCAAACTTCCCAGCCATGGCGAGTGACATCAGACATCAGGAATAGATGGAACAGACATCAGACATCAGACATCAGACATCAGACATCAGACATCAGACATCAGACATCAGACATCAGACATCAGACATCAGACATCAGACATCAGACATCAGACATCAGACATCAGACATCAGACATCAGACATCAGACATCAGACATCAGACATCAGACATCAGACATCAGACATCAGACATCAGACATCAGACATCAGACATCAGACATCAGACATCAGACATCAGACATCAGACATCAGACATCAGACACTAATCGGAATGGAAAGATTGCTTGAAATGGCTTTAAGAGTTTTTGGTGACCAGAGCTGAATAGCCTAGAACCTCTGCACTTTCTTCTTCCCTATCTCCTTTTTAACTTCACTCCCTTCAACTTAACCACTAACCCCAATTGAGGATGTCATAGTTGTACTGGCTCTGGGCAGCGGAAACTCTTGTACGGTATTCACAAAATAAATTGACATCTTGAAATTGGAAATAACTCTAAAGCATAAATGCTCATGTTTATTAAATATTTAAATAAAAAATCAATAATCTAAAACATAAACGTGAAAATAAAAATACAATGGTCACAACCGAGACAAGAACTTGGATCCATGGGCGCCCGCAGAAAATTTTCTAGGAGGGGGCAAAATATTTTTAGAAATGTTTTAATGTAGTTTTAATTTACTGTAGCGTATTTGTATGGTGAAAGAACGGACAGGACACTGTAGTAATGAAGGGCATACTGTAGCAACAATTTTTTTATTAACACAATATATGTTTATAACAAAAAATATAACAACATAAATTTAAAATAAAATTCATTCTTTAAACAAGAACTGGCAACGATGTTGCTCCAAGCTGGCCAACGTTCTGTCTCTCCACACTTTCTTTTTGCTAATACAAAGTGGTTTAAAAAAAAAGTAACATTATTTGACTATTTTCAAAATCAATCCAGGAGGGTGGGGGGGGGGGGAAGTTCCCCCTTGCCGCCCCCTGCGGGCGCCCATTCTTAGATCCTCTCCTCTATCCGAGAGTAACGCCTTAACCAGTTCGGCCATTGGGGCCTTATTAGAAGTGGCATTTTAATTAACCTCATATTTTCATTAATAAATTATGAATATTATTTTTAATTTGGCAGCCATCTTTGTAATGCACTCAAAGCCCAACCCGAGTTCATTGAATACCTAGATGGTGTCAAGGACAAATATCCATTTTTTTAAATCTGAAGATTTTTTGACTTCTTACCAATTCTCGAATTAATACCGAAATTGGATATAACTTTAAAGCATTAATGCTTACGTTTTTTAAATATTTAATTAAATATCTACCTAGGAAAGTTCGAGTTCCATATCCCATCTTTATATTCCCCATTTCAGGAATATTTATTCCCTATTCGCCCGTAGGTACTGAATGTTATTTTGATGGCCATTTAATGATTCCGATCTTAACCAAAATTAAACATTTATTCCGTATCTATGATAGGTTTTGTGTTTATTCTTTTCGGATTGAAATTGCCGAATCCGAAATGAATAGATTGGCGTTTGATCCTCATAACTTACCATATTTTTATTAGGCACAGATTATTATGATTTTCAATAGATTGCCCACTGAAATGTTAATTCGGTCAACAATGAAATAGAATCAACGAATACCGATATATTATATTTACCTATTGATATGATGCTGGCTTTGTTGGCATGGCAATAGTAACTTATCTGTTTGAATAGATCGATGGTGAACGAAAATCTCCCCATATTCATCACCATCATCGGGGGGTGTTATTGAGCTGAATTTAGACCATCAACCTTGGAGTAAGAATGTATATGGAGATATAGCGAAATATTTTTACCCAACATTTACAAATTTGCGATGAATCACTTTCTTCGGGTTTTTACGTCGTTTACCATGAGAGAGAAAGAGGCCAGAAAAGTCTTCATATAATATTGCAGCACTTCTAAGTACGTAAAAATGTTCTCCGTTCGCGCTAATTTCACATCATCGAGTCGCATAACTTACGTCAACGGATTTTGAGGTTATTTCCTATATTTGCAGTGGTTATACGAATAAATCAAACATGATGGTGATATGTGCTATACGTGAATGTTCAAATAAGACCAAACAAAGATTATAAAACATCACTTTTTAGAGGTATTTCAACATTTTTAAATATTTTAGACCGAACTTTAGAATTTTCACATTTTTAATGATATAAAGCAGTCATTCCCAAAGTGGTCTATATCGACCCCTAAGGGTCGATTCCGACTTTCTAAGGGGTCCACGTTAGTGAAAAAAAAAATTGGGGGTGCATGAGACGTAAATGGGGTTCCATGAGATCGGATTCCATTTAGGCAGGCCGTCACCAAAAATGTTGGATTCCCGCAAATGTAATAATCCACCTCACAGATAGTACCTATGCAGGTACTTACGTAATACTCTCTTATAATAGACATTAATTCCCTAAGTATGTTATTTTTTTGGTGAGGATATTTTGTCGATTTGCTAGTACTTTCCGATTTCAAATCTCTATCGACTAGTGCTTTTTTTTCGGAGGGTAAATTTTGTTGATTTCCTGGCACTTTTTTGGGGAGGATTTTTTGTCGATTTGCTAGTACTTTTCAATTTCAAATCTCTACCGACTAGTGCTTTTTTTCGGAGAGGAATTTTTACTGATTTGCTAGCACTTTTTAATTTGAGATCTCTACCGACTAGTATTATTTTTTGGCGAGTTCGACTTCAATTGAAGTGTTCACCGCGAAGGGTTAATTTCAAAGGTTTTTCAAAACAGTGGTCTACGGGACAAAAAAGTTTGGGAACCTCTGATATAAAGACATAAAATCCACAAAAAGCTTCTATCATTATTTACGCAAACTTTCTGTCATTAGTGTTTGTATGATATTTTAACTTTATAAATCATTTTAACGGTGCATTGATATTGTTTTGTTTAATGTGTTCAAATATGGAAATTAAAAATGTCCGAATTAGAATTCGGACATTTTTACTGCACAGACAGATGTGGGCAGTAATAAATAGGCCATCCAACTTCCTTTAACATATCTTTGTCTCTTTCTATCCAGTCAGTATAAAGTCAACCGTCCTGACTACACTGTTTCGCAAAGGTACCCCTCCATATATATTCTTACTTCAAGCCACCAACCTTAGAGTAACGTAGAGACCTAACATTGCGAAATTTTGTCCGCACTTTTTGACCAAGGATTGACCAAGGGAGGTATGACGTATATGCTTCCAGCCAATCGGATGCGAAGAAAACCGTAAAGATAAACATTATTCTGTCTTTATCTGTTTGCCAACAATTTAGCGTTAGTATCATGAGAAAGAAAGAGACCGGGATACTTTCAGAAGCCGTACAATATGGGTATTCCCCACTGTAATGGTTTCTTATGTGACAGCTAGTAAATATCTCTAAGTTAAAAATATTACGAATCCACTAAAACTCATTTCAAACGGAAGTTTATTATATTGGAACGAATAGTCCAAAGATTAATTACATATTGGTGTAAGTTACTAGTTGTTTTGTAGGTTAGAATGTTAAATATTTGAGATCTAACTAAAAAGACGATTTTATGGTACATACGTGTGAAAACTGTTTGTTTTTGGTCCTTTTGTACTTCGATTGAAGCAACCAAGTATAGCACATATGGCCATGATGTTTTGCTAGATATCGGACAAAAATAATTCAAGTTTTTTAACTATTTACGCACTTTTGACAGTCCGTTCGCCTGACACTCCAAACCAGAATGAAGCTCGTACAGATCAAATATTACGGACATGGTATTCAGCACGCCCCAAATCGTGTATTGGTTTCAACAATTGTTTGTCTCTTTTTCTCATATGCGTATAGAACCGAGCATAAAGAGAGAGCTATATTTTGCGAGTTTGTCAACGATTTGTCACAAATTAGTACGGTCTCTTTATATTGTTACTCTAAGCCACCAACCTTGCTGGAAATCGTTCCCAGCAGATCGAAAATGGCGCCCTTGGAAAATAATCCGTTTCTCGTAGCAGTATCTACAATGTAGGTACCCGCTCGTGGGGAAATAATTTTTATTTAATTGATTTGTCTTATTTATTTACAATAATATTTCGTCACCGGAAAGGCAAAAGGGCTGAAGCGCCATTTTGGGAAGTTTACACCAGAGCACTTAATTATTTTGTTGTTTTACAATAAAATTCACAAGTCTTCAGTACCTGGTTGGATTTTTGAAAAAAGTTAACTCAGGTAACTCAATGCTCTCACTGAGTTACCTGAAGCGACAAAAAGCAAAAAAAAGTCCCAAACTTGTGTCGCTTGAGTCGAGCCTTCTCCCAAATAGTAAATATATTTTAGATGACTGAAAGGCCACACAAGTCTTCAGAATCAAACGAGAGTCAGAGCATTCGATGCAGAAATAAAACTGATGAAAACTGCATGTGTAACTCATTTTTGATCAGAGTGTCGCTAAAACCCTTTTGCCTTTCCAGCGACGATGTAGTGTATTTGCGGCACTTTCTAGAATAAGAGATAGACCCTCATTATCGCTAAGTATGTTCCTGTATATTTTCTTATTTAAACTAGGAATCAATATGTAATAATAGAAAATAAGATCTGTACAGCGCCCTTGAGGTGATTTTTCACAAAAACGGCGCTATACAAATCATCCAAATATTATTATTTATTATTATTGGTGAAAGACCACCTTTCCGAATCGAAACGTTGCTTCATATGGCTTTAGTCGTATTTGGTACTTCCCCACCTTCCTCTTTTCCATCCCCTTCCCCTTCAGACTGCCTTCAGTCTCACAAAGTACCCCAATTTTGGGACTCTTGTGCAGCATTCACATTAGAAAAAAGTTTTTAATAACAATGCCAAATCGTTATGTTGGCTACATGTTTTTGACATAAAGGGCAAGTGATTATTCAAGGCGTACACGCACGTCGACATACATAGACAGGTAAATACTACAAAGCACTGATATTACCATTTGAATCATAATTATTTCCCTCGCAGTAGATATGTGTTGCCAGTCTATTGGAAATAATTACCTAATAAGAGAGTTTAATAATTTTAATATCTTCATATTTGGTAATCATCTTCAATTCAGTCGTGTTAATAAATGCCTGAGATTCACATTTGAATTAATTCTGATGAATCTGTAACAACACTGTCAAATTAATTTATGTAGGTAATTTATATTTTAGATTCATATAAATTAACCCGTACCATTCACATTCACCGAAAAACAATTTCCAAAAAGTTTTTCAGCAATAACATTAGTGGTAAGGGCCAGATTTATTTGTTTTATGCAATGAATCGGTTACTTCCCGAAATAATAAATTGAAGATTATAGTGATATTATGTTCATTAGATTAATTAAAATTCAAATCTTGCGTAGGTTTGGTTTTCTAAACTTGCTACAGCGAACTCACCCTATACCTCTTTTGATGCGCGTTAAACTTTCATTTGACTCTTTTTGCATCGTTCGCTGCACGCTGGCCGCTACGGACGGGTACTCCGTGCCTAACGTCACGACGAATGTTTAATGCTCAGAGTAAAAATATATATGGAAAGAGAGCTATTTTTTTTTACCCAACCTATACAAATTTACGATAAATCACTTTCTCCGGGTGTTTACGTTGTAAACCGCGAGAGAGAAAGAGACACGACAAGTTGTCACATAATATCGCGCCACTTTTCAGGATGTAAGCATGTTTTCGGTCTCCCGCGTCTCTGGCGACTCTGCCCACTACGTTTTGTTATGCGACATAACTCAACGGTTTTTGAGGTTATATCCTATATTTTTGTTGATAACAATACTGTGAAGAAGTGGTTATTCAAAGAAACGCTACGTTATGTCAACATGTGCTATAAATTGATGTAAACAAGTGTGTCCAGGAATACCCTAGCCACGCCTGAGTCAGGAAAAAATCAACAATCCTGACTACACAAGCTATCCCTCCTGGTATTGCTCTAAGGTTCAATGTAACGAATTCTTAGTATTTTTAATTTATATTTTAACATTTTGACATCACCTCCCCGTAAATAAATGGTCATTGAAAAAAAAATTCACTGTAACATAACGCTGCACTAATGTAGCAAGAAAAGAGAAATAAGTGGTAAAGCCTTGAAGTAACATGTATGAAAAGAGAGCTAATTCTTTTTACCCAACCTATACAAGCTTGAGATAAATCACTTTCTCCGAGTTTTCACGTCGTACACCATGAGAAAGAAAGAGACAACAAAATCTCCCAAATTATCACACTGCTTTAAAGTATTGTTAGAATGTTCTTCGTGTCCCGCGTCTCCGTTGACTCCGCCCACACGTTTTGATACGCGAAATAAATTAACATAACTCAACGGTTTATTAGGTTACATGCTATATTTTTGTTTAAAACAATACTGTGAAAACGTGGATATACGAATAAACAAAAAAATTATGTCGACATGTGCTATGAATGGATGTATAAATACCCTAGCTCTAGTCTTAGCCACGCCCAGGTCTAGCCGAGTCCGGCAAACCTCATGAAAACGGACTACAGCACTGATAACAGAGTATGGAAGGGGGCTCGGAGACTACGCGAGACCTGAGACTTGGAATGAAATTAATAAAAGCCACACCGGAAGTATCCCATTCTTTCGTCAGTTTGGGCAATATGACGAATAATGGCCGCCATTCACAAAATACATTTGAATTACAATAATAACGAGCAACTTTTTAGTCACGCTTTGTTAATCGCAAAATTGCGCCATTTGATGTGCTCGCTTCCGTTCTTTTTGTGACTTATAATGATAAATTAAAGTATGTTTTCACATTGAAATACAAATATTAGTACGAAACTCGACTCGCGAAATGCGGGCCAACTCGCTTCTCTCAAAATGGCATCGGTCTAAAAGAATTTAAAAAATTACAACACGTCAATTTATTTATTTTTTTCAGCTGCACAAGATATTTTCGCTAGATAAAATGATTAAAAAAGAAGTTATAAATCCGTAGAACTGATGTAGCCAATTGACGTACGAGCTTTTGACTTATTTTAATTTTTATAGTGAATACCGCACTAGAGTTTCAACTGCTCCTTACTGTCTAGAGCTAGTGAGACTATGGCATCCCCAATTGAGGTACTCGTATGTTGTTGAAAGAAGAATTTCGCTAAGTTTAAAAAAAAAAATTTTTTACTCGAACTAAGGGAAATTTGACATGCTCACAACATACTTCAATAGGTTTATCTCTTCAGTGGAAAGGGGTGTACCTTATTTAATATGTCTAGAGTTAGACTAAGAATATAAATAAATAAACTTGAATTTGATTGCTTTTGCAATGTGGAGAAAAATATTTAATCTGATAGAAGTGTGTTGTCAGCGTGTCCGTGTTCCTGAAATAAGCAAAATTTTACCTCACTTCTGGTGACCATACACTTTCTAACTCCGAAATTATTTCTTAAACAAGAAGCCGAAAGATTTTAGTTTTTTTCAATGGTTATACCGCACAAGAGTCCCAACTGCTCCCGACCGCCCAGAGCCAGTGGGACTATGTCATTTCCAATTTGGGTATGTTTTGTGGCTAAAGGGAGTGAGGGGGTGGGGGGAGGGGACAGGGGGGAAGAGGAAGGTTAATAAGTACCTGGATATTCAGATCTGGTCACCAAACACGGCTAGAGTCATTTCAAGCAACGTTTATTGAGAGTATTTATCACTATGGAAGGTGCAGCAAATATACTATATTTATTATTTTATATCAATTAAATGTGAGAAAACATATGTCTATAAAATAAAATGTATTTGCCCACACCGGCTTTGGAACACGCGACCTATACCTTCGTAACGCAGGATTTTAGCCGCTTGACCACGGAGGTCGATTGGCGACAGTTTTCTTTTAAACCGAATAATATTTAGAGTTCGAATGCTGTTTGTACGTTGTGTGGAATAGTACAGGGTCATTTATTAATACGCTGAAATTTATTTTCAAACATTAAAAAAAAGTTATAAGTCTAACGTTTCAAGTCTGGAAAATAAAATCGGCTCAAATAAGTATGTTTTGGGGTAGTACTAAAAAGTTACGAGGAACATTTAAGGGTCAGCACCCAAAAATAGACACTTTTTGGCTTTCTAGTACAAGCAATACTACAAATGATACATTTGTTAATTCTATATAGAAAGTTATAAAAATGTCTGAAGTTTCCAGTAAATCCAATTATTGGACAGTAATCGTTTAAATTATTTATGAAAAGCATACTAGAATTTTAGGTGAAACGTTTAAAAATGCCTTTTCTGGTTTCAAAACTGAACATTTTACTGATATTTTTCATAGAATTTAAAGGATTACAGTTGTAATATTTTATTCACCGGAAACCTTAGACATTAGTCTAACTACCTATACAAAGTTTACAGATAAATAGTTTGTAGTATTGCTTCTATTAGAAAGCTACAAAGTAACGTTTAGCGTCATTTTGAGTGCTGACCCTTAACTATTAATATTTAAAAAAATATCTGATAATATCGGTATCCTACTGGTTAAAGGGAGTGGTTAAAACGCGCTATATAAGAACCTCCAGTGACTTAAATGTCCTGAACGGATCCAATTCAAACTATGCTGGATGATTTTTAAAGGGAAACATAACGTGGCGCCATCTTACTTGTCGGAAATATGCATTCCAAGCGATACTAATACGAGACTAGTAACTCTTCAATCAGCATCTTCAACGCCCATAGGTAGACTCACTGTACCTAAACGCAATCCCAACACCAATTTCGAAGACCTAGCTTTTGCCGTACAGGCCCCATAGCTTGGAATAACCTCCCTTCACATTTGCGAAAGATCGACAGCTCAACTGAGTTCAGAGCAAAACTAAATACTCACCTTTTAAAATTATCATACCCACAAAACGTCAATTTGCTTCTCTAGAGTTTTGATCACTCGGTCCAAGTGCTATACTTAGTTTACTATTGCTTACTACATTTTTTCTACCCTAGGTTCGACAGCACGGGGAACAACCATTACATATTTTTTTTTTTTTTTTACAATAACTCCACACAGGAGGCCTTGAGGAAAACAATTTCCCTCAGGGCCTATGTCATCTTTGGGGATGCTGTGTGGAGGGTTTTTTTGAGGAAAGGAAGGAGTGAACTTGGGTCTTGAAGAGGCCCATGTTGAAGGAGGGAGGAAAAACAGAGGCCGGCAAATCGTTCCATAGCCGAGCTGTTGAACATAAGAACGAGTCGTAAAAGCGACCCGTTCTCATGTATTGAATGTCAACCGTGTACAAATGTTGGGCGCGCGTTTGGCGAGTTTCCCGACTATGCACCGGTGCCGAAGGGATCAATGACGCAAGTTCCTCGGAGCATCTTCCATTGAAATACCTGTAGAACAAGGACAGCATTCCCACCTGACGTCTGTGCTCCAAAGTTTGCAATCCGTTTGTTAAGATAGGAGAATCTATCAAACGGGCCGCCCGTTTCTGCACAGAGTCAAGGGTTTTTTTCAGGTATTTAGGGGCTCCAGACCAGAGGTGGCTACCAAATTCAACAGTGGGGCGTACTTGCGATTTGTACAAGGTCAGCAGTTGTGTACTATTGAAGTATCTGCGGGCCCTGTACAACACGCCCAACTTCTGAGAGGCTAACTTTACTCTGGCTTCGATGGAGCCCCGGTGCCTTACATATATTTGTTAAAGTAAATATGTTAGTTGTAAGTCACTAGTTGTAAGTATTAGGTATAAGTTAATATTAAGTCTTAATTTATTTATTTTATTTTTAATTACTTTACTTGAACATCCATTTTTTTATTAGTTGTTAAATTGCCCATCCCACTAGGCATAAGCCTGTGTTGGGATGGCAATTTACAAAAGTGTTTTTTTTTTAGCTACATAGTAACATGTTAATATCGAAAATATAGTATATACATAATAAAAAAAATATATATATAATATAAGTAAATGACAAATTAGAATTTTTCGTATAATTCAATTGAATTAAATTTAATATTATTATTATTGAGTTCTGCTATTTTAAGTTTTTTATTTTTGTTTTTAGTGACAGCTGTTTCGGCGTTTAAGGCCATTGTCAAACTGTTTGACAATGGCCTTAAACGCCGAAACAGCTGTCACTAAAAACAAAAATAAATAAACTTAAAATAGCAGAACTCAAAAATAATAATATTAAATTTAATTCAATTGAATTATATTAAAAATAAAATGGAGTTCTAAAAATTGAACACAAAAACAATAGACAAATTTGAAGATATGGAATCTACATATTAAGAGCTAAATTAAACTTGGTTTTAAGGTGAGTAATGACATTGCTTTTAAAGGAGCTTTTGGTGTGTATGTTTCTGATGTTATTAATATTATGCTAATTATGTTGTAAAGCGCCCTTATGGTGATATTTCTGTGACGAAAACAGCGCTATATAAATCAGCTAATTATTACTATTAAAAGTTAGTTTTAAAATCTAATGACCGTCATACTTGAGAGCTGATCACAATTTGATAAAAAGCTGAAACGGGCAAAGAATCGGCATTAAACGGAGTGCGTTCAAATGTTGAGAATTCAAAAAGACATTGATTTGATGGCCATTAAATGTGACGAGAGTTTGAAACACCCTAACCTTAGTAAGTAGGTGCTTTAGAAAATTTCCCAAAAATGTAGTTTTAAAATTTGATCAGCCGCCATGTTGTTGAATTATACTCACCGTGAAATAACGCAGATGAATCGAGCTGATCGGTTCCAAATAGCTGGATCTGTGTCCTAAAGCAGCCTTAATGACCGCCCGATGACTTTAATTCGGTGGTAACGACCGGCCATAAAAAACGCAATTAAATTTCCTTCGTTCTGTAATGGACTTGAATTTTAAAGTCACTTTCAGAAGCGTCTTCATTAGAGAAGTGAGATTTGATTGCTCTAATCTCCACGGATCTGATCATTCTATTTGCTTTATTTGCAGTAATTATTGTTGTTCCACTAAAGAGGTTTTCTTAACAGACTTCATGATTGTTTGTTTTGATGTATTTTAATACAGCGGAACCTCGAATCGCAATTACATAAACTCAAACTGAATACAAAAAAGACAAAATTTATGATAATTGGATATGAGAAGACATGCAGTGAAAGCAAAATTGACGGAGAAATGATTTAAAATGTAAGTGATTTGAAATACTTTGTTATATTTATTAGATACAAAACTAACTTTTAACATAATAGATGTAAACAACTACGAAATATAAAAAAAACTAAAAATAAACTTATCAATAAAATAACCTAAAATGTACTATATTCATATGATATTAATTTTTAATAATAAAAAAAAAAATTTCAAGTAACCCATGATAGCACTCCCTCTCTAATCACGAGAATTTTCTCAATTAGGGAGGTAATTATCATTAACTAGAAACTAGACATTGTTTATAAACTGAATTAATATTATACCTACTGTTAGTATTAAGTAAAAATGATTATTTTTGTACAATTCATAAAATAAAAAATAAAAATAAACTAGCATGCTGATTATATACAAAATAAAATTGGGAAAAAATCGACAAAAAAAATCCACGTAAGCAACAATTACAATTGGACGTAGTTATGCAGAAAGTGTCTAACCCACAATTTCCACAAAAACGAGTTTTAAATGTTTTCCAATGGGAATACGAGATTTATATCTGCTGAAAACATACAAGCCACAAATGCAATATATTTTTTTACTAACGCACACTGCAGATATTTTACTTAAATTAAAAATATTATAAGATGTAGAATAACGTAAGAAATACATTTTTTTTAAATAAATAAATTGTTAGATTATGAATTACCTGTTTATAATAATGTTTAAAATGAAAAAAAAACACCTTACAAATGCAGATTACGCATATTTATCGTCATATTTTCAAATGCCTTTTTCTCAGTTTCACCTTTTTGGGATTAAACGCTTTCTGCATAACTACGTCCAATTTATAACTCCATCATTGTTTCACATTTTTATTACTGTTCAACGATTCTTTTCTTGTTTAACGACAGATAACAAAACAAGTTTCAAAATCTACAAAATAGAGAAATGAGAATTATGCTTAGGCAAAATAGATACTAAAAAAACCAAAATGCCAGAAGAACTAATTTGGTTAACAGTGAAACAGATGCTGATATTAAAAACATTGATATTAATATATAAAATAAATAAAAAAAAATTGCTATCAAAATATTTTCCTGACAAAATTATTTACAACGTGGATATTTACATAATACAAAGGCAGCTACCAAAAAAAAGAATTTAATATACGAAACAGTTTACTTTATAAAGGTATGAAATGTTATAGTGTGGTGTCGGAAACCATCAAAATTATATTACTTAAAACATTAAAAATAGTATGTTAGAACCTTGAAGTAACAATATATGGAGAGAGAGGTAATTCTTTTTACCCAACCTATACAAATTTGGGATAAATCACTTTCTCCGGGTTTTTACGTTGTACAGCTTGAGAAAGAAAGAGAAAAACAAATTTTCCCGAATTATCACACTGCTTTAAAGTATTGTTAGAATGTTCTTCGTGTCCCGCGTCTCCGTTGACTTCGCCAACACGTTATGGTACGCGAAATAAATTGAGATAACTCAACGGTTTATTAGGTTATATGTTATATATATATATTTTTTTACAATACTGTGAAAAAGTAGTTATACGAATAAACAAAAACATTATGTAAGTGCTATGAATGGATTAATAATTACCGTAGCCCTAGTTCTAGCCACGCCTAGGTCTAGCTGAGTCCGGCAAACCTCGTATAAACTGACTACAGCTTTCTCTTGTATATTATTGCTTTGAGGTTAGAACTATATAAAATACATTAGTAATATCAAGTAGTACATAAGTTATAATTATTAAGTCAAAAAGTATATGAATTAAAATTAGTTAGTTTGTAAACTTTGATGTAGAAGTAACTAAAAAAAAACTTAAACAAAACTAACTTGGTTCGCGAGTATTTCGCAAGGCGAGCAATTTTTCAAAATAAATTTGACCTCGATAAACGAGCGATGTCTTGCTATACAAGAATCCTAAATCTATTTCGTTCATACCTTGGAGAAACAATGTATGGAGAGAGCGGTAATTATTTTTACCCAACCGATACAAACTTGCGATAAATCACTTTCTCCGAGTTTTTACTTCGTACACCATGAGAGAGAAACAGAATGCAGTCCGCTTCTACGTACTGTCACAATGATCTTGGGCTCCTGGGTCACCGCGGGACTTTTTTTATTATGCCAATAAACTTGCTAACACAACTAAACGGTTTTTTAGGTTAGATGCTATATTTTTGTTGACATCAATACTGTGAAAAAGTGGTTATGCGAATAAACAAAAACATTATATCGATATGTGATATGAATGGATTTATAAATACCCTAGTCTTGGTCTTAGCCTCGCTCAGGTCCGCCGAGTCAGATAAAAATCATCAAAAACTGACTACACTGCCTTGGATTGTGCATTTTTTTGCCACTGGTCGGGTATCTACTGCTCAGATTATTTTTTTTACCATAATAAAATAAAGACAAACATTCCCGGGTTACAAATAACCTGACAATATTTGAAAAACTCTTACTGCCATCATAAAAAGCGGAAGATGTTGCTTGTGCAATGATGGAGGACTTAGCCAGCAGAGGAATTGAACGCACGACGCCCGGGTGGGAATCCGACGCGTTCTCCACTCAGCTACCGACCGGTCACCACATATAGAGCATTTAGATACCACTCTATATGCTTTGAAAGGTTCTTCAAAGAACTACTTCTTTTGAATGTCTATCTTTGTCATACATTGAGTTCACATGACAGATTATTTGAATGATGAATTTACTAGGAACGTTAGTGTGTTTCAATTGAAGGTGGTAGCTCATTTTAGCCTTCATTCATGTCATTAAGATTTAACGTCGTGATTGATGTTGTTGGTAGCCGAAAATGAATTTAAAAAATACATATATAAATATATATTGTATGAAGATTTTCAAGATTTTTCAGTTTGAAGGGTTCATTTCAAAGAACTAAAACTGAAAAATCTTCATACAAAATATGTATTTTTTAAATTAAATAAAAATCATTTTCGTCTACAACAACATCAAAAATGTCTATCTTTGTCAACTTCAGTACTGACCGATATTTGCAACCTGAAAAAAGTCAGTGAGCCATAACTGGTGTCTATATATTTGTAACGTTATTGTATTTTCGTCATTGCTACATTTAATATTATGTGTGCGCTGTTCTTTCTCTGTTGATCTTTTTTTCAATTTTGTGTTTTGTATTTTTTTGTAATTGGAGTTTAGTCCGTTAGTTTGTAAATAAATAAATAAATAAGTAGACTACTCCAGTGGACTACAGATCGATATAAATAGGATGGAAAGCATCTGCACCGATCTGTTAGCAAGTACAAGCGGGGGAGAGATGTGCAAAGTGAGTTAGGCCTCATCGCCCTGTCGGGGGGCGCGGGGCCTGTGATGTCGGCTGCCCGCTCCGCCCAGTGCCCACCCCGCGGGGGCCGGGGATTGCTAATGGAGAAGCTAAAAAGTTGGACGGGGCGCGGCGGGAGAGGGGTGGAGCGGGGGCAGGGGCAGGTCGGGACAGGTCGGCTAATAAATGATTTTAAATTCGGCAAAGAGGAGTTTCGTATTTTTTTATACAAATGGTTCTGATCACTGGGTGGTTCGAATGCACCCTTTCGTTTATAGGAAATGTTTTGATATTTTAATTTTTGAGGAAGTGAATCACAGTGTACTGAGTCAAATGCTTTGATATAGCTCACCTTTGAAGGCCTCCATGGTCGAGTGGTAAGACGCTCGACCACTAATCCAAAGGTCGCGGGTTCAAACCCGGCATGCGCAAATAACTTTAAAAAAAAAATTTTTTAAAGAAAGACAAACATTCACGGGTAACGAATAACTTGACAATATTTGAAAAACTCCTACTGCCATCATAAGAAGCGGAAGATGTTGCTTGTGCAATGATGGAGGACTTAGCCAGCAGATGAATTGAACGCACGAGGCCCGGGTGGGAATCCGACGCGTTTGTCCACTCAGCCACCGACCGGTCAATAATTTATTAATTTAATTAATAATATATGTGTCAACACATTTAATTCATATAGAATAATATAAATTATATCTGTGCACTAAGTACCGCCCTGGTGAAAGACCACTATTCAGAATTGAAACGTTGCTTGATTGAAATGTTTGTGACCAGATCTGAATAGCCAGGTACTTCCGACCCTCCCCATCTCCTTCCCCTCCCCACTAACTTCAACCTCATAACATACCCCAATTGGGGATGCCATAGTCCCATTGGTTCTAGACGGTTGAGAGCAGTTGGGACTCTTTGTGTGGTATTCACTTAAAACAAAAACAAAAAAATCACGTGTTATACTAAAAGTAAACAAGTATAAATACTAAAAAGCTGAAGTGTTTTATGTCACACTCGTTCTACCCAGTGGCGTGCACAGAGTTTTTTGATCAGGGTAAACAGTAGAAAAAACAACGGATTAATTGAATGCTATTGCATTTGTTCTGTAAAAGCACTGCCTCAGCACTAACCAAAGATACTAACACGAACGAGTCACTTGAAAACACACACAGCATACAAAGTTTGTGTAGTCTAGTAAACATAGAATATTCTACTCTGATATGGGGGGTATTTGAGCATATGTAATTACTGCTTTTGACACGTTATAGACGGTCGGTGTAATTCGAGGTGTCAACTACCGCAGGGTAGGCAGTGCTTGCCTATATGGAGTGCACGCCTCTGGTTCTACCCTATTAAATAAAAAAACTACTTTTAGTAATAAATCTGATTTTTAGTAGCAACCGGCCCCTGATTTATACATAATAAAATAATATCTTCCTTATGATAGTATTTTTAACAACACCAAATTAGATACATTGGCTATATTACACTGCTGGAAAAAAACTAGAAGAAATTATGGAATTTTGCGTAGAAAAAATATTAAATCATGTCTTTCTACAACCAATTAGATTAACCTCATTGATAGTAACCATTTTAATCAGTAGTGCATTAGCTGAAATGTTGTTTTTGGCACTCAAAATTTGCATTCAAACATTTTTACCTAAAAAGTACCTTAATACGAATTCCTAACAAAGTTGTTAATCTTTGATACTTGTATTCGCATTCAAAATTATCTCCCGAAGTTACAGTATTTTATCCCCGGACACTTTTTATGCACCAGCATTTTTTATTCTCACTTGTAAACCTGGTCACAACCACCAACAGAAGATAATTTTAAAAACCACCATTTTTAAGGCCACCAAAATACTCAATCATATGTTATTACAATCGAAAAGACTGCAGCTTACTCTTGGTCAAATAGCAATGGACCCCACTGTCTGGACCATAATATATTGAAACATCCAAACAGAAAGGGTTAGTTTTCTAGTAATCACACTGTAGAAGCTGCCCCCACGCCCAGAACATATTTAAAAGTCGAAAAAGGTTTTTAACTCAGTTTTTAAAGGAAAACTTTTTATAAAGAAGCAGGGGGACATGAAAGGAGAGGGGAAGAAAAAAGCATGGTGGGCAGGAAGGAGGATGCAGGAAGGAGGAAGGAAAGAAAAGAACTGTCAGATTTAACCCTATTGAGAGATTTTGCTCTCACAATATTGAAGTATCAAATTTAAAACATTTGCATTAACATAGTATCTAACGATAAAAAAATCAATACCGCATCAGAGTCCCAACTGCTACAAACCGTCTGCAGCCTGTGGGACTGTAGAATTTCTGATTGGGGTATGTTTGTGAGGTTGAAGGTAGTGAGGAGGGGAAGGAGATGGGGAAGATAAGGGAAGGATAAGGAGAATTTGCTGTATATTTATATAAACTAAGAATTAATATTAAGTAGAAATTAAAATTTTGTACAGCGCCCTTGAGGTGATTTTTCACAAAAACGGCCCAAACAAATTATCCAAATATCATTATTATTATTAAGGGTTGTGATGTATTTGGCTATTCAGATTACAAAACACGACTAACCCATTTCAAACAACTGAATGATAGTTTTTCACCAGGCCGATACTTGGATCACACGCCGGGATTTGAACACGCGACCTCTGCATTCGTAGTCGAGCGGCTTAGCTGCTCGACCACGGAGGCCGGAACTGATTGTTGATTGAATTGAAATTATCAAAATTAAAAAAAAAAATCTTATTATGAGACATTATTCTATATTTGAAATGGGTGGATTAAAGGAAGTAATATTTTTTATTTGCACATTTTTCACGGGTAACAAACAACTGGTTATATTTCGATACTTACTATGCATTACCCGCTACCCGGCCTTGCCCGTGCTTTTGATTCAAATACATACATTCATTTCAAATTGCCTCTCATTTTGGTAAGCTGGACGTACTGTACAGGGCCTGCAGATACTTCAACCCACCCAACCCCAAAGCCCAAAAGCCTGATAAAAACCCTTGACTCTGTGCAAAAACGCACGATCTGCTTAGTACCTCCCCATATCTCAATAAACGGGATTTAAAAAAAAGGTATTTGTCTGGTGAGAATGCTGTTCTTGATCTACTGGTAATTTAAAATTAATTTTTATTCTTATTTTAGTATTTAAATATGTATTTGGATTTTTATTTACTTGAATTTTCTTAATTTATTATTATTATTTTAAAATCAATTTTAAATAATATGCATACGTGTATTGTATAATGCCACGCCATTTAAAGTCGAAATTTAATTTTCTTTGCAACAATTGTGTGTGCAATATGCATTTCAAGCCCTCTACATTTTTATGCACGCTCGTTCAGTGCCACCCAGTGCATACAATATATTTGTTAACAGAGTTGGTTATCTAAACAACGAACGACGTGCTGCAGTTCGCATGGTCATCGGACAGGACGATTGCTGGCATTAGCCCGCAATGGCCGACCAAACCGCGGCTTTCCGATTCACAATAATAATTATATTCATTACAAATTACAATTACGATCACAATTGCCCGCCGCCATGACATGTTCAACCGCTGAGACGATCGTCTTGCCGGTTTGAAATAACACGGTTTAACCACAAAATGAAACGTCAGTACCTGCTT
The DNA here is from genome assembly GCA_022651775.1 of Drusus annulatus. Lineage (NCBI taxonomy): Eukaryota > Metazoa > Arthropoda > Insecta > Trichoptera > Limnephilidae > Drusus > Drusus annulatus. Next base: position 338,001 of record JAGWCC010000331.1, read on the forward strand.
AGTAAATGTGGAATTATTATTAAAAGAATGCGATTTTCTGTTTTATCATCGCATTATTGCAAAGCCTTATTATATTAATATTCCTTTATTGCCTTACTGTTCAGAAAACCACGTGGTACACACCGTTCTCTCAAATGATCTAACCAGTGGTGACCCATTAAGGAAATATACAAACATATACATTTAAAAAAATATATGAATAGAAAAAAATCACCTTGGAGCATTACGACAATTGGTTTTTACTCTAAATAATCGTAAAAAGACACAATTCGAACGTCTCGCTACACTCTGTATAAATGAAATGTCGGTAAGTGGACCCCTTGAATGAGTGACATCTCTTGACATAAAGTAAAACCTGCTATGAAATTTATACGTAAGCTCCATCTGTTGTCTAAGTTGACGACTTTGTATTAAATTTATATATATATATATATGATATGAATACCGCACAAGCGTATTAACTGCTCCCAACCGTCTAGAGCCAGTGAGACTATGGCATCCCCAATATGTATGTTGTGAGGCTGAAAGTACTGGGGAGGGGAAGGAAATTGGGAAGAGGAAGGTTGGAAAGTACCTGGCTATTCAGATCTGGTCACCAAACACGGCTAAAGAGCCATTTCAAGCAACGTTTGAATTCTGAATGGTGGTCTTTCACCAGGGCGATACTCTGTAACGTGCCGCAAATATACTTTTTACTATTTTCATATGAATTAAATGTGTTATGACACATATTAATTAAATAGAAGTTATTGGCGCACGCCGGGTTTGAACCCGCGACCTTTGGATTCGTAGTCAAGCGTCTTACCACTCGACTATGGAGGCCGTCGCCAATCATCCTACACCACATACGTAGGTAAAGGTATCGCAACTAGAGTTGACGTAAAGGTAGTACTCACACATATGCATTGGTTGCATACAACACGTTTTTAAGTTGATATTCGACTTCAAAAAGAAAATTCTACAGACAATTAAGTAGTAAAAGTTCGTTTTTAATATAATGAAAAGAACACACTGTAATTTTTTTTCCATTCTGTAGACACTTTTCGTATATTTAAATTCGATCAAAGTACACAGAAAGGGTTTTTCTTAATGACGTTTGGGAAGGACACCACTGACTGTCGGAAGTGAATACATATGCACCAATACACACAATACACAGTTTTTTTTTAAAGGTAAACTCTAATTGCGCAACCCATTTTTCAATGTTTTGTAAGAAAAAAGTAAAAAAAAAAATAGAATCGTCTGATGGAATCAAGTAGTAAAACAAGTATATAATTTATTTAATGAGTGTTTTTATGTGATGACTTTATGAGATTCCGTGAAAGGACAGATTACCACGAAAATCATCTTAATTCGTGGTAATTCCAGCCAAGATTACAACCATTCTGAATAATTGAAACGAACCTAATATTTAACAAGGAAATAAATATCAAGGCTCGTAGTACGACGATAATTTATTAAAAAATAGGAGAATATTTGCAATCGACGAAAACATGGCATAAGTTATAAAATAGATCGAATTGAGTTTTAATATAAATAACTTAATTTACGCCAACGTGTTACGCGCTTTGTGAAATGTTTTAAATAAAGGAAAAAGTATAGTTATTTTTGTATTTATAAAATGCAAATAGAATTGTAAAACTAAGTCTATGGCATTGTACAATAATATATACTGGAAAAAAATATCGTAAGTACAGACATCCGACATGTTCAAAGGGTTTGTACGGGCCTGTTAAATATTCCAACCTCGTGAAAATAGTTAATTCTGTGTGTGAAAGGAGGAGAGGGATGAGTCAATAAATGCAGATGTTCAGGAGAGCCAAAAAAAAAAAATTGACGAATTTTGTTTTTTGTATGTCATTTGTGACATAATTGAACATAAAAAACCAAATTCCTCATTTTTGTATGTAATTTGTGACATAATTGAATATAAAAAACAAAATTCCTTATTTTTGTATGTAATTTGTGACATAATTGAATATAAAAAACAAAATTCCTCATTTTTGTATGTAATTTGTGACATAATTGAATATAAAAAACAAAATTCCTAATTTTTTTGACTCTCCTGAACATCTGCGTTTATTGACTTATCAATCTCTCCTTACGTCACATGTCATTTAAAAAAATAATAATGGCAATTTATTTTATTTTCTGACTAATCTTATTTTTCCTTGCTAGATATGTATTTAAGGAACAACTTTGCATACTTAATTCAAAACCAGATTTTATTGAATCATCCCTTTTTCCCTTTCGCGCAAAGTTTTTTTTCTGTCACACAAAAAAAAAAAAAAAGCAAAGTTGCGTTCTAGTATTCATATCAATAATTTTGTCATCGATAAAAAATGATCGCCTTAAAACGATATTTGCTGAGTATGGTAGTTCATTATACAATTTTTGGAGAAGTGCCATTGTTTTAAAATATGGTAGATACTTAGAGTAACAATAAAGAGAGACCGTCCTAATTATGAGTCAAATCGTTCATACTCGCAAAATATAGCTCTCTCTTTATGCTCGTTTCTATAGACATATGAGAAAAAGAGACAAACAATTGTTATTAAGAACATACGATTTGGGGCGTGCTAAAAGCCGTGTAGCCATTTTTCAATATATTACTAACTTCACAGTAGTTTACACGTCAGTCGAATTGACAGACAAAAAGCTTAAAATATATAATTACTTATGTGAATTTAGTGCAATATTAAAAAAAAAAACGATATGGCTATATGTGCAGTTGTTGGTTGTTTCAACTGAAGTAACAAAGGACCAAAAAAATCAGTTTCCACAGGTATTTATCCAAGAATTCGTATTTTTTAGTTTGACCTCAAATATTTTACATGCTAACCTACAAAACAACTAGTTACCTACACCAATATTTAGTCAATCTTCGCATTATTTGTTTCGATATAATAAACTCCCGTTTAAAATGAGTTTGAATGCATTCTCAAAATGTTTTACTTCGAGAGAAATACGGGATTCTGACGTAAATTTGTGAGAATTGGGATTCCCTGATTAGTCCAACATCTGAACGTATCCATGTCTCTTTCTTTCTCATGTAGCAACTCAAAATTGTTCGCGAACAGATAAAGACGGAATAATGTTTATCTTTACGGTTTTCTTCTTATCCGATTGGCTGGAAGCATATACGTCATACCTCCTTTGGTCAATCCTTGGTCAAAAAGCGGCTTCAAAATTTCGCAATGTTAGGTCTCTACATTACTCTAAGGGTAGATATTATATTTGAAGTCGGTATTGTAGAATGATGTTTTTTATTTGAGCTTTCGTTTTCGAGTAAATCCAGTGCGAAGGAGTTTTTACTGGTCAAATTCAAAATATTTGTTCGTTACGGGGTTATTTATTGTCTTTTAGAATGCTCCAATACTTTTTTAGCCCTGAAGTGGCCGAAAAATCTGAAAAAAGAGTTTTTTTATTGTAAAAATGGTCAAATCGAAAAAAAGTTATTTTTATTTGCATTCTCTATGTTCTGCAGATAATTACGTTTTTTGCTATACCACGAGTTTTCAGACACCGTGTATAATGTTAAATACAAGAAACACCACCGCCATCTTGAAATTGCAATTTTTTTTGGATTTTTATGATTTTTTTAAATATCGCAATTCGAATTACGGTAAGTGTGGGCATTAAATTAAAACATATTTTAAATAGAGTGGAATACAGTACTCACATTGGTGCATTGCTGGCATACAGCATGTTAAGAACTTGTTTTTTGACTTCAGAAAATAAATTCCAGCAAAGTTTAAAAAAGTTATAATTTATGAAAGAATTTTTTTTTTTGGTTGTTTCAATTTTATTTTGAACTAGGGCGAAAAAAGAACAGCTGTGAAATTCCTTCAAAAATAAAAAAATCTTATAACTCAAAATATACATATATATACTTGTCCCTTTTTTCAAGGACATTGAGTATATATTTTTTGCAACAACTCTAATTGTGTGACCCATGCTGATAAATATTTATATAAATACAGTTTTGTCGCTTACTCGCATCCACCTTTGCAAGACTGCAATATATTTTGATATGCGAGTAATTACATATAAAATTGTACATTTTCAAAATGGCCTTGTTTGTTATAATTATGCCCATTTTTAGGGAGCGGCCATCGCCCATTAGTGGCCGCTTCGTGATCTGTTTTAGCGGATTTATTAGTTTAACTTCTGTAAATGTCATTCCGTTTCATAAGGCATTACAGCAGGGCCGGTCCTGTGCAGGCGCAATTGTTAAGGCGCAGATAGTACCTAATTACAGTGCTTTTTTTACAAATCCAGCGCCTTTAAATACATAATAATATAAATGAAAAAAACCATACTAATCATAGACAGGAATAGAACCCGCAATTTTTAGGCCGGAAATTAACACTAGGTGTTAAAACGATAAAAAAAATATGCAGAAACAAGCAGTGCAAACAAGAGAGAAATTGGCGCAAATTTAGTTAAATGAAAGAACGAGACAGTGCTATATGAATTTATAGTGCTGTCGCATTATTTTAGCAATACCAGCCGCTTTGAAGATTTTTTTCCACAATATAACGGCGTAAATATGTATTATTTTTGAATACTGATTTAAATATTGTTAAGTAAAATAATAATAAAGTTTTATTCCAGAAGGTATGGAGGAGTAGTGCAATGCAATACCTTCCATAATTGATATTAATACATAGTGATAATAATATTAACAAATAAAAATGAACAGAAATTCATAATAAAAAATAAATTCAAATTTATATTTTAAATAATACAAGTAAATAATATTAATGGAAGGTATTAGGCCTCATTTCTGCAAAACGCCATCAAGAGCGAGTCCACCCTGGCAGCGTTAAGATTGATGGGGCCAATAATTTACTCCGATGCGCTTCTATGCTTCAGTTCTGGATCTGACGGGATTCCATGATGAGGTCATTTCTGGAGTTGTTAATCCTTTCCCTAATTTTTTAAAGATATAGAAACAATCAAATATAAACATCTACTAATAAAACATCATTACATTCCAAATTATTTTCATTCTTAGAATTTTTCATTTAATCGTCTTTAGTTAATCGTCCTTAATAGAAATGGAAAATTTCACTTCATTTGGTCCCATAGAGCCTGAGAAAATGGCATCTAATTTTCGACTTTAGGGCTAGCATTTTGCCCGTAAAGTAGTATTTTTTTTTAACAAATGTTACTTTTAGAAGATTTTTTCATTTAATCGTCTTAAATTAATAATTTTTAAAAGATTTCCAAAGGCTCATTTAATTCGGTTTCATAGAGCCTGAGAAAATGGCATCTAAATATCAACCCCAAGCCTTGCATTTTGCCCATAAATTAGTATTTTTTTTAACTAATGTTACTTTTCGAGGATTTTTTCATTTAATCGTCTTAAGTTTATCATTTGTAATAGATTTCGAAAGGTTCACTTCATTCGGTCTCTTAAAGCCTGAGAAAATGGCATCTTATTCCGACCCTAAGGCTTGCATTTTGCCCATAAACTAGTATTTTTTTAACTAATGTTACTTTTCGAGGATTTTTTCATTCAATCATCTTAAGTTTATCATTTTTAATAGATTTCGAAAGGTTCACTTCATTCGGTCTCTTAAAGCCCGAGAAAATGGCATCTTATTCCGACCCTAAGGCTTGCATTTTGCCCATAAACTAGTATTTTTTTTAACTAATGTTACTTTTCGAGGATTTTTTCATTTAATCGTCTTAAGTTTATCATTTGTAATAGATTTCGAAAGGTTCACTTCATTCGGTCTCTTAAAGCCTGAGAAAATGGCATCTTATTCCGACCCTAAGGCTTGCATTTTGCCCATAAACTAGTATTTTTTTAACTAATGTTACTTTTCGAGGATTTTTTCATTCAATCATCTTAAGTTTATCATTTTTAATAGATTTCGAAAGGTTCACTCCATTCGGTCTCTTAAAGCCCGAGAAAATGGCATCTTATTCCGACCCTAAGGCTTGCATTTTGCCCATAAACTAGTATTTTTTTAACTAATGTTACTTTTCGAGGATTTTTTCATTCAATCATCTTAAGTTTATCATTTTTTAATAGATTTCGAAAGGTTCACTTCATTCGGTCTCTTAAAGCCTGAGAAAATGGCATCTTATTCCGACCCTAAGGCTTGCATTTTGCTCATAAACTAGTATTTTTTTTAACTAATGTTACTTTTCGAGGATTTTTTCATTCAATCATCTTAAGTTTATCATTTTTTAATAGATTTCGAAAGGTTCACTTCATTCGGTCTCTTAAAGCCTGAGAAAATGGCATCTTATTCCGACCCTAAGGCTTGCATTTTGCCCATAAACTAGTATTTTTTTTATTAACAAACGTTACTTTTAGTCGATTTCACTTTTTAAACGAATCATGTTACTCTGCCAATTTAACATAAACATTTTAAACGTATAATTTTTAATATCTGTTAGAAACATCTAGATACTTGCAAATCACAATTGAATTTATGACGCACGCTGTCGTTTTTATTGTGTTTTTTGACAATACGAGCTTATTTAACATAACAGAACATTTAAATTTGGAACGTATACTTTTTGAATCTGTTTAGTGTATATTTAGATATTTTTATAGAAGAATCCTGCAAAAAACAAGTGGTTAACAGAGATTAAATTTCTATAAAGTTATGTTTTTGTGTATAATACTCATGGGTTTACGTGGAAAATTGTAGAGATACATTCTATAACTACACAATAAGTACACATAAATATATTAGACGTAAAAAATGTTTTTCGAAAAATTATTTTTTGACACAGGAGCCAAAAGTTTTACCTGCGCCAGGCAATGTTTGGCCTGCATTGCGGCCGTAATGGCGTGTACCCATGGCAATTATAGTCACAATTATTGAGAGGGCGGTTAAGGCATGACCGGGGAATACTTTTTAATAATATTAGCGTTTGTTGGTGGGCAACGGTGTCTCAAAATGTCTTACGGTGAATGTAAGGAGACTCCCTCTAGATTAAAAATTGGTGATGCTATAGTTCCGTTGACTCCGGACAGCTGGAATTCTCGCGCGGTAATCGCATACAAAAATAATTAAAGTATTCTGCTGAAATTGTAAAAAGACCAACAATGAACATTATATATTTATGTATTTATAAACTAACGGACAGTTACAAAAAAATACATAAAACGAAATGCAATAAAAAAGAGCAACAGAGAAAGAACAGCACATACATAATATTATAGTGAAGCAATTACAAAAATAGGACAAAATATATATATATATAAGAAAAAACTTTCAATTGAAAGCCAAGGTCAAGTCAAAGTTTAGGTAGAGTCGTAAAGAATGACAAAAATCATTTAGACCGGTACCATTAACAAGTCTCGATATTCTGGACAGTGGAGAATAATACACATAATTAGTAGAGTGATGATTGAGGAACAGCAATTCATTGTTTCTGAGTCTACGGCAAGGAATGTTGAACGGGATAAGTTGCAACAAAGAAGGTGAGTAAATTATATAATTAACCATTTTGAAAATGCAAATTATTAATATTAAACCCCTTTATCACTTAACTTATCTACCAACATCAATATCTTGGAAATGAAATATCTCGGAGTCATGTTTGACTCACAATATTGTTACTACTAAAGGTATGAAGATGCTGGGATTTATTCTTAGAACTTTAAAAGACTTCGACACGTTGGAAGTCATACAAATTGTTTACCTCTCGTTAGTACGCAATTTATTAGAATAAATCTCATTCACATAAAAAAATAATTAACGTGTAGGTATTAAAAATTCACACTCTAGAAGATAGACGGAAAATAACCGACCTAAATTTTTTGTTGTGCACCCTGCATCTTTTCAACTTTAAAGTACTTCCAGCGGGCAACTCGGCAAAACATATTATTCTTTAACAATAATTTCCAAACTTACTACCACAAGCATGCACCCGTTTCTCGCCTACATTAAAAAAAAAGGATTTACCTCAAATATTAACACCTTTATCGTGAATTTGCCAAAATTTAAGAGGCACTTAAATGATATATTTATTGAAATTGGAAATACCTTTTAAGCATTAATGCTCACGTTTTTTAAATATTTAAATAATATCAAAAATCTAAAACACAAATATGAAACAGAAAAAGCCATAAAATAAAAAGACAATGTTTACAACCGAGACTCAAACTTGGATCCTCTACTCTATCCGAGAGTAACGCTTTAACTAATTCGGCCATTGAGACCTTATTATTAGAAAGTGTCATTTTAATCGATCTCACATTTTCATTGAAAATTATATATTTTAATATTATTTTTATTTTCTTGCAATTTTTGGCAGCCATCTTTGTAATGGATTCAAAGCTCAACCCAAGTTAATTGAATACCTAGATCGTGCCGTGGATAAATATCCATTTTTTTTTAATTACGGAAGATTCGACTACTTACAAAGTTTCGAATTAATATTGCGATTGGAAATAACTTTAAAGCATGTTTTTATGTTTTTTTAAATAATTAAAACAATATAAACAGAAAAAGCCAGAAAATAAAAATACAGTAGTTGCAACCGAGACTAGAACTCCATATATTTATTTGTCAATAATGTGACAAAGATTATATAGGAACTATTATTTTATTTTTGTTTGCCACCCATATTTCAATTTTTATTATAACCATTTTAACTGTATTTACTTCATGTATATCTTACGTCTCTCTCTACGTATGCACTTACTCTGTTGATTTAATATGTCAAAACCCACTAGGGCGTTAAAAAATGAAATAAAGATCTTAGTGCGGTCCACATCCTCTACCAACCAAAACACGTCCCGCTACCCTTGTACAAGGCTTTATCTGGTTATGTAAAGCGATCGAAACTCAAGAAAGGTGAGTTCTGATTTGATAAAGTTTGCACAGCTTTTGCTGTCATGAATCTATAGGGCAAAGTAACTATTTGTACTTACAATAATAATAATAAAATTGCATTTATCAATCGAAGTTTAGTGATATTTCTCCTCAAACACTTGAGCACACGCTCTACTAGAATGAAGTTTAAAAAAAAAATTTTGCGAATCTATTATGGGGTCATGTTCTTTAAAATACCTACACAGTGATCCTTATATAGAGATGATAAAATAAAGTTACAAATAATCTTACAGGTAAATATTAATCCTAGTCCAATTACGCAAAATAAATGAAAGGCTTACGTTAGATACTGTTAAAACATATAAACAGGTAACAGTTAAAGATAACAGATAACAGATCTGCATATAAACATATTAATTTAAAAAATTTAATGAAGCAATAATAGTGACAAATTATGTGAACCCGAAAGAGATGGAGAGTATTTGAGAGAGAGAGAGAGAGAGAGTATGCTGCCAGGATGGACTCCCTCTTGATGGCGTTTTGCAGTAATGAGGCTTAATATCCTCCATTAATATTTTTTACTTATGTTATTTAATTTTTAATTTTTTTTTATTTTATATTTTTTCTCATGAATTTCTGTTAATTTTTATTTGATAACATTATAATTACTATGTATTGATATCAATTATGGAAGGTATTACATTGAACTACTCCAGCATACCTTCCGGAATAAAACTTTATTATTATTATTAATATTTGAAAAAGCGCTTCTACTGGTAAATTTACAAAGTGATGAGAACAGAACACATTGACAATAGAATTTAATAAAATAACAACGACAAAACATACAAAAGAGTGGTTAGTTTAGGTTCAGCAATAAACATAAGAAGGTTCTGAGTAGGCAATACACGTACATATATATAAAACAATTCAACCAGGAGGCAACCAAAATCAAACAATTACCGGAGAATTGAGAAAATTATTTATTCTAATAAATTAAAAAGAATAAAGAAAAACACCGGTGCTCATATTCTCCATAAAAATGGTCATGGCAACAAATTAAATAATTTAGAAGCACTTAAAATAAAGAAAGCCATTAAAATTAAAAATCATATTCTTTATTATCAGTTAAATTTGTCCAGTAGTCTAATATTTGGTATATTCCCCGTAAACTCATAAAATTAATCATTATTCTTTTATCACGTTTTCAGTTGACGTTTTGGATCTTTCATTTCATATTATCTATCTTTTTATCTTTGTTTATTGTTATAATTTAAATGTTACTCTTTAGTTTTCTTACTGTTCTCTTATTTTATTTTATATTGTGTTCTCCCTCTGTGTGTATGAGTATATATAACCACACATTTGTTTTTTGTTTGGCTTAATTTTGAATGATGCTTTAACTAAGCAAAACCAGTCGGTCATAAAAAATAAAATAAAATCTGAGGCCTTATACAAAGTAATCATATAATTATCATTAAATGAAAAGGAGTTAATGTTTATGAACAGCAGGATTTAAAAACAAGATGCTTTATTATTTGTTCAAATTTTACGATTAAAAAAGCCAGAAAAAAATGCAATGTGAATTTTAGAGTCGGCACGTGTCATTGTACAAGTGTTACGGAAAGTCTTATAATTTGCCTTACAAGTCAATAAATTAAAAAATAAATACATTTTGGTCTAAAGTTTGAGATATTAAATATTTTGAACAATCAACGAAGTAGCATCTCAGAGTAACAATATAAAGAGACCGTACTAATTTGTGACAAATCGTTGACAAACTCGCAAAATATAGCTCTCTCTTTATGCTCGGTTCTATAAACATATGAGAAAAAGAGACAAACAATTGTTGAAACCAATACACGATTTGGGGCGGGCTAAATGCCATGTCTTCGTTATTTAATCCGCACAAACTTCAGACACGTTTGAACTGTCAGGCGAACGGACTGTCAAAATTACGTAAATAGTTAAAAACTTGAGTTATTTTTTGTGTAATATCTAGCAAAACATCATGGCCACATGTTCTATGCTTGGTTGCTTTAATCGAAGTACAAAAGGACCAAAAAAAAAACAGTTTTCACACGTATGTACCATAAAAATCGTCTTTTTTAGTTTGATCTCAAATATTTAACATCCTAACCTACAAAACAACTAGTAACTTACACCAATATGTAATTAATCTTTGGACTATTCGTTCCAATATAATAAACTTCCGTGAAATGAGTTTTAATGGATTTGTAATATTTTTAACTTAGAGATTATATTGTTACTCTGAGGAGATGTCACATGAGAAACCATTAGAACGGGGAAATCCCTATTCGTACGGCTTCTGAAAGTATCCCGGTCTCTTTCTTTCTCATGATACTAACGCTAAATTGTTGGCAAACAGATAAAGACAGAATAGTGTTTATCTCTTAGTTATCTTTATGATTTCGGTTGCCTCCCCAGATTCAGGGCTATGCCAAAATTGGAATATTATTAAATGTTTAATTATTTTTAGATTTCCAAAGGATGAAAAAAGGCGAGAAAAATGGATCCGTGCTACGAGAAGGCAAAATTGGACTCCTAAATACCATAGCACAATCTGCTCAGTCCATTTCCCAAGTAATCACTTCGACAAAACATCTCCGTTGGGCCCACTAATGGACGATAATATTTGGATACCTTCACTTTGAACATTGCCCCGTTTTTCTAGGTCCTGTATTATATAATTTAAAGATGTGATTTTTCGTAAACGTCGACGATTTGATTGTTGTAATGTGGAGATTTTTTTTTCTAGTTTCAAAATTCGCGTATTACGTTAAAGTATTATATTTTTTAAGACTACCTTTTTTGGAGTATCTACGATTGGTGCAACTACACAATTCTCGGGCGTTACGGATCTAACATCAAATTCCAATCTAATTTCTTTTTCTTTGATTTAACAAATATGTTAATATGAATTCATACGTTTCATCTGGATTTTTATACCCTTAACTTCTGGTTAATTGTTTTTTTTTAATCTATTGATGTGCACATGCACTATTGTACCCATTTCTGAACCTGTTCTCTGATGATTTATGATAACGATCATGCATTTAGATAGTTTTAATTTTGTATACATATTATAGATTATTTACTCCTTGTTAGTTAGAATTATTAGCTTAATTAATTAAGTATGAAGCGCACTTGACGTGAAATATCACAAAACTGTGCTATATAAGTTCACTGTTATTATTATCTGCATTCGAAATTTCCTTACAAAATAACGCGGGACGGAAAACATCCCTACAATACTTAAAAGCGGTGTCATGTTTTGTGAATTTTTTTGTGTCTCTTTCTTTCTCATGGTGTACGACGTAAAAACGCAGAGAAAGTGATTTATCGCAAATTTATATAGGTAAAAAAAAATTGATCTCTCTCCATATATTCTTACTCCAAGGTTAAGAAAATGATTTAACATCTGTTATCACCGTACATTTTTTTTATTTTACTTTTGTTTGTAAACTATTTTGTTGATGGAACTGAAGTTCATTTTATAATATGTATTATAAAATGTTCTGTACTAATAATTTAATTCGTTTATATTTTTATCTATAAATAAGATTTTAATAATCTTATTGATTAATGTATCTTTGAATAAACAAAAAAATAAACAACATTCATTCTTTTTAATGATTTACAACTACCTACTCACAACAAAATGCCTAATTTACTTAATTTGTGACAACCCTGTTAGTGATTTTACTCTGAGTTTAGGCCACACCCTTTGGTCATTGCTTGGTCAAAAAGTAGCGACAAAATTTCGCAAAGTTAGGTCTCTATATATTGTTACTCTAAGAGTAGCACACACTACACATGACAGGGGTTGAACCCTGAACTATATGCCCCCAACGAGAGCAGTCCCACTCTCCCACGGAGCAATTGACTGTCTAGCTATTATTGTAGCAGCTAAAACCTCAACTTTAAATTGCGCATTTAACCACAAATCGGGCATTGATTACAAATCGATATTTGCCATATGAATCCGAACCCTGAATTTCGACTCTTTCAACTTCATTCTCGCTCTCGAAGCAGTTGTTGAAAATGGCCCGTTTTTCAGGCAAACTTAATTTATCGTTGTTTTTAGAGGAAAAAAAAAAGTTTTATAAGCCAAATTTTTTAGATTATTTTTTATAGTGAATACCGCACAAGAGTCCCAAAACTGCTTCCAACAGCCTAGAGCCAGTGGGACTATGGCATCCCCAATTGGGGTATGTTGTGCGGCTGAAGGTAGTACGGAGGGGAAGGAGATGGGGAAGAGGAAAGTTGGGAAGTACCTGGCTATTCAGATCTGGTCACAAACGGCTAAAGCCATTTCAATCAAGTTACGTTTCGATTTTGAATGGTGGCCTTTCACCAGGGCGATACTTTGAGTATCTACCACTCTGGAACGTGCCTCAAATATACTTTGTATTATTATATATGAATTAAATGTGTTATGACACATATTGCTTAAATAAAAGTTATTTGAGCATGCCGGGCTTGAACCCGCAACCTTTGCATTCGTAGTCGATCGTCTTACCGGGTTTTTACGTCGTACACCATGAGAAATAAAGAGACAACAAAATTTCCCAAATTATCGCTCCCCTTTAAAGTATTGTGCGAAGGTTCTTCGTGTTCCGCGTCTCCGCTGACTCCGTCCACACGTTTTGATATGCGACATACATTGACACAACTCAACGGGTTTTTAGGTTATATGCTATATTTTTGTTAAACATACTGGTATTCTCTTTGTCACAGTATCTACATTATTTAATTCATCTAAGCATTTACCAACGGAAAGGTTATAATGAGCATTGTTGTGTTTCTAAACTTGCGATATTGCATAACATTGTTCCACCAAAAGGCTACACTCGACAAACTGCAACCCAAGCACCCTCAATAAAGTAAGTGCTCACCAAACCGCTCGACAATAACAATTTGATTCAATGAATTAACCCACCCTGCCCCTACCCCCGGTCCCGTGTAGCGGTCCCCGCATAGCACGAGTATTGGGGTAGAGAAGGCGGGGAGGTTTCTTTAACTGTAATTCATTTAGGTGAGTGAGTGCACTTATTCTACGCGAAATCAAGTGCCGACGCAATTACTGACAGAGTCGGAATAAGTGATACTAAAAAAAATCGATAAACTATTTTTTTTTTGATTGCCTTAGCCAATTATTATGCCGTTTTTTTACAGAGTAAAATAGATTGTTCTCACGCGGGTGACAACAATCTAATTATAAAAACTCTGTTAAATAATACCTAACACACAATAGACGAATAATTTATTTATTATTTTACTTAACAATACATTTTTTGTTGGTACAATTGCCCATCTCACTAGGCATGAGCCTGTGTTGGGATGACAATTTGCAAAAGTGGTTTTTTAGCTACATAGTAACATGTTAATATAGAAAATATAGTACATACATAATAAAAATAATATAAGTAAATGACAAATTAGAAGATATTGAATCTACATAATAAGAACTAAATTAAATTTGGTTTTTAAGGTGAGTAATGATATTGCTTTTAAAAGAGCTTTTGGTGTGTATGTTTCTGATGTTATTAATATTATGCTAATTATGTTGTAAAGCGCCCTTATGGTGATATTTCTGTGACGAAAACAGCGCTATATAAATCAGCTAATTATTGTTATTATACGTTAGTTCTACATGAGAATACTATGATATAAAAAAATCAGAAGGGAATGATACAAACGAAAGAAATAAGAGAGATCAATGACAATAACAGAAGGTAAAACAAGATATCAGAAGAGCTAGCTAGAAAATAGCAGAAGAGAATTTCAGTAAACATGAAGATATTTCTAAATAAAAACAGTTTGTAAAAATAGTAGAATTATTGCTGTTAAATTGAATTGTTTTACTGGGTGTCCCGCACGTACTAAAGTACACAATGTCATGAAGTATTTCAATGAATTCGGGTAAGGTTAAGTGCCCTTTGCAACGACCCAAACTATGTATAGCGTAAGCAATAATCAATTGCGCGTGTAGAAACAACCATGTTAACCTCACAGCAATAATATAAATGATATATATAGTCAGTTTTTACGAGGTTTGCCGGACTCGGCTAGACCTGGGCGTGGCTAGAACTAGGGCTACGGTATTTATACATCCATTCATAGCACATTTTTCACAGTATTGTTTAAAAGAATAAAATAACATGTAACCTAATAAACCGTTGAGTTATCTCAATTTATTTCGCGTATAATAACGTGTAGTCAATGGAGACGCGGGACACGAAGAACATTCTAAAAATACTTCAAAGTGGTGTGATAATTCGGGAAAATTTGTTGTCTCTTTATTTCTCATCGTGAACGAAATAAAAACCCGGAGAAAGTGATTTATCCCAAATCTGTATAGTACAATATATGTACATATATTGTTACTTCAAGATGTTAACAATAAACTGTGCATCATAAGTGTTCAGAAAGGCATTTATTAATTATATACCGATGGCATAACATCTGGAAAACTGGTACAATATGTAAACAAAATTGAATTATTTAATACTATGGCGTGCCGCCCCTGATCGATTGTAATTTTTCCCTAATAGATTTTCTGTGCTCTTTCTCTGTAGGCATTGAATGATTAATTCGAGCGAGGGTGGTGGCTTCATTGTTCGCTCCCGAGCCGTATTGTATATTATACGGAGAAATACTACAATTAAATTGTTCCCAACCCTAATTGACGCGTAATTAAATAGAATGGAACGAACTTGTGAAGTCGGGAAATAATTCGGAGGTTAATACAATCGTGAGTTAGTACTTAACGCAACATTATGATATGTAATACTTTTTGTTACAAACACTTAATGATGATGACGATGTTTTATTTGTTCATAGCGATTGTTTATTTCAATATTAAGAAGAGTTTCAAAGACTAGATCAATTTTGTATTGAAAAATAAAATAATGATTGTTAAAAATTGACAAGTTTTGTCGCTTCTGTAAATATTGTATTATTCTTGTTGCGTCGTTTCTTCATTGCTAAGGATCATGGAGTAAGAATATATATAGAGAGGTACCTTTGCGAAACAGTGTAGTCAGTATTGTTGACTGTATACTGACTCTATAGAAAGATTCAAGGATATATTATAGGATGTTGGATAGCCTATTAGTTACTACCCACATGGAATTCGGACATTTTTAATAAACATATTTGAACACATTAAACAAAACAGTATCAATACACCATTAAAATGATTTAGAAAGTCAAAATATCACACAAAAACTAATAACAGAAGGTTTGCCTAAATAATAATGGAAGCTTTTTGTTAATTTTATGTCTTTATATCATTAAAAATGTGATAATTCTAAAGTTCGGTCGAAAATATTTAAAACTGTTGAAATACCTCTGAAAAGTGATGTTTTATAATCTTTGTTTGGTCTTATTTGAACATTCACGCATAGCACATATCACCATCATGTTTGATTTATTTGTAAAACCACTTAAAGATTTTTAATCAACACAAATATAAGAAATAACCTCAAAATCCGTCGACGTAATGCGACACGACAATGTGAAATTAGCGCTGACGGAGAACATTCTTACATACTTAGAAGTGCTGAAATATTATGTGAAGACTTTTCTTGTCTCTTTCAATAATATTCATACAATTAATATGTATCACAACACATTAAATTCAAATAAAATAATTTAAAGTTTTTCAACTTTAGAGAGGTATGGCGAAAGACCACTATTCAGAATCGAAAGGTTGCTTTAAATGGCTTTAGCCGTGTTTGGTGACCAGATTTGAATAGCCAGGTACTTCCCAACCTTCCTCTTCCCAATCTCCTATCCCTTCCCAATACCTTCGGCCTCACAACATACCCCGATTGAAGATACCTTAGTCTCTCTGGCTCTAGACGGTTGGGAGCAGTTGGGACTCTTGTGCGGTATTCACTATAAAAAAATATAAATAAAAGGCCAGGTACTTACTTCTCAACTCATATCTTTTCGTGTCTCCTCTCCACTCTCTTCAACCTCACAACATACCCCCATTAGGGACGCTATAGTACCACCGGCTCCGGTCAGTTAGGACTATTGTGTGATTTTCACAAGAATAATAATTAAAAAAAACATGTCGTATGTAGTATAAAGTTTGGTTATTTGACTCTACCATACTTTTAAATTACTGGGGTGGTGCGCCTCTAAAATCTCATCAATACAACATACAACCACTTGGCTTTATAAGTGTAACTTTTACAAGCGCAAAAGCGCAAAGAGTCGAGGGCTCCCTCGAGGGTCCTTTCTGGGGCACTTCTAGTGGCGGGCAGTTAGCGGTTATGCCCTGCTAGGGCACTTTCTTTATTTGCATCTGCCTCGTGTTGCCTCGCCCACTTCACAGTTATACATTTAAAACAATGTAAGGCACGTTTCATTCAAGTGCTGCATTGAAAAGTGGAGATTGGGAAACGAACTGATAAATGGTGGAGTTATAGATTTTTTATCGGGTAGCGAAAGTTAAAAGAAATGTTACATTTGTTGGGGCTTTATTATTTTTAAGTGGTTTGATTTTAGAAACAATTAAAAATTTAGTGATTAAATAAAAACAATTTTGTAACTTTATTCCACTTTGTTATTTTTTGACTGGACCGGTTTCAGCCTATAACGGCCATCTTCAGACTAGTCTGAAGATAATTACCAACTAATCTAAACAACTAAAACGGGCGTTGCTCAATCAAAAGTCGCCTGCAGGGCCAAGCATCAAAAAAACCTACGGTATCGAATTTTTCACCTGCTAGCGCAATATTATTACAATGCAGTGTGTCCAATTCAACTCATTATTTCGGAGGTCACATCTGTTTATCTTACTTCAATGATGTTTTTAATCTCCAATACAAAATGCTACCCTAAATTTGAATAAAGTAATACATAGTTATACATTTAAACCATTTTCGTCACACCTTCAACTCTACCCTCCCGAAACCATTAATAACCCCGGTTCCTATGTATAAATAATATCACCTGGCTGCTCAAAACTAAAATCCTAAAGCATATTTCGTTTGTAGACAATTAAATAATTTACAAAGGTGTAACCGTGTAGCGTGTATGTGGCCCCTTGCCTAATGTAGGTGTCGCCATACGAGGAAACCTCAAAATTCCCCGACTCGGAAAAGGCAGGATAATAATTATTCCACAACTGGCAACTTGTTTCCTTTTGAATTTTCCCGAGCTGCATTTTCAATGTGTAGAGGGATTTACGTCTTAACTTATTAGGTGGACATGTTGTGTAAACATTGTAATGAGGTGGTTACGTTACGTTGCACGTGTGCAGCTGTGTAGACTAGGTATTTTTATTCTCCCTCTTTTTATCTTGCTCTTTTTAAAGAGTGCAGAATTGGGCGAAAGCATCAAGTGGTCTGGACAAGGGTTATCATCTTCTCAGAGGTACTGACGGCCTCCATGGTCGAGTGGTAAGACGCTCGACTACGAATCCAAAGGTCGCGGGTTCAAACAATATGTTATAATGATACAATATTATATTGCTGTTGTTGTACAATTACAACTTTTTTATTTTTAAAATATGATTTAAACTGTTAACTGTAAACTGCACCTGTTCTCAACACAGGAATTCCTAGCGAGATCACGAGAGCACAGCACCACTACCTTTATATTGAATGATGAAAAGAATAATGAAAAAAAACCTGACGTGATAACTAATATGTGTCATAACACATTTGATTCGTATAAATAATATATAAAGTATATTTGCAGCACGTTCCAGAATGATGGATTCTCTAAGTATCACCCTGGTGAAAAATTACCATTCAGAATCGCAACGTTGCTTGATTTTTTTTTTTAGTTTTATTTATTTTATATTTGTTACTTTGTGGATTCAAGTTTACAAGTACCTAATTATTTAATTTTCTTTTTAACTTTATAATATTTTAACTTATATACTACTTATTATTTTGATTTATATGCATTTTAAATAATTTTTACAGGCTATTTTGAATTTATTGATAGCCATAATTTTGATGGTTTCCGGCAGAGCATTATAAGATATCATCCCTTTATATAGTAAGCTATTTTGTGTGTTGGCTTTATTCTTTTCTGGTAGTCTAATTTCTTTGCGTGCCCTTGTATTATATTTGTGAATATAAACATTGTAGATAATTTTGTTAGAAAAATATTTTGGTAACAAGTTGTTCTTCATTTTATGTATAAACATCAATGTGTTTAATGTTAGCATCTGTTTTACTGTTAGCCAATTTAATTCCTCTGACATTTTAGTTACTTTTGAGTATCTATTTCGCCTAAGTATAATAAATTCTCATTGCTCTATTTTTGAGAATTTGAAATCTGTTTTGTTCTTTGTCGTTACACAAGAAAAGAATCGTTGAACAGTAGTACAAATGTGGAGCAATAATTGAATGACTTTAGCCGTTTGGGAACAGATGTGAATAGCCATGTAATTCCCAACCTTCCTCTTCCCCATCTCTTTCTCCTCCCCACTGCATTCAGCCTCACAACATACCCCAATCGGGGATGCCATAGTCTCACTGGCTCTAGACGGAGACGCGGGACATGAAGAACACTCTTACAATTAATTTGGGAAATTTTATTGTCTCTTTCTTTCTCATGGTGTACGACGTAAAAACCCGGAGAAAGTGATTCATCCAAAGTTTGTATAGGTTGGATAAAAAGAATTAGCTCTCTCTCCATATATTCTCACTCCAAGTACATGCCCATAAAAAACATAACATTAAAATGTTGGATCCTTAATTTTCAATTGCTAACTAAAATTCGTACATATCAATGCCATATGAACGATAAACAGTGACGGGTTTCCATGTGCCCTGTGGAACCACTCAAAACCACATGGCTGCGTCTGTTTTAGATCGGTTCAAAGCAAATAGGAGGCACAACGCGCGTGGCGCGCTGTGCGCATACCGATCACATGTCGCGTGACGTGCGTTGTCAGCAATGAACGTATTAAAGTGATATTTTATCAGTGTGTGGGCGAGACCAAGAACTTAAGTGTGTGGTAGTAGTATTATATTATATTATATTCTGTAGTCACAAAATTTCTCAGTTTTCAACTTGGCATCAGTCAAGTGACATCCCGTTTATATAAATATACAGCAACATACTTACCTGGTAGGTCACTTCTGGCAGGACACAATCACCATATTATAATAACCTAAAATTTAGAATTACTTAAATTTTATTTTTATTTTTATTTTATTTTATTTTGTTTATTTATTTATTTATTTATTTTTTATTTTATTTTTTATTTTTTTCATTTTAGGGCATGAAGGCAAATTTAAGATAAAGTATGGGTATTTTTAACTTTTCGTAGTGAAGAACAGATAATGGTGATAATCTTCTAATGAATTTAAGGAATGAGAGTCTGAAAAGTTTTCTTGGTTCTATTGGGCTTGTTACATCTTGATTATGGATATGATTTTCTGAAAAAATGAGTTTTGAGTTTGGCTCTGAACTCATATTTAAAATCTACCCACACATTACTTACAAGTACCTAACTAGTCAAGGGTCGTACAACAATACACCGCAGATTAAACGCATGGACGAGCGAGATACATATCTATGGCGAATGTAAAAATACCGCGTTTCGGTACGAACGTATTACGCATTGTGTACGGAGACCTATCGGCGTTTGATCTGGTGTCCGTACAGGCGTGCTACGCTTATGAGGGTTGATTACCATAACCCCAATGCTAACTTACTTACTACGTTTTATATCTGTTCATTTATTTTATTGTTACAATCTCAGAGCAATAATATACCAGGAAGGATAGCTAGTGTAGTCAGGTTTGTTGATTTTTTGTGGACAGAGCTAAGGCTATGGTATCTAAACATCCATTCATGGCACATGTCGACATAATGTTTTGTTTATTTGTATGACCACCTTTTCACAGTATTTTTATCAATAAAAATATAGGATATAACCTCAAAAACCGTTGAGTTATGTCGCATAACAAAACGCAGTGGGTGGAGTCGCCGGAGACGCGGGAGACGGTAAACATGCTTACATACCGAAAAGTGGTGCGATACTGTGTGACAATTTGTCTTTTCTCTTTTTTTCTTTCAGTGATTCATCGTAAATTTGTATGGGTTGAGTAAAAATATTTATCTCTCTCTTCATAAATATTCTTGCTCCATGCTTGCATTGAAAATATACGAGTACAACCTCAAAGCAATAATATACAAAAGAGAGCGCTGTTGTTGTCAGTTTTTATGAGTTTTGCCGGACTCAGCTGAACCTGGCTAGGACTAGGTCTTATTTATACATCAATTCATAGCACATGTCGACATAATGTTTTTGTTTATTCGTATTACCACTTTTTCACAGTATTGTTATAAACAAAAATGGATCATAAAACCTTAAAAACCGTTGATTTATGTCCATTTATGTCGCATATAAAAACGTTTAGGCGGAGTCAACCGAGACGCGGGACACGAAGAACATCCTTACAGTACTAAAAAGCGGTGTGATAATTTGTAAAAAAAATGCTGTCTCTTTCTTTCTCATGGTGTACACAAAAACCAGGGGTAAGTGATTTATGATTTAAGTTTGTATAGGTTGGGTAAAAAAAATTAGCCCTCTGTTCATATATTGTTACTCATAAGTGGGTTAGAGAAAGATTTGGATTTTTTTTAAAGTGAATACCACTGAGGAGTCCCAACTGCTCCCAACCGTCTAGAGCCTGAGAAACTATGGCATCCCTAACCGGGGTATGTTATGAAGTTGACGGAAGCGGGGAAGAGAAGGAGATGGTGAAGAGGAAGGTTATGAAGTATCTGACTCTGACCGGGGCGAAACTCTAGTATCTACCACTCTGGAACGTGCTGCAAATATACGATATATTATTTTATATGAATTAAATGTGTTATGACACATATGAATAAAAATTAAATTTATTTGCGCACGCCGGGTTTGAACCCGTGACCTCTAGATTCGTATTCAAGCGTCTTACCACTCGACCACGCAGCGAAATTTGCGTATAATTATCCACTTTCGATGCTAACAAAACCACTTATTTGAACACAAACAAGCACATCATCATTACCCTTAAAGCTGAAATAAACTACCCCTTTACAGCGATATAATAATCCCCTAGGCACCCCGGTTATAGCGTATTAATAATGCATGCACTATAAGGGGATGATCTTATCGCCGCAGTAACTACAGCGGCACTTGCAATCCAACACCCTCGTTACAACACAATATACGCAAGCTATACATAAAAATAACGGTTAAATTATAATTTTAGGGGGTTGATGGTTGTCATACTATCATTTGTTTGTGTATTTTGATGTCTTATGGTAAATTAGTGATTTTTTTTCATTTTTTACATTTTTTAAGTCCCAATTGCTCTCATCCGTCTGGAGACAGTGAAACAATTGCATTTTATATTGGAATATGTTGCGAGGCTGAAGGTGATGGGGAGGGGAAGGAGATGGGGTAGTGGAAATTTAAGAAGTATCTGGC
The DNA here is from genome assembly GCA_022651775.1 of Drusus annulatus. Taxonomy (NCBI): domain Eukaryota; kingdom Metazoa; phylum Arthropoda; class Insecta; order Trichoptera; family Limnephilidae; genus Drusus; species Drusus annulatus. The sequence continues at coordinate 360,294 of JAGWCC010000331.1, forward strand.
TATTCAGATCTGGTCACCAAACATAGTTAAAGCCTATTCAAGCAGTGTTTCGTTAATTTATTTTTAACTTATTTTTATTTATTCATTTTTTATTATTTTTATTATTTATTATTTTATTTATTATATTTATTTATTATATTTATTTAATTTAATCGTAAATTTATTTTCCTAACTTATTTTATTTATTATTTTATTTTTATTTAATTTAATTTTATTTATGTTATTTATTGTATTTTATTTATTTCGTTTTTTTTGTTTTTATTTTTTATTTTTTTGTTTATTTAATTTATATCATTTATTTGTACGTCCCCAACTGCGAATTTAAGTGTGTACCGGATTCGTAGCACAAATGCCTTACCAATTTATCAACACTGACACGATAAGGGTTTTTTTTTATCAACAATATCGGTAATTATTCGATACATAATGTCCACGAATCACCAATGACATTTTCAGTTAATATTGACTAAAAATACTTTTCTATAATAATACTTTCGAGTCTCAACAAAAATTTCTCGACCTTGAAAAAATTGTCGATGTAGTAAACAGCTTGGAGCTTGCTAGCGATATTGATAAACCAACGTTGACAGCTTAGTTTATCGTACCTACTTATCGATTCTGCTTAGTTGTCGATATCGCTCAGGAGACGTTGCCCCGTTAAAACAAATCGTTCGATCGTGGGACGATTAATACAAATCGTCAGAGTAAGGCATGTTTCACACCAGGCTTAAAAGTTTAATATAATAATTTAATAGCCAAATAGAAATCCAGCAAAACTAATTCAATTCAATTTTTTATTCATTTTTAAAACATTACAAAAGGTGATTACAAGGCGTTTTTAAAGATACATGTATATAGAAAAATGTATATAGGGTGTACAAAAAATAGAGTACACAGCATATGTACTAAGACAAGAAGAAAAGTTAATTAGTTATGAAAAGGATATTCAATTTCTAATATTTTATGACTAAAAAAAATTGAAAAATAATATAAAAGAGTTAAGCAAGCAGCAATAAAGCTTTCTGGTTAAATGCAGTTTTACTGACGCAAAAAATGCCGACATCCGAAGCGATTCGATTCAACAGCACGAGTGCCCTCCTCACTCCCCACCGGCATGACCATTGGCAAGTTAGTCTTACAGGCCGGGAGATAAAACAATCTATGCTGTCGATGACGGCGATAACCATCAGGAACATAAAAGTTGATGCTCTCCATTATAGCCAAGTTTTCGAAACATCCACATATCAATTTGAAGAAATGGGTGACGATGTACACATCCCTTCTGACCCGCAGATGGTTCGTTCCGAGCATACCCTAGAGAAAGTCAGTTGAATAGAGCCACGGGTAGTAACCGTACTCCCTCAACTAGAGAAATCTCAGAAATTTCTTCTGAACCCTCTCTAACATGATAGAGTATTTCTCCTCGTGCGGATTCCAAATCACTGATCCACTCTCCAGCCTGCTTCTTACCAAGGAATTAAATACTAATGATTTTAATAATAGCAAATTTTTAACTTTATGCAACAATTATTTATTTAAAACCTGACCGGTTTCACCTAATCACAGGTATTTTCGGACTAGTACAATTTTGAGTAAATCTATGGTATGTATGTTATTAATGTCTGGAATAGACGCTTATTGAGTCTATATCACAGTGAAAATCGGTGACTTTGGATTTGTTTTATTGCTGAGAGAGGCGGCTTTACAATAACATTTAAAATTTACCTTCGAGTAGTTTTATTACCTTCTGGAAAACGGGTTCCATAGTGGTGCGTTAGATTCGTCAGTGGGTTTTTTTTAGTAATTTTTTATAATATCTATAGTTGTGAGATTTTTTTTTAACAGTTGACTATTTTTGAATTTACTCTTTAATTTTTTAGTTTTTTGACATTGGTGTTTTGGTAAAATATTTTACAATAACAAAATAATAGGTACACATCAAGGTAATATCTTTTGTAAATTTCCCCTAAGATGTCTGCGACAATCTAAATTACCACTAAAACTAGTATTATTTCTGAGTGAGTCAAACAACCCCCAAAAGTGAGCCGTATAAAAAAACAACCACGGCGCATTAAATTCCCTAATGACATAATAAAACGCGTTTACATCTGAATGCAGTCTTATCAACATAAATGAATTGTAAAAATCGCATAAAGTAGTGCTTAGCACTCCCCCTCTGTTAGCACTCTCCCTCGCTGCTGTATCGCGTCATCTCGCAGAGGATAAGCAACGATTATGGAGGGAATTTGCCACAGCTATCAGTCATATCTCCAGCATCTCATTGTGCTCCTCTGAGGGATGTGGCGCGCTGTTAGCACAGTTCAATGAAGTTTATTAGCTCTTATTAGCTTTTGAGATGAATTGCTAAATATTGTTTTAAGGCATTGCCGCATATTTGAAACGTGAAGATATTTAGAAAGCTTCGAAATAGATTGGTAAAAGTATTAAAATATATTATAATACAATACAAATCAGATAGGCTCAAAATTCGTAAATATTAATGCCATATGAATGACGGATCAATCCAAACTGACGAACAGTGACGGGTTTCTCTGTGCCCTGTGGAACGACTCAAAACCACATGCCTACGTCTGTTTTAGATCGATTCAAAGCGAAGAGGTGGCACGACGCGCGTGGCGCGCTGTGCGCATACCGGTCACATGTCTGTCGACGCGCGGTGTCACCACAATGAACGTGTTAAAAATAAATTTATGTTTTTTTTTTCAAAAGAGAGACTAACATTCTTAGATCACGATTAACCTGACGATTTATTTATTTTATTTATTTATTATTTTTTTTTTTTTTTTTTTTGGATGATTTTTATAGCGCCGTTTTTGTGAAAAATCACCTCAAGGGCGCTGTACAAATCTTAATTTCTACTTAATATTAATTCTTAGTTTAATGGTCAGTAGTCAGAGTCAGGAGCCGAGTCCAGCGGTGACCAAAGGTAGCCGAATTCGTCGCCGGTGTCGGAAGGCGGCTTGGTGGTGGGCGGTGGCGTCGGCTTGGGCGGCACGGGCGTCGTCGTAATCGTGGTCGTCGGCGCTGCGGCGCTGGTCGTGGTGGTCCTTCTCTTCTTCTTGCGGAAAAACTTGCGCAGCTGCCCAGGCATGTTTGTTGCTGAAAAACTGTCATCGGAGTCCTCCAGAGTATGCTGCGCTGGTGCGGAGTTCTGAGATCCTTGAGGCTGCAGAGGCCGATGAAGGAGCCGCCGGAGGACAGCCAGGTGAGGGCGGAGACGCACACTCCACTGGGGGGCTGGCCTCGAACCCCGCAAGTGGTGTTCGTAGAAACTTCATTGCTGAGCTGAAACTTAATTGGGGATGCCATAGTCCCACTGGCTCTAGAAAGTTGGACGCAGTTGAGACTCTTGTTCGGTATTCACTGGCAGGTCCCATCAGATAGACACAATTTTTAAATGATTTTTATTTTAATTATTATTTATTAATGAATTAATTTATTTTTTATTTTATTTATTTATTTATTTTATTTTTATTTTATTTTTTATTTTATTTTTATTATTTTTTTTTTTAATTATTATTATTATTTTTTATTTATTTATTTTTTTTTGGAGTGATTTGTGAAATATCCTACTTATTTGGCGAAAATAACAAGACTAAAACACGTCAGGCAGCTGCAAAGCGCCACGACATTTCTAACAGGTTATATGCGCAGGCAAAAGAAGAACTGATGATTGTATTGAATTGACAAAAAAAAAAAAAAAAGGTCGCCTGCCGGTTACCGGGCCGGCGGTCGAAGGACGGAACACGTGGCAAATGGTCATCGACGTCATCGTCGTGTGACGACCATTCTCGGGCTTTAGCACTGCATTTAAAAAAAACTGATATTTGAAGATTCAAATATTTTCTTAAAAATCGAAATTACGTCGAAACTAGTCACTTTAAAATTATTTAGAGTTTATTCACTTAACCTATACACAACAACGGTAATTTTAGTGTAATTTTAAAGAAGTAATTTGTAAAATATCCTACTTATTTGGCGAAAAATAACGAGAAAGACTAAAAACACGCCAGGCTGCTCCGAGAGCGCCACTACCTCTCCACTAAACTCCAACTACCATCATCAACAGAGGATTCGACCGGTCAATAGCTGAGTGGAAAAATGCGTTGGATTCCCATTTGGGCGTCGTGGGTTCAATTCTTCTGCTGGCTAAGTTCTCCATCATTGCACAAGCAACATCGTTCGTTTATTATGATGGTAGTAGGAGTTTTTTTTAAATATTGTCAGGTTATTCGTAACCCGGGAATGTTTTAACAAAAATATAAAAATAAAGAAAGATTTTGTTGCTTTTGCAATAATACGAGACTTAGCTAACAGAGGATTGAAACCGCTACGTCCGGGTGGAAACCCGACGCATTCGTTTACTCGACTACTAACTGGCTCGTTAGTCTTCTCTTTCACTTCATACACCAATCCTTTCCGCGCAGTCAATCCGCTTCTTTCTCGCTCTGCTTCAACGTTGCTTTCACTCGGTCATTATTTTCGATGTCCTGTCATTTTTTTTAAATGGCCAACCCCTCGCATATTTTTCTGGCCTATACCATCTTACGAGATGCGGAAAACATAGTATTGTAATTAGGTAGCTACCCAATCATATTGTGGTTCCAACGGTCATTCGTTATTCTGCCATTTGTCCAGAATAGTTTCAGAACATATTCATAAACTGTATACACGTATTATGAGCACGATATTTGGGCAGATGCACAATAGACAGAAGCAATAGCTGAGATGGCGCAGGAGGGTATGGAAAGTCATAGGTTTTTCCGAGTGATTTTCACAGGATTTTTTTATAAAGTAGCGGCTAACTAAATTCCACTAATTGTTCAGTTTGTTAATCCGTAGATGGAAAACGAACACTCAGAGGTGGAGTCCTGCAAATAACGAATTATTTTTTTGAGAAAAGCGGTGTTATTTTTTTTGGTAAAAGCTGTGCTATTTTTTTTAACAAAAGCAGTGGTATTTTTCCATGGAGATTAATGTTAAATAAGTGAGATCAAAAGTCAAACACGTTATATTGAACATAGAAAAAAAACAATTATACCTACATACCAATACATATTTATAGTGAATACCGCACAAGAGTCCCAACTGCTCCCAACCGTCTAGAGCCAGTGAGACTCCATGAGATGCCATCACCCCCAATCGGAATATGTTGTGAGGCTGAAGGTAGTGGGGAGGGGAAAGAGATGGGGAAGAGGAAGGTGAGAAGAACCTGGCTATTCACGGCTAAAGCCATTTCAAGCAACGTTTCGATTCTGAATGATGGTCTTTCACCAGGGTTATACTTAGAGTATCTACCACCCTGGATCGTACCGCAAATAGTATACTTTTTTAATTATTTAATATGAATTAAATGTGTTATGACACATATCAATTAAATAAAAAATAATAGCGCACGCTGGGTTTGAACCCGCGACCTTTGGATTCGTAGTCGAGCGTCTTACCACTTGACTGTGGAGGCCGTCAAATAGAAATGTAGACAAATACAACCAAAAATTAAATAAAAACTTAACATAAAAATTGAAAAAATAAAAACAGCCATTATGGCAACGTTTTCCGCAATACCTAACTTTTAAGATACTTGAAAACGTATAAAGTTAAGTTCTTATTTCAAAACTAGTTAGCCGTGAAAAATAACACTTGACTTGTCAAGAAAACAATATTAGTTCCCATTTTAAAAACAGAATAATGTCTGCTAAAATACATTTTGGGTTAATACTTTATTAGGTGGGTAAGAATTTGAAAAGATTATTTTTAATTTGATTATTTCGTGAAAATTACGAAAACGGAATTGGCGAAATCCGCGCTATCGAAATATTTAAATACATCGACTGATGAGATAAAAAAAAGTGATGGGTCAAATTGCAAAGTATTTATTTTACTACAATGAAAGTTAAACCTCACCGGATAGTGCAAATACGCATTATATGTTTTTTTATTCCTGACATTTATCTACAAAATCTGATTTAATGTCATTGATCAGCTGATCGTAAAACGAAGGAAAATGTTTTCCAAGTGGGTACTAACTTAACTTAATATAAAATAACTCAGCATAAAATATGTAAATGCCATAGATATTCCCCAAAATACGAGTAGATGTGGAACTCGATAATTTCCACGGCGCACCTACCATAGATATAAAACACAGATAGACAGATAAGTACACATCCCGCCCGGATTAGGGGAGAGCGGGGCATTAGTATTCATGAGGAATATTTTATTCGGTAAAATAGCTCTAATTCGCCCCCTCCTCCCCAATCGCCTGGGAGTTAGGGGTAATGCGCGCCCCGTATTATCATAGTCCTTATGGGGTAATTCTGTTTGTTGTACAAGCAACCCCCGGGGTGGGGAAATTTGATTCGTCTGCCAACCCTCGTAAATAAATTATTGTTTTCTTCTCTTTTGTTGGTTTTTCTATCTTCAAAAGTCAACCCATTATTTTTCACCTTCAAGTAAGCCTTTATTAAATGTTTTTGATGTTTTCAACTTATTAGTGAAATCTACTAATACTGTAAAAAGTCAGTAGCTGAGTGGACAAACGCGTCGGATTCCCACCCGGGCACCCAACGCAAGTCGAATGGCCTTGTTTTGCAGGGTTTGAAGTTTCTTTATTTGTGAGGTTGCTGCATGACCCCAAACGGGTGCGGCGTATGAAAAACCTGTTCTTATGGTTGTCTTGTAGAGGAGTAGTTTATTGTCTGTAAACAACAATATCAATATATCATTAAAATAATTTATAAAGTCATCATATCATACAAACACCTATAACAGAAGATTTGCCTAAATAATGGTGAAAGCTTTTTGTTGATTTTATATCTTTATATCATTAAAAATGTAAACATTCTAAAGTTCGGTCAAAAATATTATAATTTGTTGAAGTATCTCTGAAAAGCGATGTTTTACAATCTTTGTTTGGTCGTATTTGAACCTTCACCCATAGCACATATCACCATCATGTTTGATTTATTTGTATTACCACTGCAAGCATTTTAATCAACAAAAATTTAGAAAATAATCTCAAAATCCGTTAACGCAAGTTATGCGACTCGATGATGTCAAGTTAGCGCGGACTTTTCTTTTTTCTTTCACTCACATGGTATACGACGTAAAAACCAGGAGAAAGTGATTTATCGTAAATTTGTATAGGTTGGGTAAAAATATTAGTTAAAGCCATTTCACGTAATCTTTCGATTCTGAGTGTTGGTCTTTCGCCAGGGCGGTAATTAGAGTATCTACCATTACTGGCAGTTACTGCCTCAACACAAGCTTGCCTAGTGAGGCAGATTACGAGAAAACAAAAGTAATAACTGTATACAAATATACGAAAACTAAGTGTATATGTATTTAAGCAAATACGAATAATGGTCTATATTTCTATTTAATTAATGTTTCTGAAATATATATATATATACTGTTTAAAATGTATAGATCTCTTGTTAAAATATATAAATGTACCTACACCTTATACACCCTATGTATTTTATATGATTATTCTGCTTTTATTTTTATTATTTTGCTGTTATTACTGTAAACTGTATTTGAATAAAGATTTGTTATTATTATTATAGTGTGAATTTCGCATTTCTTCAAAGCAATAATCAATCAGTCACCAATATTTTTCTTTAAATCCCTTTTCATACATGTTAAGGGGGCGTTCTGTATGATTCTACACAAGTACCATTAATTTAAAAAATCATAATTCACTGCAGTCCACCGATGATTTATTTATTTATTACAGTGATAATTTAGTACAAAAAATACATTTTTAGTATATCGTTCCCAATGAGTTAAAAAAAACTCATTCCGGGAAGGACAAAATTATATAACAAAACGGAATAATATAGTTTCAAAGACATTTTTTTTTTAAAGGGAGTACAAAAAAAAAGTAACACCCGAATAAATACATTAAAATGAGACTCATCAGAGTAGATATAAATTACAACTTCATAAATACATTATAATACAAAGACACACATTGGTTTTACAAAAAGAATATATCACTGATTTATAAAACTGTTGGTAAAATATCCTTAAATGCTTTTACCAATAGTTTTTCTTCACAACTTTGAGTTTTAATTCATTAGCTAATGCATTGTATTGTTTATATGCGATGTATTGTAAGGAGTTAATTCCAAATTTAGCTGTAGGAGTAGATCATTTTACTGAGCCTTATTAGCCGTCGCGTACTGGTTAGAAGTAGAAGAAATCAAATTAAACGTTATTTATTATAAAACATAAAGCTTAAATAATAATGCAACAAAATAAAACGACATTTGTTTCTATTTATACTGGGTTTTAACAAATGTTCTCACTTACGAGAAAACAATCCATTTATAAAAACTTAGTCAATGTACAATCCTCAGAGCAATAATATACAAGAAAGAGAGCTGTAGTCAGTTTTAAGAGGTTTTCCGAGGACTAGGGCTGGGCGTGGATAGGACTAGGGCTATTCATATCACATATTGTTTATTCATATTTTTTCGCAGTATTGTTATAAACAAAAATATAGCATGTAACCTAATAAACCGTTGAGTGATGTTAATTTATTTCCCGTATCAAAACGTGTGGGCGGAGTCAACGGAGATGCGGGACACGAAGAACATTCTAACAATACTTTAAAGCGGTGTAATAATTTGGGAGATTTCGTTGTCTCTTTTTTCTTTCTCATGGTGTACGCACCAAAAACCCGGAGAAAGTGATTTATCCCAAATTTGTATAGGTTAGGTAAAAAGAATTAGCCCTCTCTCCATATATTGTTACTTCAAGGTACAATCATTTAAAAAAAAAATTACAAATACAAAGGATACATCAAATATAAAATTTTAAAAATCAATTAATGATAAATAATACAAACAAAAACAAAATACTTAAAGAGAGACAAGAAATATACACAAACTATATATTTTAAATTAATTATATATTTTTAAGCAATAGCAAGGCATTTTTTTGAAATCATTGACAAAAATGTCTACATCAACACACTTTATCTTATTATACAATCGGCACATTTGAGACAGAGGGCTAAAATAGGCAATATTATTTCTGAATGTACTCAGGTGGAATGTGCTATGGCGTCTTAAACGATAATAATTAGGTACATTAATTTCAATACTGCTAAGACATACTGTAGTATCGAGATGACCGTAAATTATTTTATGTAAACATACGAGTATTAAATCAGTCATTTGCCTTATGAAAAGGAAAAGTTTTTGTAAGTAAAACTGAAGGTTTTTGCTGCATTATTTTAGTAAAACTGGGAGACGAAACCACCTCCCACCAAAGTCCGGCTTCACAGATGTCGTATTACTGAGATGTCATTGTTTGGTGTCTTCCATGAGCGTGCATAAAGCAAATTGGCACAATTGACCATTCAATTAGACGCTGGGCCTTTTTGCCCCAGGTACTTTGTAAAGGATAAAATCTTTGTTGAACCCTGTTCACAAAAGGGTTTTTTTAACGTGATGTCATTTTAAGCGTTCTAATTGAACGAGTAACAACTTTTCCTTTTCAAAAAAAAAAATCAGAACAAAAGAATGTCAGGAAAGAATATGGCGACCGAGTAAAGGAAAATTTTTTGGGACACCCAAGAACGACCTGGGAAGATCAAGTTAATCAAATAGTCATTTTGGGTCATGTCACGAGTAGGAATAACATAAGAGTATGTACGTAGACCTCAAAACAAAAATATTTATGCAGAGAGAGTTAAATATTTTTACCCAACCCATACAGTTTTACAATAAATCACTTTCTCTGGGTTTTTACGTCGTAAACCGTGAGAGAGAAAGAGACAAGGCAAGTTATCAAATAATATTGCATCACTTTTCGGTATGTAAGTATGTTTTCCGTCTCCCGCGTCTCCAGTGACTCCGCCCACTACGTTTTGTTATGCGACATAACTCAACAGTTTTTGAGGTTATATCCTATATTGTTGTTGATAACAGTACTATGAAAAAGTGGTCATACAAATAAATGCTACATTATGTCGACATGTGCTATGAATGGATGTAAACAGGTGTGTCCGGGAAAACCCTAGTCACCCCCGAGTCAGGAAAAAATCAACAATCCTGACTACACAAGCTATCCCCCCTGGTATATTATTGCTGTGAGATGTAGACGATGTATTATGTTAACCGGTTGGTAGCTGAATAGACAAACCCGGGCGTCGAGGGTTCAATTCCTCTGCTATCTCAGTTTTCTCCATCAATGCACAAGAAACATCTTCCGCTTATTATGATGGCAGTAGGAGTTTTTCAAATATTGCTACGTCACCCGCGAGAGTTTGTCTTTCTTTAAAAAAAATTGAATCAAAAAGGAAAGACAGAATGTCACGTTACAGCCTTTTTTAAATATTAAATTTGAGATGTGCGTGTATAAAATGTACTTTCACCGGACTTGGTGACGTTTTACTTTTGTAATGTCGCCTCAACTTTCTAATATGAACACATCGTCTCTTTCTGACATATCTCGTGTAAAACATTGCTAACCAATTAAAACGCTGCACAAATCGCTATCACACCGCCATTTTGGTATATCTCCCCGTCTGACACCTCCCGCGCTTTATATTCATGGTCTGGGACTCCTCCGCCCCCAGCGGCCCCTGCCACCCCGGCACACCCGGCCCCACTGCCCCTTTGCCCCCCTTGAACTAGGGCGAGGAGAGGAAAACCTTTGACAATACCAGATTGTGGACATGTCTGGATTTCCAGATTGGTATTGATGGGATGATACCACTGTGTTGACAGGAAATAGGAAATCGGCGTTTTGTCTGCCTAGTATTTTGTTTTCTTGTCCAGATTTGTCTATAACTCATTTACATCTGAAACATATTAATAGTTGAAATGAGGGACTTAGAAGCGAAGGCAGCAATCTACAAAAACGCGTCTGTAGCATTATCAACATTTATTTGAATAATTATTATAAAGAAACAAAGAATTTTCGTATCAAAATGCTCATGTATAACTAGGAATATTTGAAAGAATAATCTCTAAGTACATAAACATGTTCAAGAAAGAAAAGTGTATAGAACGCTTTATCAGCTTTTCAAGAAATATTTAAGGATGAAAAAAAATGCGGCCTTTACTTCTATACGCCGTTTATATTACAAGTGTCAATATTTAAATAATTAACAGTTGATATATATGAAATAACAATATTTTTTTTTCCAAATTTTGGCTTAAACATATTTGATTAATAAATAAATAAAAATTACGAATACCATCCAAAAATCCAGTCTTCAATCAGAATCTCCAATTAGGGTATGATGTGAAGCTGAAGAGAGTAATAGAGTAAAGAGATGGGGAAGCGTGTACAAGTATAAAAAACATCAATAATGTATAAGCAATGAATTGCTGTTCCTCAATCATCACAATACTAATTATGGGTATAATTCTCCAATGTCAAGACTTGTTAACTCAAGCCATGATCTTGAAATTTTTGGTAGCAGTCTAAATGATTTTTGTCATCCTTTGCGACTCTACCAAAACTTTGACTAGACCTTGGCTTGAATGTTCTCTCTTATATTTATTTTGTCCTATTTTTGTCATCGCTTCATTTATTATTATGTATGTGCTATTCTTCTATGTTGCTCTTTTTTCCATTTCGTGTATTATGTCTTTTTTGTAATTGGACTTTAGTCCGTTAATTTATAAATAAATAAATAAACATTATTTTAAAAACAAACCCAGATTTTTGTCCAATGACATTTTTCAATGCTCAAGAGTCTTTTCTCTCTGGAGCCAGTAGAATTATCACACCTCAAATTTGGGAAGCTGGAGGAAACAGGGGAGGGAAGTGAGAATAGTAGAACAATATTAGTATGAACCGACTATTCCTAAATTGTCACTAAGCATAAGCAATAGCTAACACAACAAAACGGGGGTTTGCGCGAGGATCATATTTGATTTAATTCTGATGAGTCCATCAGAACAGAAAATGTTTTTTACGAATGCACTGGATATGAAGGTAAACTTACATTTTTTAATTAATAAAAACCATTAACATGACCCTTTACACACACATTCTTACCACAAAATGATTCCATTTTCCAAAAAGTTTTTCCGCAATAATTTCGCGTTACTTAAGGATCAGCACTCAAGAATGACGCTAAACGACACTTTCTAGTATTCTAGTACAAGTAATACTACAAATGATTTATCCATTGACTTTATATTGGTATCACTGAGTTTTCCAGTGAATGTAATTTTTTTAATGAAATCCTTTAAATCTATGAAAAACATACTAAAATGTCAGTAAAAGGTGCAGTTTGAAAACCAGCAATGGCATTTTTGAACGTTTTACCTAATATCCTAATAATAATTATTTAACTAACTAAGTAGTTAAATATCACAAGGGTGGGCAGAAGGATATACTGCTACACAACTTTGTCTTGGCACATACTCCTTGATTGGTATTCATACCATATCAATAAGCTCTCATGCGGAACAATATCGTCACTGAGCGGATCCGGACGTTGATGTGAATCCAGCTTTAGAGAGAGAGCTAAATATTTTTTACCCAACCTATACAAATTTACGATAAATCACTTTCTTCGGGTTTTTACGTCGTAAACCGAGAGAGAGAAAGAGACGAGACAAGTTCTAACATAATATAGCACCACCATTCGATATGTAAGCATGTTCTCCGTCTCACGCGTCTCTGGCGACTCGGCCCACTACCTTTTGTTATGCGACATAACAGGACACAACTCAACGGTTTTTAGGTTATATCCTATATTTTTGTTTATAGCAATGCTGTGGAAAAGTGGTTGTACAAATAAACAAAAACATTATGCTGACATGTGGTATGGACGGATGTATAAATACCTTAGCCTTAGTCCTAGCCACGCTCAGGTCTAGCGGAGTCAGGCAAGATCATCAATACTGACTACAGAAGCGCTCCCTCCTGTATATTATTGCTCTGAGAAATAAACATTGAGAATTTTTTAATTTTTGTGATAATCTGCTATTAAAAACCTGTAAATAAGTACTAACCACCGTTGCAAACCTCTGGTATAATAATAATTGGCTGGAGAATGCGTACGCCGGGCACGTATTCGTAGCGGGAAAGGTGTAGATGTAGGCGTCTGTAACCAGCGGTGTAGTACCTAATACCTAATTACTATTGACAACAGCCACGGGTGTCGCCGGGTGTCAATCTCCCTCGCGTCGGAGAAACAATGGAGAGTGGATTCGCAGTTCCCAGCTGCTTCAAGTTATTATTTAATATGCTGGTTATACGACAGTAGCAATGTAAATATGAATGCAAATAATATTTCTCTGTTCTGACAGAAGAGGCTAACTACGGAAACATAAGACGAAAATCAAATTTTATGATTTATTGTTAGGATTATGTACCCACTCTTTTTTGTTTGTTTGTGGCGATAAGTATCAATATTATAGAGCATTAATATAATTCTAATCAATAAGGGAATAAATTTATTTATAAACTTACGTACTATTGTCCAATTACAAAAAAAATACATAACACGAATGGGGAGAAAAGAGCAACAGATGAAGAACAGCCCATACATAATATTAAATGAAGCAATGACAAAAATAGGACAAAATATACATTAGAAAGAACATTCAAATCAAAGCGAAGGTCAAGTCAAAGTTTTAATAGAGTCGTAAAGAATGACAAAAATCATTTAGAATGCTACCAAAAATGTCAAGACCATGGCTTGAGTTTATAAGTCTCCACATTCTGGACAGTGGAGAGAGATACATATAATTAGTGATGATTGAGGAACAGCAATTCATTTTTTCTGAGTCTACGGTAAGGAATGTCTAACTGGATGAGTTGCAACAAAGTAGGTGAGTCTATTATACAATTAATAATTTAAAAAATGCAAATGAAGTAACAATATATGGAGAGAGCTAATTATTTGTACTCGACCTATACAAACTTGGGATAATTGGTAACTTGGGACTCGGCTAGACCTGGATGTGGCTAAGACTAGGGCTAAGATTCATAGCACATGTCGACGATTTTTTTTTGTTTATTCATATAATCACTTTTATACAGTATTGTTATAATTAAAAATATAGCATACGAGTATATCCTGAAAAACCGTTGACTTATGTCAATTTATTTCGGCTATCAAAACGTATGGGTGGAGTTAACGGAGACGCGGACGCGAAGAACACTCTTACAATACTTTAAGGCGGTGAGATAATTTGGAAGATTTTTTGTCTCTTTCTTTCTTACGGTGTACGACGTAAAAAACCGGAAAACAGTGGTTTATCCTAAATCTGTATAGGTTAGGTAAAAAGAATTAGCTCTCTCTCCATATATTGTCACTTCAAGGATGTACCCTTATAAAAAAGCTGTGCTTGTGTGTATGAGGTGGTTTTATTTATTTAGTTAATAAGAAACTATTGTAATGATTTTTTAAAAATATTTATTAAGCTTTCAGTGTAATTTCGTAATTGTATTTTGAATTCTTTGAGAGCATCATTGATCAATCTTATTTTTTCCGGTAAACAGTTAAAGAATTTCATTCCTAGATATTTGTAACTTTGCTGAACTACTGTTGTTTTACACAGCGGAATCGGTAAAGTGCATTTTTGTCTCAGATTTTGTTGTATTTAAAGTATTGATTAATTTTAATCAAGTTTATTTTTTTACCCTGATGATGCTTAGTCTTAGCGAAACCAGTCGATCATAAAAATTTAAATAATATTCGTGGTCTTATAAAAAGTTATTTTATTGATTTCTTTAAATGTGTCAAACCACAAAGTGATTGCTTTCTACGAATATGTTGAATATAACGTTCTTACATTATTTTCAAGTGTTTCCAATCATAATAAATTCAAACACGGTCTTACCACAAATACGCCTCATTTATACCGCATTCAACCTACCTTGGCCTTCCTCATAAAAATAACTACATGTCATTATTTTCTTTTTTTTCAAAATTGAACACAAATACATTTGAAATACCATTCCTCTAGATTTTAACTCCAGGTTCTGGTTTAAATGTTTTGAAGGTCGCGCGATTGGAGTTGACCCAAAAAAAACAAACTTAGACTTGTGTGTCGGTGCATATGTATACACTTTCCGATAGTAATGTCCTTACCAAACGTCACTGAGAAACAGCATTGTCGTTTTTACGCCTGCTTTTTATTTTTAGCAAGAAAGATCCAACAATTGTACATGCTCGGAAATATTATATTCGAAAAAAAAAATCTTAGTTTTCTTTCTATATTTTATTAAAATATTACCATTTTTCAATTTTATTGGAATGTTTCTTTATGTAGTCCAATTGCAAGTTTGTAACGTGCTGTATGCAAGCAATGCATCTGCTTGAGTACTGTGTTCTGGTCAACTCTGGTTGAGATATTTATATAAACCGTTCAGCTATGGAGAGTTTTTAATTTGTTATTTTTTTCATTTCATTTTTTTTAAAGAAAGACAAACATTCCCGGGTTACGAATTACCTGATAATATTTGAAAAACTCCCACTGCCATCATAAGAAGTGGAAGATGTTGCTTGTGCAATGGTGGAGGACTTAGCCAGCAGCGGAATTGAACGCACGACGCCAGGTGGATCAGGGTTTCCACTCTACACAATGACTCAAACATTCCTCTGATAAAGGATTTATTCGTAACACACTCTGAAAAATTTTATGCCAGCCTTGCCGGTCATAAAAACCCCACTATAAATTCTCTCGCTAAATATAGCGAGAATGAAAACTTTAAATACAAAAAACCGAAGATAATCCTCCGCAAGGAGTGACACCATGTCCAAGCGGCAGTTAAATTGTTATCTATTTTATTAAATGTATGTTTATAAATATCAAATGTCTATGTGGTTTATTTATCTAAATAGTTTATTTATCGAATTATAGTATGTAGTATTAATATTATGTCCATGTAGATGTCTGTCGTACATCCCCTTACAAGAAAAATAAATTCAAAGCAAAGCATCATTTTGATATTCCCGTATGAATATGTTAGAGTCAGTAAACTTTTAGTTTAGGAACTCTGTTTATGAAGAAGATCAAAGTCAAAGTATTGATATTGTTTTGTTCAATGTGTTCAAATATGTTTATTAAAAATGTCCGAATTCCATGTGTAATATTTAAGATCCTTTAATACATCTTTGTCTCTTTCTATAAACTCAGTATAAAGTCAACCGTCCTGACTATACTGTTTCGCAAAGGTACCTCTACATGTC
The DNA here is from genome assembly GCA_022651775.1 of Drusus annulatus. Taxonomy (NCBI): domain Eukaryota; kingdom Metazoa; phylum Arthropoda; class Insecta; order Trichoptera; family Limnephilidae; genus Drusus; species Drusus annulatus. The sequence goes on from JAGWCC010000331.1 coordinate 376,492, forward strand.
CTCCAAGGCTTCAACTGTGTTTGCTGACTAAATAGCCAGGTACTTGGCAATGTTTCTCTCTCCCATCTACTGCTTGCCTTTCTTTGCCTCGCTGGCTCCAGACGGTTGGGAGCAATTGGGACTCTTGTGTGGTATTTACTATAAAGAAACAGTGTCTTAAATGTTACAATAAAGTTTTTGTTGGTTTCACCAAAGAAGATCGTGATGAAGTCCTATTCCTCTGTGACTGTTCTTAGGCTAGAGTTATGTTTAAAGATGATTACGTTATATTTTTGTGTAAACGTAAATTGGGTGATTTTCTTTATTTTATATTTAATTTTGCGCATTAGTCCTCCCATGGTTTAGTAAGGCAAAAACGTGTTTAAAAAAAAAAGATGTTAGTTAACGTTTCTATTTGAAAAAACTGTATTAAATGTGGGAATTTTTTGCCCTAGTTATTTATCTGCGTTTACTTCAGCTCAAAGCAAAACATCGGCAGCAAAAACACCTTTTCAGTTAGGAGAAAAAAAACATTTTTGACAGCACAGCGCTTTACCACACTTTACAATAATGGTCCACTGTAACACTGAATCCTTTATCAATCTAATCTGAGGCTAATCGTTCAATAGGATTAATCGCTCAATGGGCTTAATCGTGAGATACTCCGAGCAGTTAAGATGTGTTCCGGGGCTGCTGGCTAGTGCTGCCTACTTAATTGATACGGTTAATCGAGACTACACGGTCTATCGGCGCTCGGTAGACCCGAAAACCACTGGTAAATAAGGTTGAGGTCTTTTTGCTAAACAGTCCTTTGTTAAACGCCGACGTTTAAACGCTTAGGTGCGGACGTACCAAACATACCCGAGGGGTATTGTACCAGACAAGTACTCACGTTTTTGTTTGAAACAAGTTAGATTATACATTTTCGTCGCTGGAAAGACAAAAGGACTTAACACGTTCATTGCTGATACCGCGCGTCGCGCGTTGACAGACATGTGAACGGTATGCGTACAACGCGCCACACGCGTTGTAGCGTCGCTTCGCTTTGAACCTATACAACAAACGCAGCCATGTGGTGTTGAGTCGTTCCACAGGGCACAAGGAAACCCGTCACTGTTCATCAGTTTGAAATGATCCGTCATTCATATTCCATAATAATGTATGAATTTTAGTTAAAAATGAACGTGACACTTTGGTCAACAATGAGTTAAATTTGCAGTTTTTTTTCTGGATCGAATGTTCTGACTCTCGTTTGATTTTGAAGATTTTTGTGGCCCTTCAGCCATCTAAAATATATTTACCATTTGCGAGAAGGTTTGACTCAAGCGACACAAGTTTGTGAGAGCATTGAGTTACCTGAGTCAACTTGTTTTTTCAAAATCCAACAAGGTATTTAAAACTTTAAAGTGCTCTGGTGTATACTTCCCAAAATGGCACTTCAGCCTTTTTAACTTTCCGGCGACGAATATAGCAGAAATCTTAATTTTATTAAGAGTTCTAATTGTCAGTGGGAGCCAGTGGGAGTGTGGGATCCCGAATTGGGATATGTTGAAGGAAGTAGGGTGGGGAAAGAGATAGGGAAGATGAAGGTTGGGAATCTGGCCACTAAACATGTCTATTACCATTTCACAAATGGACAAAAAGAAAACAATGTGAAATTTAAAAGTGGTGGCAACCATGATGTGCAGTATTTTTTAGTGTCGATTTGTTACCGCTGATTACTTAGACTCGTTATTGCGAACCAAATTTCATCGACGGACCTAAACAGTGGACAATGGGGGGAGATAGGTCATCATAGAAAATCAAGCCTTTTCCATCGGCAGACAAAATCACGGTTTTATATGTTTTTTTAAAAGGGGAGAACATTAACAAAGATTATAATTGTGATTGTTGGATCGGAAGCTGCGATAAAAACCGAATTTGTTTTCAGCTTCAGATGAATTTGAAAAATAGTGGACTGTAAACGATAAACTATACTACTTCACGGAAGTGTCTAATTATGGATGTGGAAAGATTAAGATTATTGGAATGAAGGAAAAATAGGAAACCATTCACTCACCGATGTAGTTGAAATGTAAGTTCTTGATTCTTATTACACAGTTGTATTGTTAACGAAACGAATCACAACGAAACACCACACTTAATTTTATATTATTTTGAGATCAAAAACAACAAGCCGACGAATAAGCGAGAAACCAACGAACAACGTTTTTTCATTTCAAACCCCTTCTGTTTTGACCGTCGATTGTTTCGAAGATGGTTTTGTTACATACGGAATTCGATAATGCAAAATTGTTGGATAGGTAGAAACTAGATGAAAAACATGAAGGTAAGATCCTAACAAATTATCAGTTTGAAATCCAACAGTTATATTTTATACAAGTCACATAGTGAAATTGATGAAACGCAATCCAAAATACAACGTAACACAATTCTGTTTCATTGCGACAATGCTCCGGCTCCTTTATCGATACAAATAGCCGCCGAAATTAAATCTTTTGGCATCCAAATGGTTTTTCATACCTCAAATACACCAGAATAGGCTTTCTACGACTTCTTATATCTGTTCTCACGAATAAAAGTAATTCTCGTTGGGAAGGAGTTTTAGACAATGCGGAAGTTTTGGATGAAATCGAAATCGATTTTAAGGAGTTTGAAATTGATCTTAAGAAAGGAAAGATAAAATATGAAAAACATATTATCCTGAACACTTTCTTCCCATTCAGTTCTAAAAACTTTTTGAACTGCCTACGTATTTCAATTTTATGGAATATCCCTTCGGATAATATCACTTCTAATTGCACGTAAAACGACTTACTACGATTTTTTTTTTCTTCTCAAATACACACAAAATGTTATTGAAAAATGTTACTATGAAATGAATCGTTACTAATTGAGTAAACTGGAAAATTAATCTAACACTCTTTGGCCCTTATATATAGAATATAATGTAAACATATTAATTTGTTTCAACTACCGTCTTTGAAATACCAATCGACCAGTTTCAGAAATAACTGCCCCGATGATGAAAGGGCTCTTCCGAAACTGGTTGACCTTTAATGTATAAAAAAACAAAGTGAAGTGACCAACTGCCCGGAGCTAGTGAGAATATGGGAAAAAGCAAAATAGGGTATGTTGTGAGGCTGAAGGGAATGGGGAGAGAAATGAAATAGGGAAGATGAAGGTCGGGAAGAATCCGGATATTAATTTAGTCACTCAACACTGCTAAAGCCATTTCGAGCAGCGTTTAGATTCTGAGAGTATTTTTTTATATTTTTTTTTATATTAGTTACTTTGTACCTTTAAGTTTACAAGTATCTAATTATTTCGTTTTCTTTTTGACTAATAATATTTTAACTTAAGCACTACTTATTATTTTGGTTTCCATACATTTTAAATAATTTTTACAGGCTTTTTTAAATTTATTGATAGGCACAATTTTGATGGTTTCCGGCAGCGCATTATACGATTTCATTCCTTTATATAGTAAACTGTTTTGGGTGTTGGCTTTATTCTTTTCTGGTAGTTTAATTTCTTTGCATGCCCTTGTATTATACTTGTGAATATCAACATTGTTGATAATTTTGTCAGAAAAATACTCTGGTAACAAGTTGTTCTTCATTTTATGTATAAACATCAATGTGTTCAATGTCAGCATCTGTTTAACTGTCAGCCAATTTAGTTCCTCTGACATTTTAGCTACTTTTGAGTATCTATTTTACTCAAGTATAATTCTCATTGCTCTATTTTGGAGAATTTGAAACCTGTTTTGTTCTTTGTCGTTACACAAGAAAAGAATCGTTGAACAGTAATAAAAATGTGGAGCAATAATGGAGTTGTATATGGTAATTGCTGTTTTTCTGGAAATTTTTTGCCGAATTCTTCCCAAAAAAGAAATCTTCTTCCCAATTTTCTTCTGTGTGTACTCAGCATGTTTGCTAAAGGTTAGTTTTGCATCCAATATAACTCCTAAGTATTTCATATCACTTACATTTTTAATAATGTCACCATCAATTTTAATGTTGCTTTTACTGCATGTTTTCTTAAATCCAATTATCATACATTTTGTCTTTTTTGTATTTAGTTTAAGTTTATTCATTTTAAGCCATCTTGATACATTGGAGTATCTATCACCTACCACACTTAAATTTGAAGTCAGTTAATAAAAAATAAAATATTTATTACATGAGACAGGTCAAGAGTTGGTATTCCTATTAAAAGGTTTGAATCAATACTTGAATGTGAATAAAGCAAGGAGCGTGTGCAAGTTCAGAGTAATTTGGTGACCCATCCTCTCTGCCTACTCCTTTGAAAAAACTAAGGTATGTAATTAATTATAATTAATATATTCTTTGTAAAATAAGTACCTACACACCTATTTTTAGCGACAAAAAATTATTGACATTAAATATATCGACGCCCTCTGTGGCAGAGCGGTTATGATACTCGTCTACGAATCTAGAGGTCGCGGGTTCGAATCCTGGCATGCGCAAGCATTTTTTATTGAACTGACATATGTTATTTCACATTCAATTAATAAATGTAAAACATAGTATATTTGCGGCACGCTCCCAAGTTGTACCATAGATTCCTACTCTCAGTATCGCACTGGTGAAAGACCACCATTCAGAATCGAAACGTTGTTTGAAATGGCTCTAGCCTTGTATATTGACCATATCTGAATAGCCAGGTACTTTAAAACCTTCCTCTCTCCCCCCTTCTTACCCTTCCCACTCTCTTCAGCCTCAAAATTTACTCCGTTTGGGGATGCCATAACCCCACCAGTTCCGGATAGTCTGCAAGAGTTGGGACTATTAGGCTCTTGGACGCTTCACATAAAAAATGGCGATGATAATTAAAAGCATATTAATAAAAAAGAAATAATATCAATAATCCTCAACCTAAATATGAAACAGAAAAAATATAACGGTCGCAACCGAGACTCGAACTCGAAACCTCTTCTCTATCCGGGAGCAACGCTTCTGCCAATTCAGCCTCTGAGACCTTATAGGAAATCGGCATTTAATTCGATCTCATTCTTTATTTTTGAAAATTATTAATATCATTTAATTAAAAAAAATCTTCCGATTTGGCTGCCATCTTTGTATGATATACAAAGCTCTACACATATTATATACCTAGATGGTGTCTTGGATAAATCATTAATTTTTATTTTACAGAAGATTTTTGACTTCTCGAGTCGAAAATTAATATGAACTTCGAAACTTTTAAGCTTATTAATAAAAAAATAAAAAGCATTAAAGCTTAAAAGTTAATTCTAATTTAAAATATAATATTTTATTATTTAAAATATATCTTTTAATCATTAATTTAACTTGAAATCTCGGATTAGAGTATTAAAAAACTACCAATCAAACTGAAAAAATGTTGGATCTTTGATTTAATATTATTTGAAAGCATTAGCGCAGAAACATGCTGTCTTTTTTTTTACAAATAAATGAAGACAAATAATAAAAAAAGGTTAAATATTATTTAAATGGCACTGATATGGTTAAAAAAAACTTTTAAAAAAACACAATGGTCCAGGTGCATGTTTTTCATATAACTTAAACTCGTACACGGTGTTAAGACATTAAAGATACTTTTCGTAAGAATGTGATGACAAGGTACTTTAATGATTCAAAGGTACTTTAATGCTTGAATTGTATTTTTATTTTTTAACGCTTTATTACCGAGATAATTGCATAGAAAAAAAGATTTTTTTAATCTTTGTCACGGAATCCATATTTAATTAGACGTTGATAATTATTGTATAATTAACTCGCCTTCTTTGTTGCAACTCATCTAGTTCAACATACCTTGCCGTAGTCTCAGAAAAAATGAATTGCTGTTCCTCAATCATCCCTCTACTAATTATGGGCATCATTCTCCACTGTCCAGAATATCGAGACTTGTTGACTCCAGCCATGGTATGGTATATATTTTTTATTAATTACAGAAAAAAATTTAAAAAATTTTTTTTTCCACAAAATTCCACTTTTTAAAAATTTAGTTGAACTTTTATTTTTCTGAAGTCGAAAACCAAATTATAAACATGTTGCATGCTGCATGCAAGCAATGCTCCTGCTGCAGTAATGTGTTTGACTCAAAATTTACTGCGATACCTACCAATAATTCAAGCCGTTGCCGGCGTCATTTGTATTTGTTTTTAAAATACTACACTTCAATTCAGTTCAACATATTCTTTTAAAAACACTGAATTGCTGTTCCTCAATCATCACTCTACTAATTATGGGTATCATTCTTTACTGTCCAGAATGTTGAGAAAAAAGAAAAAAAATAAATAAAAAACTTAAACTGCTTGCTACTAATACATTTTTATATAAAAGTAATAACAATATTTTAAAGAGTCCCTTCCAATGGCGTAGAATCTTATATATATCTAACTTCTCTTCACTTAGTACCCGAAACTAGCCTACCCACATTAAACCCGCGTTCTATACAAATAACAGCATAGGTATATTATTGAAAAATGCTAAACATAGGGATAATAAATTAAGTCATTCTGGCATTTATAAAATTTCTTGTAATAATTGTCCTTCATATTATATAGGTAAGACATCTTGAAGTGTAAACATTAGAATCAGTGAACATCTAAGATGCTTAAAAAACAATAATTTTTCAGAGTTCGCCAATCACCTCATTACTACTAATCATAATTTTAATAGGGATACAGGGGTTAAAATTCTTCACCGTTGCAATAAATGGAAAAAATTAGATAACTTAGAAGCACTAGAAATTAGAGAATCATTAAACAATAAATGCAATATTTTAAACAATCAAATTAATTTATCTTATAGTTCTATCCTAGATATTTTTCCAATAAACCGCTCGGTTATTCCCATAATCCCCTCAATTACCCCTTCTTCTTCTCCTTTCCAACTCCTAAATATTTATATATATATATCTCAGCATTTTGTATTTCAGGTTAATTTTAATATTATCCTGATGATGGAAGGGTACTTCCGAAACAGGTAGACATAATATTAAATAATAAAGTGGTTTTAAACAAAGTGTATGTGTTCTATTTACAAATAAATAAATGTTTAAAAGTTGTCGTAAGCATGAGCCATAGCTTTCTAATAGATTTATCACCTAATTGCTAACTACGAGTCGATAGCTGAGTGGACAAATGCGTCGAATTTCCATCCAGGTGTCGTGGTTTGATTCCTCTGCTGGCTAAGTCATCCATCATTGCACAAGCGACATATTTCGCTTATTACAATGGCAGTAGGAGTTTTTTTAAATATTGTCAGGTTATTTGTAACCCGGAAATTTTTATTTTTCTTTTATTATAGTAAAAAAAATCTGATGGCATTAGATACCCGACCAGTAGCAAAAAAAAATTGCCAAACAATCGTTAGGTTACGGTCGGTCAAACAGATTTGGCATTTAGTATGCCAGTAGCCGTAGATTTTTATAATGCTTACTACAAAGGATCGGTTACACGTTACTAGAGGACTGAACGCTGTTGGCTCAAATAAGAAATTGTCCAAAGAAGCGAAGCTAGCAGTCCACAGTGGAGTGCTTATACTAACTCTGATGTATGGCAGTGAGGCACAGAACTGGCAGAGGAAGGATGAAAGTAGACTGAATGCTGTGGAAATGAGATCTGTGTGACGTATGTGCAGTAAAACCATAATAATAATATTTGGATAATTTTAAAAGCGCCATTTTTGTGAAAAATCACCTCAAGGGCGCTGTATGACCGTAATAAAAATGTGGATATCTGGAAAGAATGTAAAGGCTGATGTAAGCGTAATGAATACGATCAAGAATGGGACGCTTAGATGATTTGGGCATGTAGAGCGAATGAAAGAAGAAAGAAGGGTGAACAAAATATATATAGGACGCCCGAGGAAGACATGACACGATCAAGTAAATTAAATACTTAATCGGGTCATATGAGGAGTCAGCACAACAGAAGAGTACGTATGAGACGGTGTATGAATGTGAACGAAGCAAGGAGTGTGTACCAAGACAGAATTGAGGGGCGGTCCGTCCTCTCTGCCTACCCCTGCAGAGAAACGACGTGATTTTGAGTTAGTTAAAAAACATTTAAAATAATATATTTTCATGAAAAATCATCCCTTAGAGTTATGCGGTACTACTCGCAACACGATGTATCAGAAAATCTACACACACCTCCTTTCGCACTTAACCGATTCATGCTAATATAAAAATTCTTTACTGTTAAAAAGTTAAATCACATTTTTGAAAGTCGTCCCCCTTTGATTAGCTTACCTTTGATTCTAACGAGAAAACCGTCAAAGACGATGTCTGCGGTCTTTTAAAATGTAATTTAGTATCTGTAAATTTGTGTTTTTCTACGTTTTTGTATTTTTCAAGCCGGCGAGAAGTCGCAGGGGCGGAACACTTCGGTTTATTAGCAGCATTGGAAAAGATTCTGCCAGTGGCGGAGAAAATGTTAAAGTAAAAAATAATATTAATATTTATTCATTTATAAAATAACGGATTAAAGTCCAATTACAAAAAAATACAAAACACGAAATGGGAAAAAAGAGCATCATAGATAGAAAGTACATACACAATATTAAATTAAAGCAATGACAAAAATAGGACAAAACATACATAAAGAAAAATAACATTCAAATCAAAGTCAAGGTCAAGCCAAAGATTTGATAGAGTCGTAAAGAATGACAAAAATCATTTAGACTGCTGCCAAAAATTTCAAGACCATCTACAAAAAAATACAAAACACGAAGTGAGAAAAAACAGCAACAGAGAAAGAACAACATATATATAAAGTATTATGTAATGAAGTAATGACAAAAATAAGATAAAATATACACAAGAAAGACCATTCAAATCAAAGCCAAGGTCAAGCCAAAGTTTTGGTAGAGTTGTAAAGAATAACAAAAATCATTTAGACTGCTATCAAAAATTTCAAGACCATGTCTTGAGTTAACAAGTCTCGACATTCTGGACAGTGGAGAATGATACCCATAATTAGTAGAGTGATGATTGAGGAACAGCAATTCATTGTTTCTGAGTCTACGGCAAGGAATGTTGAACTGGATGAGTTGCAACAGAGAAGGTGAGTCTATAAAACAATATTTTGATTAAGTTTCTGAACTAACTAACCATCACGCCGTTTCTCCGAAGGGGTAGGCAGAGAGTATGGACTGCCATACAACTCTGTTTTGAGACACACTCCTTGCTCCATTTACATGCATACATTGTCTCATACATACTCTTTTGATAGACTCTTGACATGGTCCTAATCAAGTATTTGATTCACTCGATCATGCCTCAAGTCTTCTTCGGACGTCTCCCACTTCTATTCACTCCTTTCTTCGTACTTCCGCTCTAGTAGCTGTTAGTAGGTCTTCAAATAATAAAATACATAAAAATATTTTAGCATCAATTATTGAAACAATGTCAATCATTTATATCGAGAATATGAAACAGAAGCACAGATAAATTTAAATAAAAAGTAGTTTGCAACCGAGACTTGAACTTGGAACCTCTACTTTATCAGGAAGCAACGTCTTTATCTATTAAGCTACCGAATCCTTTTTAGATGCTGCCATTTTTATCATTCCAATATGTGAGTATTTCAGAGCGGTGTCACAAAATGCCGTCTCGCCGGAAAGCTTCCACTGACTAACACAAATTTTTTTTTTTTCTAAATTGATTTATCAAAGCTGTATGTTTTATTTTAATATAATTTTTTTAAGCAATATCAATATTTTTCAACAAAAATGTGACAGAAAATAAAAAGAAAGTAATATTGGAAAAAAAATTATAATTAAAGAATTATACATATATTTATTTTTTATAGATAATACCGCACAAGAGTCCCAACTGCTCCCAACCGTCTAGAGCCAGTGAAATAAGTGGGGAGGGGAAGGAGATGGGGAAGAGGAAGGTTGGAAAGGACCTAGCTATTAACCAAGGTCACCAAACATGGCTTAAGCTATTTCAAGCTACGTTTCGATTCTGAATGCTGGTCTTTCACCAGGGCGATACTTAGATCTGAAATATTACTCTTAAGGGTCAGCACTCAAAAATGACCCTAAACATTACTTTCTAGCATTCTAATACAAGCAATCCTATAAATGATGTATCGGAAAATTATCTATGGGTAGTTAGGAAAAATGTCTTAGGTTTCCAATGAATATAATTTTACAACTGTAATACTTTAAATTCTATGAAAAACATACTAAAATGTCAATGAAATGTGCAGTTTTGAAACCAGAAAAGGCATTTTTAAACGTTTTTACCTAAAATTCTAGTATGTTGTAAGATCGGTAGCTGAGTGAAGAACGCGTCGGATTCCCACTCGGGCGTCGTGCGTTCAATTCCTCTGCTGGCTAAGTCCTCCATCATTGCACAAGCTACATCTTCCACTTCTTATGATGGCAGTAGGAATTTTTCAAATATTTTCAGATTATTCGTAACCCGGGAATGTTTGTCTTACTTTAAAAAAAAAAAAGATTACTGTTTAAAATTTGTATTCACTGGAGACCTCAGCCATTTTCTATATAGAATTTCAATTAATCATTAATTGAGGGGCTTAGAAGCAAAGGCAGCAATATCCAAAAACGGTTCTGTAGCATTGTCAACTTTTGAATGATTATTATAAAGAAATGGAAAATGAAGTGTATGAAAATGTTAGCGCACATTGAACTAGGAACAACTTGAAACAATTATCTCTAAATTGATCAACATATTCACAAAAGAAAAGTGCATTAAACGTTAAATCAACTTTCCAAGAAATAATTTAAAATGAAGGATTGCTGCCTTTGCTTCTAAGCCCCTCATTTGTAGTGTTGCATGTACTAGAAAGTCAAAAATTGTCTATTTTTGGGTGCTGACCTTTAAGATTAACTTATTGTTTAAATGTACTCCAGTGTATTTAAAATCAAACAGTTTTTTTTCGTTCGCCACTGCATTCAATGTTTTCCGTATTTGCATGTATATTATATTTTCTTCCCTTCCTTTGAACCATCCCCTGCTCACTGCGCCAATACCCCCCGCGGGGGATGAACTATTTCGCGGACACTTATTGGCTTCTTATCGACACCCCGCCGCCTCCCGCCGCCCGCCACCCGCCACCCCGGGCGTGAAGGGTTGTCGGGGTGAAATGCTAAACAGCCGCTTCTGAACGGAATTCTTACGCAAGTGCTATTTTGTATGATGATTTTTTTCCGAACATATTATGTAAAGGGAGGTTTAAAGCACGATAGGAACCAAGGCAGGAACTTACCAACATCGCTCTTACTCATCTGCTTCCCTTATTCTTCCCACTTCTTTCTTTCCTGTAATTAAAAATAAATAAATTATATTTTAATAGTTTTTTAAATAATATATATATATATTTTAATGTGTATATATAGGAGAAAACACAGACACAAGATAACAAATAAACAATATAAAACGTTAAACATAGAGAATTTGCCTGCATCCAAACTATTTCTCACAGATTAAGCACTTATGAGCAGCCTTAGAGTACATAGAGTGGTACCTATCCAAGGCAGTGTAGTCAGTTTTTGATGATTTTTGCCGGACTCGGCAGACCTGGGCGTGGCTAGGACTATTAGGGCTAGGGTATTTATACATCCATTCATAGCACATGTCGACATAATGTTTTGTTTATTCATTTAGTATATTTTTTCACAGTATTGTTATCAACAAAAATATAGCATATAACCTAAAAACGCGTTTAGTTGTGTCAAGTTTAGTCGCATATGAAAACATGTGGGCGGAGTCCCCGGAGACGTGGGAGACCAATATCATCCTTCCAGTACATAAAAGCAGTGTGTTATTTTTGTTGTCTCTTTCTCTCCCATGGTGAACGATGTAAAAACCCGGAGAAAGTGATTTATCTCAAGTTTGTATAGGTTGGGTAAAAATAATTAGCTCTCTCTCCATACATTGTTTCTCTAAGTGAGCAGCAATGGATGAAGCAAGGTAGATAATGTAATACGTCGATACAAATAAATTTGATATACTTATAAAAGTGATAATATAATTTACTTCACATAGGTAAGTGTTGTTTAAATACAATAAGCAGTTAATCTCATGTTATTATCATCTCCTTAACGGAATTAAAATCTTTTGAAAAGCCTTTATAAAGCGCAATTAGAAAATATCATGGTCTCTACTGGCTCCAAGCAGTTTAGATTGTGTTCACATAATTAAAAAAAAAATATATATATTTATATGTGAAAGGAAATACCAAAGGCATAGAGTTACATACATAGAGAAGACAATTCATACATAGAAATACTTTAAACCGTGTTCCATTTATTTCGGGGAGGTGGTGTGTGGTGCGGAGAGGGGACTCTCGTGTTCGACAGCCGAACGATGCTCATGAACTATTCCAACATTAGCTGAACGTATCTATTAGACAGTTATGATAGTTGTTGTGTTTTACAAACTTCAAATTTTAGGCAAAAAACCTATTTCTTGAAACCTCTCTCAATTAGCAGTTATTTTAATGATAAGAAAACCTACTTTACTGGGAAAGTTTTTTGGCTTAAAACTTTCGGCCGTATTTTTGCAGTAATACAACACACAGCACAGAAGCATTTCGATATAAGCATACTTCAAACGCCGACGATGTTTTTTAGTCGACCAGAGGGGTGGGATGGTAGGTGAATGTAACAACCTCCAACAAAGTGGTGCCACCTTTTCCGCCAACTGTTTGTCTATCTATAATACATCTATGGGCGAAGGAAAGCTCTCTGGCTTTTTTATTCCACTTTTCTACAGAAGTCACTCAAATAATAAACACTATTGACCAAAAGCATTCAATATCGAATACATCCCAGACCCTCCCTCAGATTATTCAAATCACAGCAAATCAAAACACATGCTTATCCCGCCAAAGGGCATAGCGGAAATCCCTGTAGGTAAGAGGTAAGTCATCTTTTTAGTAGGGATGAATATAATATTTGAGATTTGATTTTTAAAAAATCACATGTGTGATCATATCCCATAAAGAAGCTTCTACGAATTGTTTATTTCTTACCACACCACTAAAAAACGATAATGGTTATCTATTTATTTATAAACTAACGGACTATTGTCTAATTACAAAAAAATAAGTAGCATGAAATGATAAAAAAGAACAACAATATATATATTTTTTCAATAAAAACGGAGGAAAATTGAAAATGTAATATCAATAATCTTTAGTGAAAAGTACGAGATCGATTAAAAATGTCGTTTTCTAATAAGGTCCCAATGGCTGAATTGGTTGAAGTGTTATTCCCGGATAAAGTAGAGGATCCGAGTTCGTGTCTCGGTTGTGACCATTGTCTTTTTATTTTCTGTTTCATATTTGTTTTTTGATTATTGATTTAATTTAAATATAAAAAATGACATTTTAGTTTTTATTTTTTGTATGAATACCGCAGAAGAGTCTCAACTGCTCCCAACCGTCTAGAGCCAGTGCGACTATGGCATCCCCAAATAGGGTATGTTGTGAGGCTGAAGGTAGTGGGGGGGGAGAAGATGGGGCAAAGGAAGGTTGGGAGTACCTGGCTATTCAGATCTGGTTACCAAACACGGCTAAAGCTATTTCAAGCAACGTTTCGATTCTGATTGGTGGTCTTTCACCAGGGCGATACTTAGAGTATCTATCACTCAGGAACGTGCCGCAAATATTATTTTTATATGAATTAAATGCGTTATGACATATTAATGCATATTAATTAAATAAAAGTTATTGGCGCACGCCGGGTTTGAACCCGCGACCTTTGGATTCGTAGTCGAGCGTCTTACCACTCGACCATGGAGGCCGTCAAAATACTTTAAGGCGAATTCTAATTTCAATTCTTATTTATTTACTTATACTGAGTTTTAACAGATGTTTTCTTAATTACATATATTGTTGGATACAGTTACAGCAATACTCCAAGTAATCCGATGCAACGCAGAAAAATCACAAGAGGATCGTGCAGTAGTCAAAACTATGCGGATGAAGACAGTAATATGGTTTAATATGTCAACATGGTGCAGAATACCATAAGGTGTTCAACATTATCCCCTTTACTTATAAACGAGGTGTAAATGTTACACGTAGTGTAAGGTCGGGATAGCGAAAAACTTGCCTTATAACCTACATATATGACTTATGCGTCTAAATTAAAAGCCTACGTCCGGCTTAACTAAGGCATCGCTGAACGGACGCGTAAAAATCTAATAAGGTAAGTTTAAAAAATAACTTGGTCACTCCTGGCTGGACGTTTGGACCCCTATAAACATAACGTATTACCTACATCGCTATTTTACATGGATATGGAAAACCGATCGTCAATTCAAAGATGGCGAACCCAACCAATCTGAATTCATAAACACGACACCTTTTCTATCATAGCGGCTCAAGGAAAATATATATTATTTTTCGAGTAGTAACTGAAAATACAACGAAATAGCAGAAAAAATGCCATTTGATTAAAATGAATTCGCATAAATATCAATAATACGAAATGGTATTTTTTTTTGTCTTATTTAAGAGGACATTTCAACTTAGAAATAAATCGGTGAGGGGTGTTTAAATAAAAAACGGGAGGAGACTGAAAAAAGAACATAAATAATTTGCATTTTGTTCATGTTCTATTAATTTGAGAAAAAATACAAAATCCCTTTTTCACAGGTAGATGAAGTCAAAATGTAAAAAAATCTTTTTGAATTTCTGATTTCACTAAGAATTCGTTAAAACAAATTATAAACTCATCGTGACATAAGGCACAGCTTAGACGTCTTGACGATTTAATGAAAAAAGGGCATAACACTCCAAACCGCGAACGGCAAAATGGATTTTTAGCACACTGCAGAAGGGGTATAGGGTCGAATTTACTGGAGCAGGTTTAGAAAATCTAACGTTTTAAGGATTGAATTTTAATTAATTCTGATAAACATTTTATTTTAATCTTTACGGTAAGAACAAGAATTGTAAGAAACAGTTTTTATTAATCTTAACTTACGTAAACGGATTTTGAGGTTATTTTATATATTTGTGTTGATTAAAAAACTTACAGCGGTTATACATAACATGATGGTGATATGTGCTATGCGTGAATGTTCAAATAAGACCAAACAAAGATTTTAAAACATCACTTTTCAGAGGTATTTCAACAGTTTTAAATATTTTTGACCGAACTTTAGAATTTTCACATTTTTAATGATGTAAAGACATAGACAAACAAAAAGCTTCCATCATTATTTAGGCAAACCTTCTGTTATTAGTGTCTGTGTAATATTTTGACTTTATAAATCATTTTAATGGTGTATTAATATTGTTTTTGTTTAATGTGTTCAATAATGTTTATTCAAAATGTTCGAATTTCATGTGGGCGGTACTTAATAGGCTATCCAATATCCCTTAATATATCTTTTTCTCATTCTATCGAGTCAGTAAAAAGTTTAAGCCGTCCTGACTACACTGTTTCACAATGGTATCTCTCCATGCCCTCCAAGGTGGTAACATTACAGAGTGACACGCACTTTTCACCGACCGTCAACAGAGGATTTTGTGGCGTTTTGTTAGTTCAATTGTGGCATTTATTTCACCGGCGACAAAACGAATTCATTATTACAGCATCTATGTTGGTAGTTAAATAGTTTTGTTCAGAAATAATCGACACGTTAGAGAAAATGTGTTGGGATGTCACGGCGAATCATCTATTTAAATATGATAATGTCACCGGATGGTTTTGTAAAACTGGTACTTGTGTTAGCTTTATTATTTACATAATATGTTAGAAAATAGACAACAAATCGGAAATAGATAATTGGCTATTCCGCATTCAATATTCGAATGAATGGTATAGATTTTAAATTAGTTTTCAACATTATGATGTTCATTATGAGGTATTAAACCAGTCATTCCCAAAGTGGTCTATATCGACCCCCAGGGGTCGATTCCGACCTGCAAGGGGTCCACGTCAGTGAAAAAAAAAATTGGGGGTGCATGAGACGTAAATGGGGGTCCACGAGAAAGGATTCCATTTAGGCAGGCCTTCACCAAAATGTTGGATTCCCGCAAATGTAATAATCCACCTCACAGATAATACTTATGTAGGTACTTACGTTATACTCTCTTATAATAGACATAAATTTCCTAATTATATTATATTTTTGGGGATGATATTTTGTCGATTTGCTAGTACTTTTCGATTTCAAATCTCTACCGACAAGTGCCTTTTTTTCGGAGAGGAATTTTTGTTGATTTGCCAGCACTGGATACTGAATACTTGTATAGGGTTTTCATGGACACACCTTTTTACATTCATTCGTAGCACATGTCGACATAATGTTTTGTTTATTTTATAAACAAAAATATAGGATATAACCTCAAAAACCGTTGAGTTATGTCGCATAACAAAACGTAGTGGGCGAAGTCGCCGGAGACGCGGGAGACGGAAAACATGCTTACAAACCAAATATATATATACTCGTATATACAACGCAAAATATATGCAGCTGCACCGTAGTGATTTTTTAAAGATTTATTATTTCACTTTTGAACCGTCTTGGTCGTAGAGTAGTGTCTATCCAAGGCAGTGAAGTCAGTTTTTGACTTGTTTTTGACGATTTTAACCTGACTCGGCGCACCTGGGCGTGGCTAAGATTAAGGCTAGGGTATTTATACATCCATTCATATCACATTTCCACATAATGTTTTTGCTTATTCGTATAGCCACTTTTCACAGTATTTTTATCAGCAAAAATATAGCAAATAGCCTAAAAAACCGTTTATTTGTGTCAAGTTTAGTGGCATAATAAAAAATGTGGGCGGAGTCCCGCCGTGAACCAGGAGTTTAAGATCATCCTTACAGTATATAGAAGCGGTCTATGAAATTTGCTGTCTCTTTCTCTCTCATGGTGAACGACGTAAAAACCCGGAGAAAGTGATTTATCCCAAAATAGTATAGGTTGGGTAAAAATAATTAGCTCTCTCTCGATATATTGTTTCTCCAAGCCACATTGTATGCGATGTGACGTTTATTCAGGACGGTATTTAGGGACAGCAAGTGTCGCTATAAGCTATAATGGATGGCATAATTGCGGTAGCGGGAGGCTGCCTAGGTGGCTGCCTAGGTGGCTAGGTGGCAAGGTGGGTGGCTAGGCGTTAAACGCGACACTGGCAGCGGCTATTGTCGATACCTGACAGGAAGCGCGGACATTGTGCGCCCGCCACGAGGAAACGGTAGCCAATTGAATGCATTCATCACTTAGCTTTTTTAATTCACATCATCATTCGGAGAGATCCGGCGAGCGGTGACTAAACTAATTCGGAAATAAATAATTTAATCTTTTTTGTATGTGTTCTTATTGATTATGGAAGTGTGTGTCGAAGAAGGAGGAAGGGAAGAAGGAAGAAGGAAGAAGGAAAGAAGGAAGAAGGAAGAAGGAAGAAGGAAGAAGGAAGAAGGAAGAAGGAAGAAGGAAGAAGGAAGAAGGAAGAAGGAAGAAGGAAGAAGGAAGAAGGAAGAAGGAAGAAGGAAGAAGGAAGAAGGAAGAAGAAGGAAGAAGGAAGAAGGAAGAAGGAAGAAGGAAGAAGGAAGAAGGAAGAAGGAAGAAGGAAGAAGGAACAAGGAAGAAAGAAATGACGGCCTCCATGGTCGAGTGGTAAGACGCTCGACTAAATCCATAACTAACGGGACATAATCCATAGGTGACGGGTTCAAACCCGGCGTGCACAAGAAACTTTTATTTAATTACTATGTGTCATAATGCATTTAATTCATGAAAAAATAATATAAAGTATATTTGCGGCACGTTCCAGAGTGGTAGATACTCTAAGTATCGCCCTGGCGAAAGACCGCCATTCAGAATCGAAACATTGCTTGATTGAAATGGTTTTAGCCGTTTGTGACCAGATCTGGATAGCCGGGTACTTCCCAACCTTCCTCTTCCGCATCTCCTTTTCCTCCCCACTACCTTCAGTCCCACAACATACCCCAAATGAGGATGCCATAGCCTCACTGGCTCTAAACGGTCGGGAGCAGTCGGGACTTTTGTGCAGTATTTATAATAAAAAAAACTAAACTCTTGCGTTTCCACGGACTCCGCCCACACGTGTTAACTGGAGATAACTCGTTTTGAAATGCGACTAACGGTTTTTTAGGTCATATGCTATATTTTTGTTTATAACAATACCGTGAAAAAGTGGTTTTACAAATAAACAAAAATATTATGTCGACATGTGCTATGAATGGATGTATAAATACCCTAGCCCTAGTCCTAGCCTCGCCCAGGTCTAGCCGAGTCAGGGAAAAATCATCAAAACTGACTACAGATAGTACAGAAGCGCTCCCTCCTGTACATTATTGGTCTGAGGCCCAAGCCCTAATGCTCTTTTAATTCCATTCAGATTACCTACACATTCTTACAAACACCGGTCAAAAGTGACAAACCATAACAAATGACTTGACTCACGGGGCGGAACCGCCAATATCGCCCCCTCGATGACTTCACTAATCAACCATCAACCATCAAGCAATAACCCTTACCGAGCTGCCTCAACCCCTGCTCTGGTGCCTTCACCCCCGAGTCTATCAAATTATGCACCTCGGATGGATCATTTATTGTGATGGAGACAGCTCAAAACAAAAAAGAATAAAATGTCATTCTTCCACAATCTATGGAAAATTGTAGGTTTATTTATTCTCACAGAGCAATAATATACAAGAGGTAGCGCTGTAGAGAGAGCTGTAGTCAGTTTATATGAGGTTTGCCGGACTCGGCTAGACCTGGGCGTGGCTAAGACAAGGGCTAGGGTATTTATACATCCATTCATAGCACATGTCGATAAAATGTTTTACAACTTTTTCACAGTATTGTTTAAAAATATAAAATAACATGTAACCTTATAAACCGTTGGGTTATCTCAATTTATTTCGCGTATCATAACGTGTGGGCGGAGTCAACGGAGACGCGGGACACGAAGAACATTCTAACAATACTTTAAAGCAGAGTGATAATTCGGGAAAATTTGTTGTCTCTTTCTTTCTCATGGTGTACGACGTAAAAACCCGAAAGTGATTTATCCCAAATCTGTATAGGTTTGGTAAAAATAATTAGCTTTCTCTTTATATATTTTCACTTCAAGGTATTGCTGCAAATGTTCAGTAAACACAGTGCTTACACAGTTGCATTGCTTGCATACAGTATGCTTCATTGTTGGGAGTCGAAAGGTATGTAAATTGCCGACATCGGCTTTTGACACTCTTCTAAGAATATTGATATTTATATATTTATTTATAATTAAATGGAGGTTAGAGCGAGAAAGAGGCTATTATTCATATGATGGAATTGAACGACGATTGAAAAATTCTTCATTAGAAAAGCGTAGGAAAGACTTTGATTTAATTTGCATTTTTTTAATTATTAACTATTTAATTGACTCACCTTCTTTGTTGCAACTCATCCAGTTCAAAATTCCTTGCCGTAGACTTAGAAACTATGAATTGCTGTTCCTCAATCATCACTCTATTTATTATGGGTATCATTCTCCACTGTCCAAAATTTTAAGACTTGTTAACTCAAGCCATTTTCTTAAAATTTTTGGTAGCAGTCTAAATGATTTTTGTCATTCTTTACGACTTTACCAATACTTTGACTTGACCTTAGCTTTGATTTGAATGTTCTTTCTAATGTATATTTTGTCCTATTTTTGTCATTGCTTCATTTAATATTATGTATGTACAGTTATTTCTCTGTTGCTCTTTTTTCCTATTTCGAGTTATGTTTTTTGTAATTAGACAATAGTCCGTTAGTTTATAAATAAATATACATATTGTTTTTTTTCTCATGTATAACAAATAAGTTAGCGTAGGGAAAGTGTGTTTATCTATCAAACCGTTAGATGATATCCAAGGCGCAATAGTGGTTTAGCCCTTATTTTTGAGAAATCGAGTGTTGATTTAAAATAAAACTACTTATGACAAAAGTGTTCTATGGTAACCATGATACTCAGATCCAGAGTGGTAGATACTCTATGTATCGCCCTGGTGAAAGACCACCGTTCAGAATCGATACGTTGCTTGAAATGGCTTTAGCCGTGTTTGGTGACCAGATCTGAATAGCCAGGTACTTCCCAACCTTCCTCTTCCCGATTTCCTTCCCCCCCCCACTACCTTCAGCCTCACAACATACTTAATTTGGGGATGCCATAGTCTCACTGGCTCTAGACGGTTGGGAGCAGTTGAGACTCTTGTGCGGTATTCATGTAAAAAAAAAAATGATAATTCAATTGATCATTAGATTTTTTGAAAAACTTTTAAAATACTACTCTGAAGACACCTACGGCAAGGATATTGTTGACCACAAAATAAGATCCTAGCTGATAAAAAAAATAATATAGTATAATAATATGGTGAATAGAGTAATGTTTATAATTTATAATAACATAAATATTATTCCCAAATACAACATCCTAAGATGTAGGTAATGTAAAGGATGAAAAATTTAATAGAAAAATATTTTATAAGTAACCTAATTAGGTGTTTATAAAACGTAAGTATTAAAAAAAAAAACATCTACACTTTCTACTAAAACTCTTTTTACAATATTTAATGCACCTACCATAGATAAAATGATTGAAAAATATTTAAATACAAATTTATAGTGAAAAACAGTTAAATAACGTAGAACCTAATATATCTGCGAGATATCAGAATAACATTAAAATCCCAAAATTAAATACTTTAATTACAGTTTAAACTGAAATATTTCACATTCGAATAACTTTAACAGTTCTTAGTATTTAGTTTATTTTCTGTATTCTACAAACCTTGTATTATCATTATTTACTAATATTTATCACTAATTTTTTCTCAACTAATTCGTATTTTCTCTGCTGAATTGTAAAAATTATATATATTTTTTTAATATTATTTTGCTTCTTTACAAATACCTTGTTTCTGTATGACGAGTGGAACAGCTTTTTTTTGTAAGCTTTATTCTTCACTTTGTAACAAATGTAAATTTAATTTTATATTTTATTATAAAAAATAAATTATATTAATTAAATAAAAATTAAAATAAGTTTATAAAATAAGCAATCAAAAGCGTTATAGTATGTCACAACTGAAAAAAAGTTTAAATTTCAATCGCATTTATCTCCATTAAACAAATTTGGGATTAAACCACTCTTGCCGAAGTGGAAACATACACCGATTACTTATAACCTCAGAGCAATAAAGAGGGATAGCCTGTGTAGTCAGAATTGTTGTTTTTTTCCTGACTCGGGCGTGACTAGGATATTCATCATCCATTCACAGCACATGATGACATAATGTTTTATTTATGTGTATAACCACTTTTTCACAGTATTGTAATTAACAAAAATCATAGGATCCTCTAAAACCGTTGAGTTTTGTCGCATTACAAAACGTAGTGAGTGGAGTCGCCGAAGACGAGGGAGACGGAAAACATGCTTACATACCGAAAAGTGGTGCGATATTATGTGACAACTAGTCTTGTCTCTTTCTCTCTCACTTTTTACTATCGTAAATTTGTGTAGGTTAGGTAAAAATATATAACTCTCTCTCCATATACGAGTGTATTCTTGCTCTGAACTTATAACTTAAAAACTGTACAAGTTTTCATTTTTTTTTGGTTTGATCTAATCCATTTCTAAAATGTCCTTATTTCTTCTACCTTCACTGCCTAACCCTGTGCCGCCTCTCCGGGTCGACAAACAACACAATACGGTCACACCTCGCCGGTGTCAAGTAGGTATGACACTTATTGTGTCTACTTATCAATCAATTTTGGTCAGGGGAGGAATCGGAAACCGTTTTATAAGGGTTGATTTGTGGCAATAATAATATTGTATCATACCACTGAATAGATAAACCGAGGGAAGGGTGCCCGAAGTAGGGTAAATTATATCTTACTTCGGGTCAAATTGATCAAAGATCAAACAGATTTTGAGGTTATTTCCTATATTTGTATTGATTAAAAAACATGCAGTGGTTATACAGATAAATAAAACATGATGGTATGATATGTGCTATGTGAGAATGTTCTAATAAGACCATTCAAAGATTATAAAACATCACTTTACAGAGGTATTTTAACAGTTTAAAATATTTTTGACCGAACTTTAGAATTTTCACATTTTCAATAATATAAAGACATAAAATCAACAAAAATCTTCCATCATTATCTAGATAAACCTTCTGTTATTAGTATTTGTGTGATATTTTGACTTTATCAATAATTTTAATGGTGTATTGATATTGTTTTGTTCAATGTGTTCAAATATGTTTATTAAAAAAAATCCGAATTCTATGTGGGCGGTAGCTAATAGGCTATCCAACATCCCTCAAAATATATTTGTATCTTTCTATCGAATTAGTATAAAATCAACCGACCTGACTTCACTGTTTCGCAAAGGCACCTCTCCATATATTCTTACTCCAAGGCTGACTGCATCTAGATGTGTTTACGTTCCCTGTTCAACCCCGAAACAGGCAAGGGCTGTCGACAATTTTCTGTAATTACCAAATAAAAATAAAGCAATACAAAAAGCAGTTAAATTAACGCGGAGGGGTGACCGTGCCGGGCATAAGTGGAAGTGGAGTTAGTTCGTAACGCTGTTATAATATTATATGTTGGGGCACTTTGGCCGTGTGCCCTGGGAGCGGCTTTGTGCCCTGTGCCCTCGTTGCGGCTTTGTGCCCCCAAATTATCTTGCGCCGGAATTAATAGACCGAAGTGAGTAATTGATTGATTTTCATTCAGGTTCATAAAGGAATATTGTATTTTGTTGCGCCTCGAATAATGCCATTTAATTGGGTTTGTATTGTGCGCGTTTCACTTTCTAAATTCGTTAATTTTACGAAATGGCTTGTAAAAACTCGTTGGTTAAAATTGCTCGTTATGTTTGGCTCGTTATTTACGGGTGTTGGATACGTACTTTCGGTGCGAAATTGCTTTTATTGGAAAGGTGATTCAATAATAATATGTTCGTGCATGTACAGGTATGTATGTACCTAATACGAATAAACATTTATGGAATGAAACATAACCCTAAATAAATTTCTCGATGTAGAATTGAAACGTGTCATAACGAGCAATAAGTCAAGCAATTATTTAGCCCTAAAATTTTTGTTTATTTATTTGATTTATCTGAAAATTTTCTAGGGGTATGAAATGTCTGAGGTTTCCAGTGAATACAAACTTTCAACTGTAATTATTTGATTTCTATGAAAAACGTAGCAAAATGTCTTAAAAGGTGCAGTTTGAAACCCAACAAAGGCATTTTTTGAAAGCTTTACCGAAAATTCCAGTATGCATTTTATATGGAAATTTAAAAGATTACTGTTTAAGAATTGTATTCACTGGAAATTTTAGGCGTTTTTCTAAAAACCCATATTGAATTAACAGAAAAATTATTTGTGGTTTTGTTTGTACTAGAAAGCCAGAAAGTGTGTATTTTTAGTGCTAACCCTTAAGCATTTTGGTTAATTCTTTTATAATATGTAATAGTAGCGTCGTTACCAGAAAAGATTCCTCCAATTTCGTCAAATAGAGAGCGAATTAAATGAAAAACTGATAGTGCAATTCTTTACAATAATCTGGAACTGACATAACTTCTCAACCAAACTATTGAATCATAGTGGTAGATACTCATAGTATCGCCCTGGTGAAACATCACCATTCAGAATCAAAACGTTACTTGGCATGGCTTTTAGCCGTGTTTGGTGACCAGATCTTAATTAGCCAGGTACTTCCCAACCTTTCTCTTCCCCATCTATTTACCTTCTCCACTACCTTCAGCCTCACAACATACCCCGATTGGGATTGTCATAGTTTCATAAAACTTGCCTGTACTCAAAACAGCGTGTTTTTTGCAAAGGTCAAGACTTTTTAATAGCCTCCCAAAAGCCCTAAAAGAAGCCTCAAGTCTTGGCACTAACGAAGGAAAACCTATGATTTGTTTGCAAACTAGGATTTCAATTCATTTCTATTAATATCTTATGTGCTTCGTTCTACTATCGTGAAATCTATTCATTTTTTTCTTACTAGATGTGTGAAAAGATAATTGGTATACATTTAAATAAAAATACAAAAACAAATAAACAAAACTGGCTGTAGACGGTTGGGAACAGTTGGGACTCTTACGTGATATTCACTATAAAAATAAAATCGAATAGTCGGTTTGTTAATGTCATCATTCCTGTAAATTGTTCAAATGGCTAGAGCAACTCCAATTCCTCAGTTAAACTCAATCAAAGGATATGTTAAAAATAAATAAATTATCCAATAGGGCGGTGTTTTTTGTTTGTTTAATCAACTCAAAACTTTAATTGATATCATTTACAAAATATGTTATTTCGCCTTTATGATTTATCATTAACTTCATAAGATATACATGGTCATTTTTTCCAAATTATGTAAAGCTCTATTAGCATTCACAATGATTGAAAATGTATTTTTTGCTTACCATTAGAGATTTTAAACCTCTGTATTTAATATTAGGCCCAAAGTAAAGCCAACCCAAATGCAGTGCCGGATCCACCATACGTTCAAACTGTGCAAACAACACAGGCGTCATCTCAGAAAGGGCGTTGTGAAAATGAAAGGTTTTATTTAAGTTTACTTAAAATATTCCCTAAACCATATAAAAAAATCCCCAAATCGTTTAAAAATTACCCACATCTTGAAAAATGTTTTTAGTCACGTAATTTTATTATAAATTGCATAATAGTTATTGGGACATAAAGCCTGTTTTTCTGTGGTGTATCGTACGTTAAAATTGATGCGATCCAAAGTCAATAACCAATCAGCATACCCGTTTTTTCTTCCCGGCAGTCTAGATGAGTTGAGAGGGGGGAAGGCGCAATCGGTACTTACTGCACAGGGTGCGATATGTCGTGGAACCAGCCCTGCCCAAATGTTCATGAAATCAGTAAGTATAGAAGTGTGTTCACAAATAAGCATTATAGCTCCAAAACCTCAAAGCTCAAAGACATGAAAGCTTCTTTCCCGATGTCTTTTCAAACTTCAAAGAATCAATTAACAATGGGTAAGTTGGAATATTGTCTTTTAAAAGGGCTGTCAACCGCTTTCAACGATGGTAATCGATTTATTTGTGAAATGTGGAAAGTTTCAAAGCTTGAACTCAAAGGTCTTGTGTTACATTATAAAATAACCCTTGCCAATTAGGGGACGTTTACGAAATAACGCCTCATCATGAAAATTAATTGAAAATTTGGTTTCAAAAGCTCTGAATCAGTTGGTAGGTATTTAATTGATGGGAAAATACCATTTAAAGGTATAATTTTAAAAATATTTAAATAATATCAATAATCAACAACATGAACTCGGATCCTCTACTCTATCCGGGAGTAACGCTTCTAACCAATTCAGCCATTGGGACCTTATTATGAAACCGATTTTTTTAATCGATCTCGTACTTTTCACCAAAGATTATTGATATTGTTTTTTTAATGTTCCTCCGATTCGGCTGCCATCTTTGTAATGATAAATAAAGCTCATCCCGAGCACATTGAATACCTAGATGGTGTCTTGGAAAAATATAATTTTTTATAATTACGTCTCGGTTATGACCATTGTCTTTTTATTTCCTGGCATTTTCTGACCATATTTGTGTTATTGATTTTTATTTAAAATAACCATTAATGTTTTAAAGTTCGTTCTAATTTCCATATTTTTTTTTTAATGAAAAGTTGAACCCAAGCGTCCATTATTTGATTTTGTTAATTGTAGATGCACGTTACCTGTCTCATAAGGACGGTGTCTTTTTAATATATTTTTCCTCATGAATCAAATATGAACTATAAATTATTTCCTTTGTAAGTACCTACGCACTGTATGCACTAGTATGAACTTTTCAAAATTGGTACTGTGGGTGAAAATTATCAAATTAATTAATATTGTATTCAAATGATTACGTGTGTACCTACTTACAATATATTATATGAAAACAATTCGAGTGACATTTAACTATAAGACCTTTAGTTCACCAAACTTTTTTTAATGACATGAGGGAAGAAAAACACCAATTCTTCCGAACCACTTATACCATAAATGTACAATTTGAAAAAAATACATAAAAAACATTATCTTAGAAGATAGCATAATTGTCAAAAACATCATTTTGTAAAACACAAGTGAGTTATTACAAAATAACAGCAAGGTACGATGAAATTTGTACTGTGCGGGAATCCGGCATTCTAGAGGTTAAAAAAAACAAATACAACAAAAGAGATGCTGCTAAAGCAGTTAATGTTCAGAGTACACGAATGATAATATCTGTTGCAAGTGGTTATAAACAATCTCCAGGTGTTTACGATTGAATATTTACAAATTGTAAACGATGTCATTCGTCGCAGCATTAATATTTTGTAAAGTTTGACACCAATCAAAGTATAAAAGTCAGCTTCTGATATTATGGTTATTTCAGCCATAGTTAAAAAATAAATAAATAAGAAGATATTTAGTTTTAAACCACTTTATTACTTTACATAAATGTCTAACAGTTCCAATTGGAGCCAACCTTCTTCAGGACAAGACAGTTGTTGGATTTCAAAGAGATAATTTGTTAGGTTCTTACCTTCTTGTTTTTCATCCAGTTCCTACCTTATCCAACCATTTCACTATATTTGATTTCCATATTCAAAAACATTGAGTTTTAAAACAAGTGACAATCAAGAAACAGAAGAGAGTCATGTGAAAAAACGTGTTCGTTCATTGGTGTCTCGTTTGGTCGTTCGGTTTGTTGTTGTTCTTCAAATAATATTAAATTAAGTGTGTTTTTTGTTGTGGTGTTTGTTAATAATACAATGTGTAAGAATAATCAACAACTTCAACTTCATCGGTGAGTGAATTGGTATCCTACTTCCTTCATTCTCTCCACATCCATAATTAGACACTTCCATCAAGTAGTATAGTTTATCGCTTACAGTCCACTATTTTCTAAATTCATCTGAAACTGAAAACACATTCGATGTTTCATTGCAGCTTTGGATCCAACAACAGTATAATATAGACTAAAATAAGTATATACATTTACATATATTATGAGGTTAAGAAAATAAAGAAGGATACTGAAAATTAAAGAGCAACAGAGCATCATCTAGAGAGAGTTGGAGGTGGAAGGGAAGGAGAGAAAAAAAAACTTTGAAATCTGACTATTTAACAAGTTTATTTAATATATTACCAATATTCTTATTATTCTTATTTGGTTTATTTTTAAAGTTTTTTAACTTTGCTAAGCCCCCTTGACACTAAAAATACTTATAATAATAACAATGCATTTATATAGCGCAGTTTTGCGATTTTTCACTTCAGGTGAACTCTACTAAGATATTTTTAATTTTTAGGTTTTTTACTTTTATTTAAACAATAATTATTATTATTTTAATTTAAAAAAAAACAGTTTTTAGTTAAAAAGCTCTGCGATGTAATTATTTTTACGCGTGACAGCTGTTTCGCCTTCTGAGGGCATTATCAAAATGCCCTCAGAAGGCGAAACAGCTGACATTTCGCGTATGTTTTTCGCACTTCTAAATCTAAAATTAAATAACCACATGAATTAATTTATGTACGTTTTATTTATGTGATCTAAATAATCAACTTACGTAGTATTTTATTACTTCTAAGCTCAATATCCCGTGGAGCTTAAACCATTCGGCCAATAAAAACTATTTAATGCATTCAAATTACCCAGCCGTATGTCATTCGCCCAATGTGCTCCTATTAAAAGCATTAGGTGTACAACTATACTTAGTTACGAGGTGGTTACTTGCCTATAAAACCACACACATAACTACATATACGGAATGTAATTATTTCAAATATAATTATTATGCGATTTGTACCCGGTTTCAGAAATTACAGCCTTCGAAATAGTCCAGATTGTATAAGGCTAGAAGATGCAACAAAACGATGAGATTACGTATTTTGAGTGGGAGATAGTCTCAATACCGCTATGGAAAGAGATAACTATTGGCTTTAGCCGCAATTAATGATCAGGTCCAAATAGCCAGGAACTTCTCTATATTCCTTGCTTTGATAGAAATAACAATCTTTTTTCTTTTTTTTTTAAATGTGAATACCGCACAAGAGTCTCAACTGCCCCCAACTGGCATAAGTTAGTGGGACCTTTATTGGGAATATGTGACCTTGCGCCCCCTTCCAATTTAAACATTATCTATGTAAGAACCTTTGAGGTATATAGAGTGGTACCCATCCAAGGCAGTGTAGTCAGTTTTTGGTGATTTTTACCGGACTCGACAAACCTGGGCGTGGCTAAGACTAAGTTTAGGGTATTTATACATCCATTCATAGCACATATCGACACACTGTTTTTGTTTTTCGTATAAGAACTTTTTCACAGTATTGTTATCAACAAAAATATAGCATATAACCTAAAAACGTGTTTAGTTGTGTCAAGTTTAGTCGCATATGAAAACATGTGGGCAGAGTCCCGCGGTGACCCAGGAGCCCAAGATCATTGTGACAGTACATAGAAGCGGGGTATTATATTTGTTGTCTCTTTCTCTCTCATGGTGTACGACGTAAAAACCCGGAAGAAGTGATTTATCGCAAGTTTGTATAGGTTGGGTAAAAATAATTAGCTCTCTTTCCATACATTGTTACTCCAAGGTAAGAACGAACTAAGCACTAACTGAAAGCGTTCATTAACAGACTTTTCGCTAAACAGACGTGTTGTCATTTTGTACTCGTCGAGTTGCTCTACCGCTGACTTAGCACATTCCACAAGCCAATGATAAATACCTTATGTATTCCTGAAGTGTCGACCGTGCCTTCAGGGAGTTAATACATTTTAAAATGCGAACCTCCCTTTTTATAATTATTAAATCATACAAATGACCTTTTATTCATTATTGAAACAAAATTGATAATATTAAAAAATATACATTGAAAAAACCTCAGAGCAAGAATATGTACGGGGAGAGAGCTACACATTTTTACTCAACCTATACAAATTTACGATAAATCACTTTCTCCGGGTTTTTACGTCATAACCCGTGAGAGAGAAAGAGACAAGACAAGATGTCACATAATATCGCACCACTTTTAGGTATGTAAGTATGTTTTCCATCTCTTGCGTCTCCAGCAACTCCGCCCACTAGGTTTTATTGTGCGACGTAACTCAACGGGTTTCGAGGTTATATCATATATTTTTTTGTTGAAAACAATACTGTGAAAACGTGGTTAAACAAATAAACAAAACGTTATGTTGACATGTACTATGAATGGATGTATAAATACCCTAACCCTAGCTTTACACAAGCTATCTCTCTTGGTATATTATTACTC
Source organism: Drusus annulatus (assembly GCA_022651775.1). NCBI lineage: Eukaryota > Metazoa > Arthropoda > Insecta > Trichoptera > Limnephilidae > Drusus > Drusus annulatus. Next base: position 405,793 of record JAGWCC010000331.1, read on the forward strand.
TGAGAGAAAAACATTTAACAAAAAAATAGGATCGGCCGAGAGTTGAACTCAGAGACACCCGTTTGCCGGACGGGTGCGTTAACCAGTTATGCCACCTCACAACTTTCCTTTCGTAAGGATTTTGATCAAATACGCGTTTCCAGAAAAAAATACAATTTTCTCCGTGAAAGGAAAAGATTCTAAATTTTTGAATTTTTTAAATGTATAAGATTTTTGACAGATCCTCTAGATATGTCCAAGTATGGCCAAAAACGAATAGACGATACCTTTTATTCTTTATCTCTCTACAATTGGTGGGAAATTAAATGGCATTTTTCCTCAATGGGGGGATCACGAAGACCGAAATGAAATGGTTCATAATGACAATTTATAAGACGAAGGGTATTCCGTTTGATGGCCGCCAGATAATTGTAAGTCCAGAGACACGATTTTCAAATAAAAGCCAGCATTAGGCAGATGCTGTCTGCTCCGAATGCAGGGTTGGATTTTATTTCACAGCTAGAAAGGTAAGGTGGGGTCGTAATGTGCGTAGATAATAAATAAGTAAAGGTAATTTTAATGGCTTTCATTTTGTCAAATTTAAAATAAACTTGTGGTAGGGGATTTTTTTATTATTTAATCATGTGAATACTGCGCAAGAGTTCTAATTGACGGCCTCCGTGGTCGAGTGGTAAGACGCTCGACTACGAATTCAAAGGTCGCGGGTTCAAATCCGGCGTGCGCCAATAACTTTTATTTAATTTATGTCAATAATGTCATAACATATTAAATTAAAAAAAATAAATAGTAAAAAGTATATTTGCGGCACGTTCCAAACTGGTAGATATTCTAAGCATCGCCCTGGTGAAAGACCACCATTCAGAATCGAAACGTTACTTGAAATGGCTTTAGCCGTGTTTGGTGACCAGATCTGAATAGCCAGGTACTTTCCAATCTTCCTCTTGGCAAATCTCCTTCTCATCCCCACTATCTTCAGCCTCACAATATACCATATTTGGGGATGCCATAGTATCACTGGCTCTAGACGGTTGGGAGCAGTTGAGACTCTTGTGCGGTATTCATATAAAAATAATAAAAATGCCCAGAGCCAGTTGACTATGGCATCTCGATTGGGGAATATTATAAAGAAGTTGGTAAGGAAGGCTATTTTCACCAACGATTCTTTTTTTTAAATGGGCACCTTTCATCTGGACAATATTTCAGATAAAATAAATAGAATTTGTTTGCGTAAGCCGGGCTTAGAAGCCGCGACTTCTAGATTCGTAACAAAGGGTCACTCGTCCACGAATACCGTCATAACAGTGGTTGATGTTACAGTAAAATTTTTTGGTTGACCTTAATGTATAATAAACAAAATAATCTAACTTACTGTGGAGAATTTCATAAAATAAAGGTATCACCATCCTCTTTCCCATCTCCTCTCCCTCCCTACTTCCCTCAGCCTTGCAACATACCCTAAATTACCAACGAGAACTATTAGATCCAAAATTTTATTTAGTTATAACAATAACATCAGAACTGAGTCTTTCAGATACTAACTTGTACCTAGATTGTATGTAGTTGATAATACATACGCAGAGGTGGCTGATGTATTTAACAGCACGGAATGTAGATACAAGAAGGCTATAACACCATACATCTTTAATCAATAATATTTTAATGTATTTAAAACACTTTTTTTACTACTCTACAACTATTCCTTATTTTATTTGTGCATATAATTCTTTGATAAGAATTTTGAAAGAAGGGTGAATGCAGGAAACTCCATTAATAGAGGACTGAACGCTGTTGGCGCAAACAAGAAATTGTCCAAAGAAGCGAAGCTAGCTATCAACAATGGAGTGCTTATACCAACCCTGATGTATGGCAGTGAGGCATGGAACTGGCAGAGGAAGGATGAAAGTAGACTGAATGCTGTGGAAATGAGATCCTAGAGACGAATGTGCGTAAAACCATGTATGACCGGTGTGGAAATGTGGATATCCGGAAAAGAATGCAAAGGCGGATGTGAGCGTAATGAATAGAATCAAGAAAGGGACGCTTAGATGGTTTGGGCATGTAGAGTGAATGAACGAAGAAAGGAGTGTGAAAAGAATATACAATGCGAAAGTGAATGGAAGAAGAAGTCGTGGACGCCCGTGAAAGACATGACACGATCAATTAAATCAAATACTTGAATCTGGTCATGTGAAGAGTCAGAATAACAGAAGAGTATGCATGAGACGACGTATGAATGTGAATGAAGCATGGAGTGTGTGCCAAGACAGAGTTATATGGCGGTCAGTCCTCTCCGCCTACCCCTGCGGGGAAACGGCGTGATGGTTAGGTAGTTAGTTAGTTTTATATAATTCTCATTTTTTCACTGTCAATTGTAAATCTTTAATGTAATTTCGTTTCTCCGAAGGGGTAGACAGAGAGTAGTATCCATGAGGTGATTTTTCACAAAAACGGCGGTTTACAAATTATGACCATTGTCTTTTTATTTTCGGGCCTTTTCTGTTTCATATTTGTGTAGTTGATTATTTGTATTATTTTGATGGTTTGTTATTTCTGCATTCTTCTTTCTTGTTTGTGTCAGCCCTGACCAATCGTCGAAATGAATATTATCATTTGAAATCTTGTCAGAGATGTTCAACAGAAATACATTTTGCCCCAATTACCATTACCACTATCGAGACTTCCCAGGGAATGCACAACGTTGCGCTTTATGAATTGTGACAATCACGAATCTACTGTCATTTGAATTTATAACAAAAGTTGCGTAGTTTTCTCCCCCCCTTGCCAGTATTTAGATCTACCAGGAAACGGAAAGCGAAACACTAAAATGATTAAAGTAGATTATTACCTACTTTTACTTTCATAAAATTATCTGACACTTAAAATAACATGTGGGGTGCATATAACAGTGGAAGGCTCTTACAATTATTTGGACATTGATCCTTCAAAAATATGAGATTACAATACTGAATTTTTAAAAAAAAAAAACCCAAAATTTATATCTATTTATAAACTAACGGACAATTGTACAATTACAAAAAAAAAATACGTAACACGAATTGGAAAAAAAGACCAACAGAGAAAGAACAGCACATACATAACCTTATAATTAAGCAAAACAAAAATACAAAATAGGACATAAATACATTGGAAAAACAAAATAGAACAAATAAAAAAGGAAAAAAAAAAAATAAAATAAGACAAATATACATTGGAACTTGGAGAAACAATGTATGGAGAGAGAACTAATTATTTTTACCCAACCGATACAAACTTGCGATGAATCACTTTCTCCGGGTTTTTACGTCGTATACCATGAGAGAGAAAGAGACAACAAATATAATACCCCGCTTCTATGTACTGTCAGAATGATCTTGGGCTCCTGGGTGACCACGGGACTCCGCCCACATTTTTTATTATGCCACTAAACTTGACAAAACTAAACAGTTTTTCAGATTATATGCTTTATTTTTATTGATAACAATACTGTAAAAAAGTGGTTTTACGAATAAACACAAACATAATGTCGATATGTGATATGAATGGGTGTATAAATACCCTAGCCTTAGTCTCAGCCACGCCCAGGTCCGCCGAGTCGGGTAAAAATCATCAAAAACTGACTACACTGCCTTGGGTAGATGCCACTCTATATACTCTATTTAAGCATTGGAAAAGAACATCCAAATTAAAGGCAAGGTTGGTATGGTCGTAAATAATGACAAAAATCATTTAGACTGGTACCAAAAATTTCAAGACCATGGCTTGAGTTAACAAGTCCGACATTCTGGATAGTGAAGAATGATACCCATTATTGGTAGAACAGCAATTCACATTGCTTGTGAGTCTATCAATCAATCTTAGACAAAAAACATTTTCTCGCTTAATTCGTAGTTATTTTAATAATAAACACACCTTCCTGGGAAAAGTCACTACGTCAGCTTTGCACAAAAGTTTGAGCGTACTTTTTGCAGCAATGCAACACACAGCAGAAAAACATTTTCATATTAGCATACTTCAAACGCCGACAATGGAGAAAAGTGGATGTAACAACCTCCTCAAGTGTTTCCAGAGTGGTAGAGACACTAAGTATCGCCCTGGTGAAAGACCACCTTTCAGAATCGAAAATTTGCTTGAAATGGCTTTCACCGTGTTTGATGACCAGATCTGAATAGCCAGGTAATCTCAACCTTCCTCTTCTCCATCTCCCCCTCCTCACTCACTACCTTCAGCTTTACAACATACCCCAATTAGAGATGCCATAGTCTCACTGGCTCCAGACGGTTGAGAGCAGTTGGGAGTCTTGTGTGGTATTCACTGTAAAAAATATCTAATTATAATATATCTACGTCTAGCACTCAAATGAGACGCAATTGTATATACCTACCTGGCTTATTTTGAATTTTGTCCGCTAAATAATTTTCTTTCTCTATATTTGCAATACAATCGATGAGATAAACACTATGCCATATCAAGTAGGCGGAATGTCATATTACTAACAGACCCAGCAGCGATAGTCATACGATTTTTATAGGCGTTTGAGAGAGATGGTGGTGAAATGTCAGTTAGGTTGGCTGCTGTTGAGGGTTGACATCGTTGACCTACCTTACCTCCTATGTTGAATACGATGGAAATCCTATTAAAAGGAATCGCGAACAATAAAAGTAACACGTGCTAATTACATTCATATAAAATGTGCTAGTAAAAAGTAACGTCCGATAAAATATTTATATGCTACTCGCTTAGGTACTTGTATATATTTACGCTTTTCTTTAATTTTATTGTGTTTCTACTTCAGGTCCCCTAGAGCCATATCTGGGTGCTTCGCTGTTAAGGGTTCCTTTACCATCGTCATCGGAACTAAAACCCCTTGAGAGTCTCGGCGGCCTTGGCCCCCTAGAACGACCCCCATCTCTGCACGTATCCTGCTGCACGCCTGAGTTTGTAGTGTTCGCTTTCCACATATCCAGCACTCCTTAGTCTAGCAGATTTATTCTAGAGCTGACTATCTTACGAGTACATCTTTGCTGCTCGTCTACCACCGCAGAATCGTCCAACTTTTATAAATAGTTTTACTGACAGCTCTTCTAACGATACTGTAACAATGGTATGGCCTGTTGTTCTACCTTGTCCACCAAACACCGATTTCCCAAAAATGATTCCAAAGGTGCATCGATTTTTACCCTCTAAAATGTCAAATAACCCTTTTATTAAACCTTTGCACTGTTGTTATTTTGAAACATCTTCATATTTGTATAATTGACTTTATCCAGTTCAATATTCCTTGCCGTAGACTCACAGCGCCCTTGGGGTGATTTTTCTCAAAAACGGCGCTATACAAATTATCCAAATATTATTATTATTAATGAATTGCTGTTCTTCAATCATCCCTATTCAACATGGGTAACAATGGGTATAATTCACCACTGTCCAGAATATCAAGACTTGTTAACTCGGGCCATGATGGTCTTGAAATTTTTGGTACCAGTCTTTATGATTTTTGTCATTCTTTACGACTCTACCAAAAGTTTGGCTTTGATTTGAATGTTCTTTCTAATGTATATTTTATCCTATGTTTGTAATTGTTTCATTATAATATTATGTATGTGCTGTTATTTCTCTGTTGATCTTTTTTCCTATTTTTTTTTTGTTTTTGACAATAATCTGTTAGTTTATAAATAAATAAATATTTGGTTTTGTTATTTTCTGCCTTTGTCTTATACTCTGTTTTGATCCTATTTTATTTTAACTCTCTTTTTTATTTTCCATGTATTATTCGTCTATTAAGTATTTCTTTTTTAAGTATTATGTATCTTTTAAGTGAGTTTTTATAATTGCACCGTTCTTACTGGCGTGTCAATAATCTGTAAAAACCGAGTATAATATAAAAATTAGTTGATTTAAGAAAAACAATACAAAAATTTCAAATCATAATTTATTTATTGCACTGTTGTGCAAATTTTCGGATAATTAATGATTTTATCTTTCGCATTTTGTCCGAAGGGTGAACTCTTTCACAGTCCGCGACATCTGTAAACACTTAGGCAAATAGCTATATTAGTGTGTTGAATAAAGCCGTCTTCAATCTTTAATAGTATTTTTAAATTAACTAATTTGTTTTGATTTCTCCGCTTTACAAAGCTCTCTTGGTTCATTCATCAGCCTTTGAGAACTACTGCCGAAGGCTCACATATGTCATTAGCAGCAGCAGACGTATAATGTTCGTATCATCGCATCGAATACTATTTTTTGTCAATCTTCAGCTCAAATGTTCGGTGATACAAATAATAAAGTGCACCATTTGGCTCCGCCTGACGCCGTACGGCTGCAGACAAATTATAGAGGACTTCTTCATCGGCGAGCAACTCAAATATACTCGCATTGAAATTATCATCTTTCTAAGTAGGATTTGACTGTCTGTATTTTCGACTCTCCCAAAATGCACAGATTATGTTTTTGGGTTCTGGTCTTTTGTGCCTTTGACCAACAGTTTAAAATACTGTCAGATACACGATTTACACAGCCGGGCAAGATTTATATCAAGGATGGAAGATGGCTGACCACCAATGAGGCTTCTTGATAATTAGCTTACAGGACAAAGTTTTAAAATAGTGTTGGTGTGTAGACCTCACAGCAAGAATATATATGTAGAGAGAGCTAAATATTTTTACCCGACCTATAAAAAATACAGTAAATCACTTTCTCCGGGTTTTTACGTCGTAAACCGTGAGAGAAAGAGATGAGACAAGTTGTCACATGATATCGCAACACTTTTCGGTATTTAAGCATGTTTTCCGTCTCCCGCGTCTCCGGCGACTCCGCCCACTACGTTTTGTTATGCAACAGGACATGACTCAACGGTTTTTAGGTTTTGTCCTATATTTTTGATGATAACAATACTGTGAAAAAGATATTGCTAGATAAATTCTGAAAACGAAAAGAACTGGAACTGGTTTCTCGCCAAGAAAAGAACGGACAAAGCATATTTTTATTTGCGAAAATTAGGAACCGGTTCCTCGGAGAAATAATATCGGCGATTCCAGTGAACCGGTTCTGATAATATTATGCAATGAATATAATATAAAAAATACACATCGCCAAAAAAGAAAGTGAAATACCTAAAATGATAGAAGAGGGGAGGAAAATGATAAAAGAAGAGAGTAAAGTTGAAAAAGTACCTTTCCATCTCGAAGATCTCGCTATGACTAAACACTAAGCATAGCTGAAATATACGTCGATTTTCCTACGGATAACTGTGTGGGTACTAAATGGAACCACCAGCGATGTTAGATCAGAATCAAAATTGTGTTGATAAGGTTGATATTTAAAAACTTTGTTTAATTAATCAGTGGGTTGAAAGAACCTAAGCGCCTTCTAGACTCTAGATCAGAGGTTCCCAAACTTTTTATGACTAAACCACTGTTTTGTATAGATAGCAAGTATTGATAGCGTCTTTAAAGTTTTGTAAAACGCTTCAAGCAACTGCTAGTTCTTTGAAATGAATCCTTCGCGGTGAACACGGATGTCAAAATAGTAGTCGGCAGAGATCCCAAATCGAAAAGTGCTAGCAAAATTCCTTTCCGAAAAAGTACTAGTCGGTAGAGATTTGAAATCGAAAGCAACAAAATATACCTCCGAAAAAAAAAAAGCACTAGTCGGTAGAGATTTCGAAACGTTACTAGCAAATCGGCAAAAAATATCTTCCACAAAAAAAATATTTTCCAAATAAGATAGTATTACGTAAGTACCTAAATACTATCAGTGTTGTTGATATCCAACCGTGGACCCCATTTTCATTTCATGGACCCCCAAATCTTTTTTTCGCTGACGTAGACCCCTTGTCATAGACCCTTGGGGGTCGATATAGACCACTTTGGGAATCACTGCTCTAAATGATAAGTTCGAAGTATCAAATCCTAATGCTTCAAATAAAACACTACGTAAACTTACACAGAAAAAGCGACTTTCAAAACTCATTCGAAAAGAAAGACCTGTCCAAAACAAATAAGAAACTTGAAAAACATATTTTGGTGTTAGCCTGTTTACTTAAAGCATTAGTGCTTATGTTTTTTTTAAATAATATCATTAATCGGATAAAGTAGAGGATCCGAGTTCGAGTCTCGGTTGCGACCATTGTCTTTTTATTTTCTGTGTGTTTAAAATATTGATATTATTATAATATTTAAGAACATACGCATTTCAAATTTCAATATTAATTCGAGACTTTGTAAGAAGTCAAAAGATCTTTCTTATTTAAAAAATGGAAATTTATCCAAGACACTATCTAGGTATTCAATGAACTCGGGTTAAGCTTTGAATCCATTACAAAGATGGCTGCCAAAAATCGGAAGAAATTAAAAATAATATTCATAATTTTCAATAAAAAGATGAGATCGACTAAAATGCCACTTTCTAATAAGGTCCCAGTGGCCGAATTGGTTAAGGCATTACTCCCGGATAGAGTAGAGGATCCGAGTTCGAGTCTCAGTTGTGACCGTTATCTTTTTATTTTATGACTTTTTCTGTTTCATATATTTTAGATCAGTGATTCCCAAAGTGGTTCATATCGACCCCTAGGGGTCGACAACCTGCAAGGGGTCTACGTCAGCGAAAAAAGATTTATGAAATGAAAATGGGGGTCAGTGGATCTGGACCTATTTAGGTACTTACGTAATGCTATCTTATAATGGACTTTAATTCTCTGATTATATTAGTAAAAATATTTTTTGTGGAAGATATTTTGCCTATTTGCTAGTACTTTTCGATTTCAAATCTCTTGACGAGTTCGACTACAATTGAAGTGTTCACCGCGAAGGATTCATTTCAAAGAACTAGCAGTTGCTGAAGCGTTCACAAAACTTTAAAGTTTTTCCCAACGCTAAAAAAAATCAATACTAGGAAAGCAGGGGGTCTATACAAAACAGAAAAAATCGACAAGTGGTCTACGGGACAAAAAAGTTTGGGAACCTCTGTTTTAGATTATTGAAATTAATTAATTATTTCAATTTTATTTGAATACCTTACGAGAGGCCAAACAGTTCAGAATCAATGGGAATAAGGCATCCCCAATTTAAGGGGTTTAATAGTAAAAACAATATTGTATAATTTTTGTAGTGTCATTTTTATGAAATATCACCTTAAGGGCGCTTAACAAGGATAGAAAGTAAGTTAATGCAACAATTTACCCTTAAAAGCTTAAAAAATGTCTTTATATTTGAATATGAAATTTTCGGTAATTATTTAAATTGTATATTGAAAATTTGCATACTAGTGCATGAGATAATGTTATGTCAGTGAGTTTAGGTACTAATCTAGTTATGCAAATAAGGTTTGCAATTCTACTATTAATGGATGTTGGGGGATGTTGTGAGGATGTTACGATTATAAAGAAAGTATGGAAGGGAAGGAAATATGGGGATAATTGGGTAGTTTTGCACCACTTGCAACCTTCTATCTTATTATTTTATTTGGTTTTTAACAGTTTATCCAATAAACTTTTTTTTTTAATAGTTAATATAATACCACACAAGAGTCTCAACTGTTCCCATTCGTCTAGAAGACTATGGCATCCCTGTGGGGTATGTTGTGAGGATGAAGGTAGTGTGGAGGGAAGGAGATGGAGAAGAGGAAGGTTGGGTGTACCTGGCTTTTCAGATCTGGTCACCAAACGCGGCTTAAGCCATTTCAAGCAACGCTTAGAATCTGAATGGTGGTCTTTCACCAGGGCGATACTTAAAGTATCTACCACTCTAAAACGTGCCGCAAATATACCATACATTATTTTATATGAATCAAATTGACCGGTCGGTAGCTGAGTAGACAAACGCGTCGGGTTTCCACCCGGGCGTCGTGGGTTCAATTCCTCTGCTGGTCAAGTCATCCATCATTGCACAAGCAACATTTTCCACTTGTTATGGATGGTAGTAGTAGTTTTTCAAATATTGTCAGGTTATTCGTAACCAGGCATTGTTTTTTCATTCTTTTAAATAAAGGAATGTGGTTATTTGCGCACGCCGAGCTTGAACCCACGACCTCTGGATTCGTAGTCGAGCGTCTTACCACTCGACCAAGGAGGCCGTCATTAATAGACTCCAACCATGTATTCGCCAACTACCCTTAGGAGAATTTCATTGTTTTATAATTGTTTTGTAGCTTCTTAAAGCACCGTTCTCAGCTGCCCGCAGCCGGTGAGATATGGCGTCCCTAAATGGACACAGTTATGCAGAAAACATCCAACTCCAAAAAAGATGAAACTGAGAAAAAGACGTTTCAAAATATGACGATATAAAAGCATTAATATGCGTAATCGGCATTTCTAAAGTGAATATCACTGTGTTTTCTTTTTTTCTTTATGAGCATTATTATAAATAGGTAATTTATAATCCATCTAACTAACTAACTAACCTTCACGCCGTTTACCGCAGGGGTAGGCAGAGAAGACGGACCGCGATACAGCTCTGTCTTGGCACACACTCCTTGCTTCATTCACATTCATACATCGTCTCATACATACTCTTCTGTTATTCTGATCTATCTATCAATGTCTTAAATAAAAACAACTGTATTTCGTATGTTATCCTACATTTTACAATGTTTTGAACTTAAATTTAAGTCAAATATCTGCGATGTGCGCTGCTAAAAAAAAATAATTACCAATAGTCTAGTGATGTTTTCAGCAGATAGAAATCTTGAATTTATCCATAGGAAAACATGTAAACCTCGATTTGGGAAAATTGTGGGTTGAACGGTTTCTGCATAACTACGTCCAATTGAGGTATGTTGTGAGGCGTTATTTTAAGGGGATTCATAAATATATATTTTTACATGAATACCGCACAAGAGTCTCAACTGCTGTGAGACTATGGCATCCCCGATAGGGGTGTGTTGTGAGGCTGGAAGTAGTGGGGAGGGAAAGGAGATGAGGAAGGGGAAGGTCGGGAAGTACCTGGCTATTCAGATCTGGTCACCAAACACGGCTAAATCCATTTCAAGCAACGTTTCAATTCTGAATGGTGGTCTTTCACCAGGGCGATACTTAGAGTATCTACCACTCTGGAACGTGCCGCAAATATACTATATTTTATTTTATATCAATTAAATGTGTCATGACACATATTAAATAAATAAATTTTATTTGCGCACGCCGGGTTCGAACCCGCCACCTCTGGATTCGTGGTCGAGCGTCTTACCACTCGACCATGCAGGCCGATATATTTTAAATCCCACTGAATGGCGTCTATTTGGAAGGTGCATAGTTGCAACTTCTTCATTGAGTTTCTCTCAATCTTTCCACTTACGATAATTGTTAAAGTAAATGACTTATAAAAACGTTTCCTTCACCATCAACAACAACATTTGCAACACGCAAAAAACGCATCAAAGACATCCATTTTCTGAACACATGTTGAATTTTTTGTCCGAATTTACGATTTACAACCTCATCATAAACTCTAAAACCAAACACATTAGGAATAGTTTCCGCAAAAAAAGGGAAAATGTTTTTTAATCAATGAAACCGCAAAGTAGGTACCGCAGACAATGGACTGGAGGTGCCCGGCTAGTCAGATCTAGTACCTGAGCGACCTTCTTCGGACGCAATTTGTTAACTTGGACACCTAATTGACAGATTACTGCAAATGTGGGTGGGTTTCACCTTTTTATCGAGGGACACAAATTCTCACAAAGACAAAAAACCTTTTGGAACTTTAAATAGTCAGGGTTGCCGCAAAACTTCCACGGGTCATTCGCGTGTATTTTAAAGGTTCAATTCCCGACAGTCATAAAATATAGCATCGGATTTATTACGTCAGAGAAAGAGTTTTAAGAATCCTACTTGGCGTTGTGATTTTTTGATAGACAGACCTTTCACACACACTCGACGGCCTCCATGGTCGAGTGGTAAGACGCTCGACTACGAATCCAAAGGTCGCGGGTTCAAATCCGGCGTGCGCAAATAACATTTGCGGCACGTTCCTAAGTGGTAGATACTCTATGTATCGCCCTGGTGAAAGACCACCATTCAGAATCAAAGCGTTGCTTGAAATGGCTATAGACGTGTTTGGTGACCAGATCTGAATAGCCAAGTACTTCCCAACCTTCCCCTCTTTCCCATCTCTTTCACCTCCCCAATACCTTAAGCCTCACAACATACCTCAATTGGGGATGCCATAGTCATACTGGCTCTAGACGATTGGGAGCAGTTGGAACTCTTATGCGGTATTCCCTATAAAAAATAAAAATAAAATTCTATGAATTATCATTGGACCTAGATTTTTTTAACGAATTTAAAAACAAAACAAATTTATGTGAAAAAATGTGGAATATTGAAATTAGAATTAACTTTAAAGCCATCATGCTTATTTAAAATTTTTTTTTTTTTAAATTATATCAATAATCAATAACACAAATATGAAACAGAGAAAAGCCAGAAAAAAAGACAATGGTCATAACCGAGACTCGAACTCGGTTCCTCTCTACTCTATCCGAGAGTAACGCTTCAATCAATTCAGCCATTGGGACCTTATTAGTTGAAACGTTACTCCCGGATAGAGTAGAGGATCCGAGTTTGATCTCGGTTGTGACCATTGTCTTTTTATTTTCTGGCCTTTTCTGTTTCATATTTGTGTTGTTGATAATTGATATTATTTAAAATATTTTAAAGGTAGAATGCTTTGAAAGGTTGTGGGTTGCGAAGAAAAATAATACTTCACATATGTCGTAAAGGACATTCAATAAATCTGCCAGCCCTTAGTTTGTCGCAGGTAATCAGCAAGGTGCATATCCGCCGTAAAAAAAACACCACCGTAAAAACAGGATAAACAAAAAATACTAGTTCATTGATAAAATGCTAGGTCTGGATTGCCAGTTACCTGTTATTTGCCCCTTACAGAATGAAATGAAACGATTGCGGGAAATGACGATGTTCAATTTTCGTATGGCTGTGGGAATTAAAAGGGACGGAGTGAAAAACCTTTGGACTTCGAACAAAAAAATAAAATCATAATAAATAATCAAATAAAGTTTTTTAAAATTAATTGTACTTTTTTATCACTGCCTTGATAGAGCTCAACAAACTAAATAATGCGGTTGGCCCTTCGTTTACTGCGCAGATTTGCCGAAGCTGTTCGCGAAGTAAACAATCCGTACAGTGGTGGGAGTAGGCGAGTTTTCCCGGCTGACCTCGCCTCCCAACCAAAATCAGCCATCAGTCGCATTCTTTCGTTTGTCAGACTTTACATAGTTCTTCGAACTTTAGCGACTACCAAACTAGGCTCGTGCCCGTATCATGATAATCGTAGTGATGAAGGGGTGAACATGTAGAAAAGTTAGACGAAGAAATGATTGTCAGGAGAATATATGATTTGCAAGGGAGTGAAAGAAGTCGGGGACACCCCGGGAATCCTTCAAAATAATGAATCGGATCATAAAATATACCATATACTACATACTCACCTTCTTTGTTACAACTCATCCAGTTCAACGTTCCTTGCCGTAGACTCAGAAACAATGAATTGCTGTTCCTCAATCATCACTCTACTAATTATGGGTATCAATTTCCACTGTTTAGAATTTCAAGACTTGTTGACTCCAGCCATTGTCTTAACATTTTTGGTAGCAGTCTTAATGATTTTTGTCATTCTTTACGACTTTCAAAACTTTGACTTGATCGTGGCTTTGATTTAAATGTTTTTTATTATGTATATTTTGTACTATTTTTTCATTGCTTCATTATAATATTATATATGTGGTGTTCTTTCTCTGTTGGCCTTTTTCCCATTTCGTGTTTTGTATTTTTTTGTAATTAGAATTTAGTCCGTTAGTTTTTTTTTTAATAAATAATTAAATAAATTAAAATAGATATATATGTATGTTTAAAACCATATTTTAATTTAATTGAAATAATTTATGCTAAGATAGAGTTGTGAGGTGTTCCATTTTCTCTGCCCACCCTTGTGGCGAAATTACGTGACCAAAGATTTCATTTAAAAAAAACAGTGCTAATTTCACAATGTCAAAGCTCACATCGAATGTAAGTCGGCTTCAGTGTTATATTTAAAAAAAAAAGTTTAGATGGTTTGGACGTGTATAAGAAGAGAACTTGGAATAGAATGTAAGGAGAATACAAGACGTGAAAAAGAGAATGGTAGAGGAAGTTTGTCCAGGACTCATATAAGAACATATATATAATATGTTCTTATATATTCAATACACATATACATACGAGTAAATATGTTTTTATATGAGTCATTTGATCGTGCCAGTTATCATACTGTCCAGAATGTGGTGATTTGTTAACTCAAGCCATGGTCTTAAAATTTTTGATACCAGTCTAAATGATTTTTGTCATTCTTAACGACTCTACCAAAACTTAGACTTGACCTTGGCTTTGATTTGAATGTTCTTTCTTTTGCATATTTTGTCCTATTTTTTTATTGCTTCACTATGATGTATGTGTTGTTCTTTCTCTGTTGCTCTTTTTTCCCATTTCGTGTTATGTATTTTTTTCTAATTGGACAATAGTCCGTTTATAAATAAATATTATTTGACCGGTCGGTAGTTGAATGAACAATTGCGTCAGATTCCCACCTGGGCATCGTGCGTTCAATTCACTTTGCTAGCTAAGTTCTCCATCAATGCACTAGCAACATCTTCCGCTTATTTTGATGTCAGTAGGAGTTTTTCAAAAATTGTCAGGTTATTCGTTATCCGGGAATATTGGTATTTCTTAAAAAAATAAATAGATTGTTGGGAGTTTATTAATCAAGAATACAAGCGCTCTTGAGGTGACTTTCTTTTACGGAAACGGCGCTATAAAAATTAGAAAATTATTATCATCATTAAGAACTCCAGTAAGCCATTAGCCACGAGCCATGACCAGTGAGTGTTGCAGTGAGAAGCGTGCATGAATGTGAAAGAAGATAGCAGTCCGATTTCCTTTTTTGTGGACACATCTAGATTCAATTACAATACAAAGATTACAAAGATACAATTATGAACATTTTTCTCTGTTCGCTTTCCTTCTTCCGACGTAGGCACTTAACACACAGGCGTAACTTCCTCATTCTATTATTCCAATTTGTGTCTCCTCATGTGTAGTTGTTAAGAAGCCCGACTTTAGATCAAAAGGATGTGAGTTCGATAGATTCAATGCAATAAGGAATTTAGTTCATTTTTAATCAATATCCACCTTCAAACTTAAATAAATAAAACGCATATATACTAAATGTTATTTAATATTAATTAAATGTGTTATGACGCATATTAATTGAATAAAATGTATTTGCGCACGAATGGTTTAAAAACCCGCGACCTCTCGATTCAAAGTCGTGCGTCTTACCACTCGACTGCGGAGACGGAGATGATTGAATATTGACGGTATATTTAAAACAATGTTAAGTCTGTGTTATATTTGGGGATGCTGTGTGAATGCTATTTTTGAGGAAAATAAGGAGTAAACCTAGCTCTCGATGTTATAGGAGGAAAAAATAGAGGCAGGTAAATTCTCACACATCTGAGCGTTTTCAGTACATATAAATTTATTTTTAGTTCGTTTTCATATCAAATTAATTCTCAAAGTTTGAATTTTTTAAACGCCGCACAAAACGGTAGTATCTCAGAGGTATGGAGAGCGGGGGGGGGTGACGTCATCCGTACCGTTAGAAGGGCAATTTGTTCGTAATTTTAAAATAAATATTCAACAAGGAATTCCAGTTCATTTTTTTGATTATTTCTAACCGTCTAACTTAATTAACGGGATTGACTGACTTTTACTGTTGGATTTTTCGTATATCCCGCCAAGGACAGCGCATTACATCTTCGAGTATTTATCTTTGACATCTCAAGCTGTCGCGTATTTTGTTGGATTGTGTTTTTTTCTTCAATTTTACCGCTTTTAATTTAACAAAAATGTCAGGAGATAATACGTATTACTATTTATTTAAAAAAATTATGTAACGCCAAGAAGGCAGGATCACATCGTACGTAAACGGTACATTTGACGTAGGAGTTCGTTTGACTAATCATGAAGCGTTTATATTTTATGGAGTTTAAACCAATTATTAAGAAGCATTTATTAATTCTAAGAATTTATTATATATTAGCATGTGTATATTCAGAATTGGTGTTTTTGGATCTACATGCATATTTTTATTTAATGTCATAATATTTTGCACTCAACTTCCTTATTCGGACTGTATTCTGCAGGGCTGATATTACTCTGATTACTGCTAGCTTCAGACCAAAAAAGCAATGTACATTTTTTAGAAACATCTTGTTTTTTTTTTTAATTGTGATTTCTGCACAAGGATTTTAATTGCCCGGAGCCAGTAGGACTATGGCGTTCTTTATATGTGAAGCTGTGCGATGTGCTGGGCGTGTTCATGTACCTAAAGTAAGCAAAATTCTACGTTTATTTTATAATTAATATTTGTAGGGTAAAAATATTTATCTCTCTCTCCATGTATATTTTTACTCCATGGTATAACCCATTCACACATTTAAAAAAAATAAATTATGTTAGTATATAAGCAAAAAATATGGCGTTCATTAGTGCACACAACAAAGCGAACTTACTCAGTATGAATATCTACGCTGCATTGAATACAGAATAATACCCAATAATTTTAATTTGTACATGAGACCAATGACCAATAGTGAGGCACCCCTAAAATTCGATTCCCGGCTCTATGAGTAACCACAAATTGAGATAATTAAATCGAGAACCTTCCAGGCCGACATTTCGTCTCCGCCGTAATCAAATGAAACCTAAATATTAATGTATGTCATTGCTGCGGCCGGGACCCGACCTAATGTGGTCAGAAGCCATCGTTCCCTTTCTGTCGCCATCTTGTCACTGTCGACAATACCAATTTAATGTTTTTTAGACGAATTAAATAATTGTAGATCATCTATCTTTAAGTTGTTTCCAAGTACTCTGGCATATTAAATGCGTATTATTTTACGCTGATGGTCTTGGAAGTCTATTTATTAGAATAGGGGTATCAATTTTGACTGTTTTTTTTACGTGGATTAGACGTATGAAGATAATGTGACAAAATTGACATTTTTCAACCGTTTTTTTTTGTTTTGTTTTAAATTTCTAATCTCTGAATAAGGGCATTAGGGTTTCCTTCAGAATCCCCCATGGGCCTGTGTCATCTTTGGGGATGCTGTGTGGTGAGTTTTTAAAGGTGAAACCGGAGTGGACTTGTTTAAAATAATCCGTTCTCAGATTATTAATATTAGTTATGTGAAACCGCACAATAATTCTTCGGGATAATGGCAATTTTGAAAATGTTAATTCGTGGTGGAACTAAATTTTAAGCTAACTAACTAACCATCACGCCGTTTCCCGCAGGGAGTAGACAGAGAAGAAGGACCGCCATATAACTCTGTCTTGGCACACACTCCTTGCTTCTATCACATTCATACATCGTCTCATACATACTCTTCTGTTATTCTGACTCTTCACATGACCGGATTCAAGTATTTGATTTACTTGATCGTGCCATGTCTTTTTCGGACGTCCTCGACTTCTTCTTTCATTCAATTTCGCAGGTTAAATGAAAGAAGGTTAGGAAGGAGGTGAGAAAGAGCAAAATCGTAGGTTATTAAACATAACTACAAACATTTAATTCTCTATTTTAATTTTTTTAATGATTGTTAATCATTAAAAAAATGAATTTCAGTAATCAATATAACAATGGAGCAAAAAGCTTAATTTAAATTCAAAATTATTTTTAGATTTGCAAAAAAATAGATAAAAATCATGTTCGCAGATAACTTTGACCATATTGGATCGGTTAGTAGTTGAGTGGAAAAAGGTGTCGGATTCCCACTCGGGCGTCCTAGGTTCAATTCCTCTGCTAGCTAAGTCCTCCTTCATTGTAGAAGCAAAAAAAACCCGCTTAATAATAAAATAGCAGTAGGAGTTTGCTTGCGATTGTAAAGATTTAGATTAGAGTGTTTCCAAAAATATCGTTTTTTAGTCAGAATATAAAAAGTTTTCAAGAAGTATGTGATTGTTAAAAATAACTCTTAACGAATTGTTTCGGATAGCAGAAACGGTAGACGCACTTCTTTCGGATAGTGTGACGGTTTCGGGTTCGAGTCTCGGCTAAAAACTTTTTTTTTCTCTGCCATTTCTATTTTTATCTTCTAGGTTTGTTAATATTCTTTCAGTAATCAAAAACATTTCGAGCCACGTTTCGATTTTGAATTTTTGTTTTGTCAGAAATACTTCTAGTACATTCCTCTCTGGATATGTATTTTAAACAGGGAGCCTGAGGCTAACTTCAGAGCCTATGTTGTCTTCGAGACACGAGAGAATGTAGTGAATCAGAGTCTTGCAGATATCCATGTTGTAGAAGGAGGTGGCAAGAAACACCGAGTATGTCAATGGACAGCGGTTTATTGGTTGGAGTAAATTTTTTCCGCTAAAGGTGACTAGATTTTAAAGACCAATTAGTGGCCAAGAGGTGTAACATGTGGAATAGCAGTTAGACTCGAATATTTGAAGAAAAGTCACTTTATATAACTCTAATCCACTCTAAGGTTGGGGTGTTTTAAACTTTAATCACATTTGACATCGTTACGTTAGTACGAATATGTATGGAAAGAGAGCTAAATATTTTTACCCAACCCATACTTATTTTATATGAATACCGCGCAAGATCCTCAACTGCTCCCAACCGTCTAGAGCCGGTGAGACAATGGAATCCCCAAATAGGGTATGTTGTAAGGCTGAAGGTAGTGAGTAGGGGAAGGAGATAAGGAAGAGGAAGGTTGGAAAGTACCTGGCTATTCAGATCTGGTCACCAAACACGGCTAAAGCCATTCTAAGCAACGTTTCGATTCTGAATGGTGGTCTTTCACCAGGGCGATACTTAGAGTATTTACCACTCTGGAATGTGCTGCAAATATACTTTTTTTATTATTTTTGTATGAATTAAATGTGTTATGGCACATGTTCATAATATAAAAGTTATTGGCGCACGCCGGGTTTGAACCCGCAACCTTTGGATTCGTAGTCGAGCGTCTTAGCGGATTACCAAAAATCTATTGTATTATCTAAAGGAAAATATGTTTAACTCGATTTTGGCAAAATATGGATTGGACGCTTTCTACATAACTAGAGGCGGCTCGTGACTTTGAAGATTAAAAAATACGATGTTATTGATGGCCTTGTAGCCGAAATTGATTATTATTTTATAAAAAAAATAAATTAACAAGTTTTTCAAGATTTTTCAATTTTGATCGTGCACTGCACGGTTTTCTGAAAAATCTCCATACAAAAAGTTGAAAATTTGAAAAAATATAAAAATCGTTTTCAGCTACAATAACATCAATAATGAGAGTTTTTTTTCAATCTTAGCACTTTACAACACTAAAAAGCCACGAGCCGCCACTGTACATAACTACGACTATTTATGGCAGAGATATGTGGAATTGACAGGACTTGATTGGTAGGACAAAATATAAATAAATGCGATAAAGTGAGATTCCTAAGGCCCATATGTGATAAAATCATAAATGAGCCGAAGTGCAATAACGACTTAACCGTAGGTAAATAAAAGTACACTTAGAAAGTCAAACATAAGAGTCTTCAAAATAATATTTATGAATGTGGATGAAACAAGAAGTCGTATGAATAATAAATAGTAGTGTAAAAAAAATCTACTGGCTAAAAAAACCTTGATGAAGTAAATGCCAAACAACACCTGTTCCCGCCCCCTGTCTGAGCTCCCCTGCCCTGCCCTCCAGGGGTGTGCAAGCGCCGCAGAAACCGCCAAACGGGGCCAGGGTAGCAGGGGAGACCAAGGGCCGGCCACCGGAAACAACGAGTTTAAAATCAATTAGTGTTGCGGTAACATTAGTCGCTATTTCGTTGGGTTTGTTTTTTTTTCTCATTTGGAGTTTTGCTTTCTTGTACAATTTTTGTTGGCCAGGTATTTATACCATTTAAGGAAGTATGCTGGACACCGCTGAGGAGATGGACAAATATGCACATGTTGTGGGCGTGTCCGTGGCTCAAAGTAGGCTTAATTTTACCTTAATTTTGTTGAAATCGAACGTTTTTGGCCTGTTTGGAGTATAGGAGTCGAAAGGTCTTATGTAAATTGGAGATATTAATTTTATTTCAAATCGGCGTGGATCACACTTCTAGAGATTATCTATTCAGTGCTAGGCACGCAGAACGGTGACTCGACTTTTCGAGTTCATGATTCAACTTTATCCTTTAAAATCTGTTTACTTTTTTAAATTAATTTTATTGTGTAGCTAATACCCCAAAAGAGTTCCAACTGCTCCCTAACCGTCTAGAGTGAGACTATGGCATCCTCAATTAAGGTATGTTGTGAGAGAAAGGAGATGGGGAAGAGGAAGGTTGGGAAGTACCCGGCTATTCAGATCTGGTCACCAAACACGACTAAAGCTATTGCAAGCAACGTTTCGATTCTAAATGGTGGTCTTTCACCAGGGAAATACTTAAAGTATCTACCACTCTGAAACGTGCCGCAAATATACTATGTATTATTTTATATGATTTACATAAAATGTATTTGTGCACGCCAAGTTTGAACCCGCAACCTCTGGATTCGTAGTCAGAGCGTCTTACCACTCGACCACGGAGACCGTCAAGGGTACAAAGATTTTTCTCGAAGGCTGCAAATTTTTTTATGCTATGGAATTCTCAGGAATATTTTGAGGCCGAATGAAGTACAGAAAAAAAATGAGAAGGGTATGGCAATGGTTGGGAAAGTACTTGACTATTCAGATTACTAAGCATAGCTAAAACTATTCAACATTTAGATTATGAATTGTGGTGTCTCACCAGGGCGATATTGTCTAAATGCATTTTTTAAAATTATTATTTAAAAAAAATAATAATAACGCAATAAAATTATACGTGTAGTGGAATTATACCACTTGAAATACAATTAAGAAGTATATAATATTTTAAACAATCTTTAGTTGCAACTCATCCAGTTCAACATTCCTTGCCGTAGACTCAGAAACAATGAATTGCTGTTCCTCAATCATCACTCTACTAATTATGGGTATCATTCTCCACTGTCCAGAATGTCGAGACTTGTTAACTCAAGCCATGGTCTTGAAATTTTTGGTACCATTCTAAATGATTTCTGTCATTCTTTACAACTCTAACAAAACTTTGACTTGACCTTGGCTTTGATTTGATGGTTTTTTCTTTTGTATATTTTGTCCTACTTTTGTCATTGCTTTATTTAATATTATGTGTGTGCTGTTCTTTCTCCGTTGCTCTTTTTCCCATTTCGTGTTGTGTGTTTTTTTTACAATTGTACAATAGTTATACGTTAGTTAATGAATAAATATAAAATTTCCAATGAAGTGTAATGCGGTTATGATGTAAAATCAATTTACCATCATATTTCATCTGACATGTTGTTTTTTATCATAATTATATATTGTCGTTTAAGGATAGTAAAGCTGAGTATACATTCGATAAGTATCTCTTCGTCAAATAAGAGCATTGGCTATTGAGGTTGGCGTAGGAGTAAAACAATGGATCCTTACAAAAATGTATCTGGAATCCATCTTAGATCAAATTTCATTAAATAAATGTTATCTAAGAAATACATATATTAATCATTTCATCCTTCCTCTTGTCGTATTCGGGTTGGGGACCCATCACTTCGACAAGGTCCTGGGGTAAGTCAGCGACCTCCACCCGTTGTAAACTTCTCAGTTTTTGGCGAAGTCTACGTACTTTAACCTCTAGTGTGCCGGAGGTGCCAATAGTCACCGGACATTCATCATCATCTTTGAAGGAGTTTTTATCTTTCAAAACCTGTTGTTTGCATGTTTAAATGAATTGTAATGGCTTGTCACCAAATAATCAATCCATAGAGATATTTTGCATTGAGTTAAGTTTGCTACAAGTCGAGTAATAAAGTATTTGTAGTTTGCAGTGCGGTAAAAAAAATCAATTTTCAAAGTGAAATTACTGTTTGTTTTTACAGGAAAACCTCATGCAATTTTATTTTTATTTGAAAGAAAATGTATTCAGCCACACGAAAATATAATAGTATAACAAAAATATAATTTTCACGTTTTTTTTAAATATGTTTTTTAGTGATACGGGGGAGAAAAAACAAGTCTCCGAATAAAGGTAATATTCCAGAAAAAAACACGTATTTAATTATCACAAAATTTAAAGAAATACGTTAGCACATTATCTGAAAAAGATAGCAAAATTGACAAATCATCATTTTGTAAAACTCAAGCGAGTTATTACGAAATTAGTCAGCAAACCACGACGGCAATTTGGCATTGCAGAGGTTAAATAAATACATTTTATTTGTCCACGGTAAATATCTTGTCGCTTCATTTCGAATATTGTCAAAAGTGATGGGCCTTAGTTAAGAGCATTATTATTTTTTTCAGTCATAAAAGCCGCATCAACTCCACCCCACTGTCCCATTGTTTTTTTGCAAGGAAACAAACCGCCCTTCAGTCATATACCTGTAGGTACTAGCGGGCCTACGCAGTGTGTAAACGACTGGCCACAGCAATGGCACGCTAGAGGATAGGCCGCCTGCCATGCGGTACGTGCACTCAGCACGCCCGAGTGTGCACGGAAAGCGCTAGTGAAGGAAATGCCAATTCGTAATGCCCAGCGTGCGTACGCTAGTGAAATCTTCTTATTTTCATTTGAGGTTCGTTACATTTTGGCTTAAATCGCTTTTTTGGATTCTTTTTTATTTTTCATATTATATTGCATCATGTGGTTAATGGTTACGTTCAAAATATACACAGATATGTTTTTGAAACCGAAGAATCGTTCACTAATTCGGAAAAACGTTAAAAACAAACAATAATAATAGGATTTTAAATAAAAGTAACTTTGTTTTGACACCACTTTATTTGGTGTCAAAACAAAGTTACTTTTATTTAAAATTTAATTATGTCTTTCCACAAAGTGAGTGCTTCATGTCCAAGTTTAAAAATAATAGGCTTATTTTACGCCGTTTTAGTGACCAAAATATCACCTCAAGGGCGCTTTACAGCATAATTAATCTTCTCATTAAAAATATTAACTATAACTACTTGATGGAAGAATTACATTATTTTTGACTTAACTTTTATTTATAAAATTGTCGATGGTATTATAGACAGCCCTGATTAATTGAACCTTATTTCCTTTCACATACCAACGAGAACTACTCGATCCAAAATTTTATTTAGCTGTAACAATAACATCAGGACTGAGTTTTTAGATACTCGCTTGTACCTAGATTGCATCGTAGTTGGTAATACATACACAGAGGTGGCTGATGTATTTAACTGCACGGAATGTAGATACTAGAAGGCTATAACATCATATATCTTTATTCAATAATATTTTTATATATTTAAACACTATTTTTTACAACTCTAAAACTATTTCTAAATAATTTTGTTAGTGCATATAATTCTCATTTTCTCACTGTCGATTGTAAATCTTTTAATGTAAAAGCCCTCTCGGGCGTATACAATAAAATAAATAAATAATTAACTTATTTTTAAAACCATGACTTGATATTAACTTAACTAACTAACTAACTAACCTTCACGCCGTTTCCCCGCAGGGGTAGGCAGAGAGGACGGACCGCCATACAACTCTGTCTTAGCACACACTTCTTGCTTCATTTACATTCATACAATACATATTCTTCTGTTGTTCTGACTCTTCACATGACCCGATTCAAGTATTTGATTTACTTGAAAAGGCGTCCTCGACTTCTTCTTCCATTCACTTTCGCATCATATATTCTTTTCACACTCCTTTCTTCGTTCATTCGCTCTACATGCCCAAACCATCTAAGTGTCCCTTTCTTGATCCTATCCATTACGCTCATATCCGCCTTGCATTCTTTCCGGATATCCACATTTGTAATACGGTCATACATGGTTTTACCGCACATCCGTCTCAAAGATCTCATTTCCACAGCATTCAGTCTACTTTCATCCTTCCTCGCAGTTCCATGCCTCACTACAGGGTTGGTATAAGCACTCCATTGTGGACTGCTAGCTTCGCTTCTTTGGACAATTTCTTATTTGCCCCAACAGCGTTCAGTCCTCCATTAATGGAGTTTCCATGGCTAATATATATGACTTACAACCAACATATTTACATTAACAAATATATATATAAAATTATATATGTACTGGTTGTTGCCCGTGCTGTCGGATCTAGGGTAGAAAAAATGGAGTAAACAATAGTAAACTAAGTACTCGTATAGCACTCGGACTGAGTGATCAAAACTGTAGTGAAGCAAATTGACCTTATTGTGGGTGTAATAATTTAAAAAGTTGTGTCTTTACTTTTGCTCTGAACTCAGTTGAGCTGTCGATCTTTCGCAAATATGAAGGGAGGTTATTCCATGTTGTGGAGCCTGCTACGGCAAAAGCTCGGTCCCCAAAATTGCTTTTGGGATTACGTTTAGGTACTGTGAGTCTACCTATGGCCGTTGAAGATGCTGATCGAAGAGTTACTTGCCTCGTATTAGTATCGCTATAATAACACGTAACAAAATTTTAAATAGTTATTCAATAAGTTAGTGTTGGTTTCGGAAACAGCACACAAGGAAGGGGTCGCGATTAGGGTTGTTGGGTGGATACGTTTATTTAAACTTTTTGACGGACGGATCTGATGTTAAATAAATAGTTAAATATACGGTGATAAATTTAAAGTATGAGAAACCAACCATTAACTGTTGAAGTTTGATATACCAGCATTGTACTATTCCCCGATGATATAGAATAAATTCGAGAATTGACAAATCTACTGAAAGTCTGAATATTCTGTGATCTAATTTGACATCTAAGACTCTACTGAAATATATCTCCGTCGGCAGGCAGATTGTTACTCCAGAATTCGATTATAAGTCGGTGACGTAGAAACAATATTTGTTTGGGATGCTGATTTTAAAAACGCTTTCAGCGCTGTAATTTTGGAGATGTGGATAATTTTCTACTTTGCTATTGGTAGTAAGGAAAAAGTTGTATTCATAGTACAATTCTGATTCTCTTCTTATTTTATACCGTCTTCCTTTTTGATAGGCTAAGTAAAATTAAAGAACAACTCATTCGCATTGCGGTTGCTTTCATAATATTATTCAGCTAATGATATTTTCACAGGACTGTTTTAGGTAAAGAATTAATAATATGGTGTGTTTAATTTTCCACTGATATTTGAATTGCAACAATGAAAATCATCACTGTTATAAGATTATTGATTTCACCGAAGCAAACCCTAATAATCCACTAAACTTACAAATTCACTATTTCCAAAACAATGTTACAAATTCCGCCTTTCTTAAGCAAAAGCCAAAATAACTATGAACCATAGAAAAATATGTCTTGCAGCTATAAAGCGCATAGACAACACTCATATAACATATTTACATTAAAATACGAACGAAAAATCTAACGACTTATTCCACATTAGCCGGACGGGTGCAAATGCTGGTATCAGAGACCCAATCAGAAGAATGTGCGAATTATTTAATAAAAATTTCAAAGATTCTGCCATTTTTTGATTCATTAATTACTTTCAGAAAAACTTGAATAATTCCTGAAATGACAAAATTAATTTTAAAAATTGTGTATTTTTTCCAGTTCTTCCTAATATATTTTTATGCGGGTACTGTACTCAGTTTTACTCCTTGATTCATCCCCCATCTCAACTAGAAATATGAAGGCTTTAATTCTGTAAATGATGTGATAGTGACAGGAGATTTACTGCTTATTGTATTTAAACAACACTTACCATCACTTTTATATGTAGATCAAATTTATTTGTCTGTAGGTATTACGCCATCTGCCTTGCTTCATCTATTACTGCTCATAAGTGCTTAAATCTGTGAGAAACCGTTTGGACACAGGCGAATTCTCTGTGTTTTATGTTTCATATTGTTTATTTGTTGGTGTCTGTATCTTATTTTAATGAAATTTTTTAAAATGCTGAAAATGCGATTGTCAAATATGAGACAATTTTGAAAATCAAACAGCAAAGTTATGAAGAAACGGGTCAAACATTTTAGAAACCAAAATTTACTTTATGATTAATATGATACACATTGACTTTTATTATTCTGTTAGAACCAGAACGACATTTGCCATGCGTTACACAATATCATTTTTGCACTGCAGTAGACTTAAAAATTAATTTCATATTTCCATTGTTAAATCATTTACTTATTTCGCTTGCTCTCACCTCTCACAGACGTCGGTAGTTTCTATAAAAAAACCTATCTTCCTCACAAAAGCAGGCAATACAATAAAATACTTAATAAAATTAATAGATATCTACCAGTGTGTAAGATAGTAGGGACGAAGAAAAAAGCTTTAGGAAGCCTTGCGCCCAGCTGGGCTAATTTTTTACACTGCAAATTGGAAGTTATTCACTGTTGGAGCCGTTTTGTATGTCAGAGCTATGGGAAGCTCGGTCATCTGCCTAGTTTTTACAATCTAATATGAAATGGTAGTCAAATGGCTACCACTTCGTATTAAATTATATTGTGTTTATGTCAAACAGTGGGATGCCCATTCAGCTGTAATTGGACGCCATTGAAAGATCCGCTGCTCTTTAATTAATGCCTCGACCTTTTGTGTTCGGCTTGATTACAATAAACTCGTACAAATTATTGTAAAATGCAATTAATTCTTTGATATTTATAGTCGTGGGATACTTGTCTGGCATGTTTGTGCTCACTAGGTGCTGACATCTGACGATATCAATCTTCTTACTGGCTTTATGTCTTTGCTTTCAATGCATATCTAGAAATCAAGGTGTTCTTATAATAGGTTCTTGAAGGGAAATTAAAACACAAAATGATGGTTTACTTATTTATTTTTGGAAAAATTAACAGCAAATCAACGATAATTAATACATATATAATAATAAAAATAACAAATCATGCCATTTACAATTTTTTCTCTGCTGATGATAAATATTGTAAATAATGTGTGACAATATAAATATACATGGCTTGTTCAAAAGAAAAGGTGAATTTTGAATTTTCGCGGGCTGTGTACATTCAATTATCGATTTTTTTTGTTGTTATGTTGGTACACGTATGTTTATCATATGTTAGCATTATCAGCCATTTTGGATTAGTGGTTTGTTTTTGACAACTGGAAAGGTTAGTCACGTTTTTGTGTGTTCTTCGATTTTTCACTTTTGAAAAAAATTTATCAAGAAATATCTCCATGATTTAGTTTTCATGACGCTCATCGTCATTATCATTTTATTTCTAAAGCGCTTGTACCACTTATAAACACTTTTTTGAACAAATGACTCGCCGTCTTTATTTTTTAACGCAAAATGGCATATTCTTAGATCCATTTTTTTCAAAAGTAAAAAACAGTTTTAATTTACTAACTTAACTAAGTTGATGAGGGGAGAAGAAGGTGGAAGGGAACATGGCAATGCGATAAAGGAAGAAGGACGGGAGCAGATGGGAGGTTAGTTTCAATGATCTAGTTTAAAAGATGTCAATGTGAATTAAATGAATTTGAAGACCTGTAAATGAAAGAGTTTTGTTAAGGGTTGGTGTCTGCTGTTGCAATTAGGAACTTGGAAAAATAGGAGTTGCAGGAGATCAGGGCTATCAACTAAATTAGAAATTATATTATTCCTCGGTTGGGAGTGTCTTCCGGGCATGATTTTTGTAACAAAAAGCCAGAAATGTAATATCATTTTTTTAAAGCAATCATTCGTATTACATTTAAGAAATATATTTTTACAGTGGTGACCACACAAGAGTCCCAACTGATCCCAACCGTCTGGAGCCAGTGAGACCATGGCATCCCCGATTGGGGTACGTTGTGAGGCTGAAGGTAGTGGGGAGGGGAAGGTGATGGGGAAGAGGAAGGTTGGGAATGCCTGGCTATTCAGATCTGATCACCAAACACGGCTAAAGCCATTTTAAGCATAGTTTCGATTCTGAACGGTAGTCTTTCACCAGGGTGATACTTAGAGTATCTACCACTCTGGAACGTGCCGCAAATATACTTTATATTATCTTATATGAATCAAATGTGTTATGACATATATTTATTAAATAAAAGTTGGTTTTGCAAGCCGAGTTTAAGCCGGTGACCTTTGAATTCGTAGTCGAGCGTCTTACCACTCGACCATGGAGACCTTTAATGAAAAGGTTTTCGCCTCCAGTTTTTAAATATAGAATAATGACTGCTAAAATATATCATAGGTAGGTAGTAAGTTGTAATTACTCATAGTATTGCCCTGGTGAAAGACCACCATTCAGAATAGAAAAGTTGCTTGCAATGGCTTTAACTGTGTTTGGTGACCAGATCTCAAAAGCCAGGTAATTCAAACCTTCCTCTTCCCCATCTGATTTCCATCCCTACTACCTTCAGCCTCACAACACACCCCGATTGGGAATGCCATTGGCTGCAGACGTTCGGGAGCAGTTGGGACTCTTGTGTGGTATAAATAGAAAATACAATTTCATTACCCTTAGTAGTCTAAAGGTTCTATGAAAATTGGTAACATTAGTTTTCTTTAAAATTGGTGCAGGTCACACTTCTAGGTATTTACCTGCTCAGTGGTTGACTATATATAAACGTCATTACGACATAACCATCCGCTGACGACTTTAAAACTTTGGTTTTTCATGTTTACACTTTCCTTATCAACCTGCACAGAAAAGTTTATACATCTTTGGTAGGTATTTGAGTCAATCTCCGATTAAAAACGGTAGCTTTTACAACAGATTTAATACAATGAAAAACCAGCAATTTTTTTAAATTTTAATGTGAATACTACACAGGATTACTAGCTGCCCGGAATTAGTAGGACTTTGTCATCTTCAATTGGGGTACGTGATTGAGGCTGAGGGGGATAGAGAAAGGAAGGAGAAGAGTAAGGCTATTCAGATCTGATCACTAAATACGGCCTAAGTCTTTCAACAGGGCAATTCTCAGAGTATGTACCATTCTAGTGACATCAACGCACGAAAATAAAAGACAAAGTACTTAATATACAAAATAATCCGAACCCTGGCCAAAGAAGGGCGGTATATGTATCTCGACCAGAGCTGAAACAACACAGTAATCACACAGATGCATTGCTTGCATACAGCATATTTCAAAATTGTTATTCGACCTCGTAAAAGAAAATTCCAGTGAAACTGATAAAAAGTTATATTTTAATACAATAAAAAGAATTCGCTGGAAAACTTTTGAAATGTGTGTATAATCTTTCGAATATTATATAACGTATACTTGCCTTCTCTTTCTCGAAAATAATAAGTAGGTGTAAGCAAGGAAAAGCCTGTTTCTCACTGACGTTTGTCAAGGACATCACTGGCGGAAGTGTATACATATGTACTAATACACACAATCATAAGCTTGTATTGTTTGGTCTCAAATCTACTTGAGCGACCTATAATTTTTGCCAAAATCGAGTTTTATATGTTTTCCAATAGATCCAAGCTCTAAATGCAATAGATTTTTAGTTATTCGATTTTTTACTAAGCACATTGCAGATATTTGACTTAAATTGTAGTTTAAAAACAATAAAACGTAGGGCAACATATGTAATACAGATATTATAATAAATATATTTGTTAAATTACCTATTTATAATAATTCTCACGAAGAAAAAACAAACTGATATTCACTTTACAAATGCCGATTACATATTAATACTTTTGTATCGTCATATTTCCAAACGCTTTCTTCTCGGTTTTATCTTTGTGGGGTTGGGTGCTATCTGCATAACTACGTCCAATTAGAGCATCCGCACGCAAAAAGATAATAGTAATTATAATGACGTTGCATTTACATAGCGCAGTTTGGTGATATTTCACCTCAAGTTGTATTTATACGTCTTTAACTTCAACCCCTAAGCGTCAGAGTCGTCTCGTGAATCGAGTACGCCACAAACCCGCGTCCCAAGTCTTTAATCTAATAACTACTTAATTGGCTTTCGTTCATTAATATCCGCCGTCACCTCTGTTCGCCGATTCGTTGCGTCACAATAAAGCGCTTTCCCGCGGCCGCCATCTTTAAACACTAATAACAATTTGGCGGGAACAATGGCGGCCGCCGGCGCAACTGACAGCCGGGGATTCAGATAATATTAATGATATCAGCTACTTGAACTAATTCCGCCATATTCGATCAATGAGGCCCGCCATGATTGATCATGGCTCCCTTCCCCTTTGAGTCGTAGGCCGCTGGTCGCTCGACGCGGCCTTACAATCATAATTATTAATAATATTCGGTAGGTACTTTAATATTTTGTTTTATTCAGTGGCGGCTCCTGACTCTTCAACGTGCTTGAATACTAAAAAATATGACTTTATCGATGTCAATTATTCCCAGTCGCTAATCAACAGATGTGGAATACGAAGTGCGAACTAGTACTGTATCAAAATATAACTAGCCGTTGGAAATAACAGCTAAATGCCGCCAACGTCCAAAGCTATTGATGAAAAATTATATTAACAGTTCAATACAATTATTACAAATAACAGTAGATACATACGAATAACATTTAACACAACGCAGTCTCAATCCTCATTTATTATGTTCTTACTGTTTTAACTTAACGCCAAATAAACAAAAAGGTGTAAGAGTGTATACTCCGTGAACGATTTTATGCGCAATTTGAAATGATCTTTTGGTTATATACCTGCCTACTAGACGTCTTTGTGGATTTTCTTAACCGAAACGGCCGATACGTAGTACCTAGAGTCAGGCAAATCTCCTGGTGGCAAGTAAGATATAGCTGTTGCGTTATAAAATAACACCCTCAACGACACCAACAATTCAACTGCTTTAACTCTTCCAACAAGGTATTATAATTAGAAAAACGTTATCGTCGGATCAACGTCGGCGTTATTTCCAACGGTTATATTCAACAGTTGACAATTGCCAACGATAACGGCAAAAGCGTTTTTTAAATTATCATCAACACCCAGTACTAGTACAGAAATACACATAACTTTACCTCCCCGTGGGTAATATAACTCGGTCATCTGTGTTGCCAGTGGATAGGAGAATAAATGTCAAATTACCCGTTCCCTCATTGTGGGGTTTGAATATCTAATAAAAGCCCTACTGCAGATTGCGCGACTAGAGTTGACCCAAAAAACACTAGCTTAGGATTCTGTGTATTGGTGCATTTGTATACACTTTCGACAGTGACGTCCTTGAGAAGCGTCACTGAGAAATAACCTTTTTTCTTGTTCACTTTTTTTAACAAGAAAGGAACAAAAATGTATAAGCTAGACAATATAATATAAGAAAAGTTTTCCAATGCGTTTTTTTTAAAGTATTAAAAGTTAATTGAGTTAGCAAGTGCTTGAATATTCAGTTCTTGTTTCTAACCATAAGTTAAGCCATAATATGCAACATTTTGATTCTGAATGTTGGTCTCTCACGATGGCAATAATGATAGTACATATTGCACAATTGGAGTTGAACCAAGGTTAAGATTGCCAAACGTCACTGTGTAACAGCATTTTGTCTTACTTACACGTACTTATGGGATTTTAGCAAAAAAAAAACCTGTACGCTGTTCAAGTATTAAAAAAAAATATATACGTTGTTTTTAAGTATTATAATAAATTTTTTTTTTTTTTTCATTGGCGATTTTTTTTTACGAAGTCGAATAATAACTTTAAAACATGCTGTATGCAAGTAATGCATATGTGTGAAAAATAATAACATTCAATGCGATAACTTTAAGACGCCATTCGATAATGAAAGCACTAACATTCCTCATCCCAGCTCTGCATCCATATTAACATACCCTCATTCGAAAATATCTACGCACGTGCATACGTGGATCACACCATAAAAAAATTATCTTTTTCAAAACGATTTTGCATCATCTCATCATTTAATATTTTTATGAAAAGGTGTTAAGGTCACAAAGGACCCCCCCCTGGTAACAAAATGGTAGTCGGTTCAGACCTCTGTGAAAAAACACAGAACTACACTCAAATTACAGAAAGAATTGTTACCTGTTGTGAATCTAATGCGCCTCGCCACAGGTATGCATTGAGTTGTAATTCGGACTGGAAGCCACCGACTACTTAATTGTTTCACATCCCGATTTTTCATTTTTATAATAGACTCCCTTTTCACTTGTTAATCGTAATTTATAATGATTCGATGTTTTTAAATTCACGTTAATACGTAGATATCATAAGGTTTTTTTAAGGTCTTGGACTACATGGAGAGGTACCTTTGCGAAACAGTGTAGTCAGGACGGTTGAATTTATACTGACTCGATAGAAAGAGACAAAGATATATTAGAGGAGGTTAGATAGCCTATTAGTTACCGCCCACATGGAATTCGGATATGTTTAATAAACGTATTTGAACACATTCAACAAAACAATATCAATACACCATCAAAACGATTTATAAAGTCAAAATATCACACAAACACTATTAACAGAAAGTTCGCCTAAACAATTATGGAAGCTTTTTGTTGATTTTATGTCTTCAAATCATTGAAAATGTTAAAATCCTAAAGTTCGGTTAAAACTATTTAACACTGTTGAAATACCTCTGAAAAGTGATGTTTTATAATCTTTGTTTGGTCTTATTTGAACATTCACGCATAGCACATATCACCATCATGTTTGATTTATTTGTATAACCACTGCAAGTTTTTTAACACAAAAATAAGAAATAAACTCAAAATCCGTTGACGTAAGTTATGCGACTCGATGATGTGAGAACATCCTTACATACTTAAAAGTGCTGCGATATTATGTGACGACATTTCTTGTCTCATTCTCTCTTATGGTATACGACGTAAAAACTCACAGAAAGTGATTTATAACGAATTAAATTTGAATAGGTTGGGTAAAAATATTTGGCCATACCTCCTTACATCGGTACTCCAAGAAGAAGGTGATTTTTTAATGCGCTTTGATTATTACAAATTAGAAACAATGCTTTTTATATTGGATTAAAATTACGTTGAATAGTTAATTAAAATGGAATGTCAAAATAATTGCGTTGATCTTGTCCACTGATGAGGCAAGCAGCTGTACATAAACGTGTTGTGGGCGGGATTGTGTGCCCGAAGTAAGGTAAAATTTCTCTAACTTCGGGTGAAATTGATAAAAAAATGTTCATACATTGTGATTCTTGAAATACAAAAATATTGGTTTGTAGTAAGCCTAGGAGACGAAAGCTTTAAAATAAATGGACAAGAACAGTTTTCTGTCATCGATATCACTTCTAAATATATTCTATTCAGTGATCTTGCCGTATTCACTTTTATACAATAGGTAGATATCGCAACCACAGTTGACCCAAAGACGCAAATTTTAGATTGTGTGTATTGGTGCATACTTTTACAATTCCTAGAGTGATGTTCTCAAAACACATCACTGAGAAACAATCTTTCGTTATGAAAAGAAAAATAAGAAAAAATACACATTTCTTTACAAAAAAAGACAGTTCGTGTATGAAATTGGCCTCTAGACAAACCATAGTCTCCTGGACCGAGGTGAGCGAATTGGTTTCCTTAATCCCTTCATTCCAAACCTATTTACAATGTTGATATTCACAAATATAATACAAGGGCATGCAAACAAATCAGGCTACCAGAAAAGAATAAAGCCAATACACAAAATAGCTTCCTATATAAAGGGATGAAATTTTATAATGCACTGCCGGAAACCATGAAATTTACCCCCATCAATAAATTCAAAATAGCCTGTAAAAATTATTTAAAATGCAAAAAATCAAAATAATAAGTATTATATAAGTTACAATATTATGAAGTCAAAATTAAAATTAAATAATTTGCTTCTTGTAAACTTGAATGTACAAAGTAACTTTTATAAAATAATTAAATAAAAAATATATAAATAATCTCTCCACATTCATAATTAGACATTTTCATCAAGGATTGTGGTTTATCGTTTATAGTCCACTATTTTTCAAATTCATCTGAAGCTGAAAACACATTCGATGTTTTATCGCAGCTTCGGATCCAACAATAATAATAAAATAAAAAATAAAAATAAGAAAATAAATGAAATCTACATGTTATTCCATTTTTGGTGAAATTTAAACAAATAGATGTTTTACATTTTAATATAGCAATGCAAACAGATGAATTGCCTGAAATAAATTATGGCAGTGGTAATATTGACAATTCTGTAAACAATCTACAAATTACGAAATAAGTCATAATTTCTCACATAGAACCAGTTGGGACGCTTAAAACTGAAGCCGCCGATGAATAGTTATCCACTTGACCAACTGTCGTAATTCTGGAGCCAAGGGTTAAAAACCAAGCCGCGTGACAAGTCCAATTATTACTATAAATAATTAACCCCTTGGCGAAACGATAAGTGGGAAGTTACAGAGGAAGGGGAAGGAACCGCAGTGACTACATGTTTGTGGGAAGGTAAAAAGATATACCGTTGAAGATTATTTGCCATTGAATTTCGCTTCGTCTAAAGACTTATTTTTTCGTAAGTTGCAAATGATTTTGGAATATCGAAATTTCTTTTTCGATATGTAAGTTCAAAATTTTATCGAATTGTAGGATGAGAACGGAATATTTTTGAGGCGTAATATGTGGTTCTCATAAAATTTGTTATGGGTTTCACTGTTATGATTTCCTGCAGCGCATTGTAATATTTCATTCCTTCGAAGTAGTAACCTTTTTTGGCTTTGTTCTTTTTTAATAATCTGATTTTGTTGCATGTCCTTGGGTTATGTCTATGGATGTCCTGGTTGGATATAATTTTGGTAACATGTTGTTTTTATTTTATGCAAAAATATTGTCTTCAATGCTGGAATCTATTCTACTGTATGTAAAGTTGAAGAACGAAGCAAGGAGTAAAAGGAGAATATATTAATCAAAAATGAATGATAAGAGAAGCCAGAGACGTTCTAAGAAGACATTGTTCGATCAAGTGTCAGTGATAAAAGTGATTAAAGCTAGAATTACAGAACAGTGTGTATTGAATTGGGGTTAGAATATATATGGAGAGAAAGCTAAATACTTTTACCCAACCTATACAAATTTACGATAAATCACCCTCTCCGGGTTTTTACGTCGTAAACCGTGAGAGAGAAAGAGACAAGACAAGTTGGCACATAATATCGCACCACTTTTAGGTATGTAAGCATGTTTTCCTTCTTTTGCGTTTCCTGCGACTCCGCCCACTACGTTTTCTTATGCGACATAACTCAACGGTTTTTTGATGTTATATTTGACTATGAAAAAGTGTTTATACAAATAAACAAAATATTATGTCGACGCGTGCTGCGAATGGATGTAAAAAGGTGTTTCCATGAAAACTCTGGCCACGCACGAGTCAGAAAAAAAAATCAACAATCCTGACCACACTGTTTTGCAAAGCTATTCCTCCTGTATATTATTGCTTTGAGGTATTGAAAGAAGGAATATGTCCCAAGACAAAGACAGAGATAAAATAACTGTCCATCCTCTATGTCTAGACTGCGAAGAAACGGTGTGATAGTTATTGAGTTACTTAGTTAATTTAAGTTAATATTTTTGCCAACGAAACAGATCTGAATGCAGAAAGAACAGTGAAAAGAGATCGGATAATTTTGAGAGGAAAATCATCTAAGCCATACAAGAAAATGGTACATGGCGGACATGGTACACCCACGAATTGTTATGATTATAAGTCGTAAAGAATGACAAAAATCATTTAAACTGCTACCAAAAGTTTCAAGACCATGGCTTGAGTTAACAAGTCTTGACATTCTGGACATTGGAGAATTATACCCATAATTAGTATTATGATGATTGAGGAACAGCAATTCATTGTTTATGAGTCTACGGCAAGGAATGTTGAACCGAATAAGTTGCAACAGAGAAGGTGAGTCAATAAAACAATTTATAATTTTGCAAATGAAAAAGTCTTTCCTGCGCTTTTGTAATGAAGATATTTTCAATAATTGTTCAATTTCATCATATAAATAATCGCCTCTTATTCGCCCTAATCTTCATGCAATTTCGCGTAAGAAGCGATGTTGTACGGATTCAATGTGATGAATATGAAATAGAAAGGGGACCAAATTACACTAGCATATTCTAGATGAGGGCGAACTAATGAGCAGTAAAGGGTTTTTAGGGTCTTTATATTCT
This sequence comes from Drusus annulatus, assembly GCA_022651775.1. Classification (NCBI taxonomy): domain Eukaryota; kingdom Metazoa; phylum Arthropoda; class Insecta; order Trichoptera; family Limnephilidae; genus Drusus; species Drusus annulatus. Next base: position 441,941 of record JAGWCC010000331.1, read on the forward strand.
TAAAGTCACATTCAATTCTATTGATGAAGCGAAGAAGTTTTAGTCCAAATGTATGTATGTCAATATGTCCAGAGTGTCTTAAGATAAGCTACAGATAATTGACTAAAACCCATTTTGAATGCCCAGCTTTCTTAGAATAAATAAATTGGTCATTGTATCCTGAGCATTCTTATCTAGCTACAAGATAATCTTTGATAGTTTATTAATTTGCAACAGAAATTGGTGTTAATTGTAGCAGGTTATCCGAAAAATGCAGCGAGAAGTCCGTAAAGTGGACGAAAACGGACCGAAAAATAATAAATTGGCGCTTAAAACCACAGCCGGCGTAATAATTTTCGTAATAACCTCAAAATTTAGCCGTGTCATTTGCCCCATTTGGCGGCCATGTTTGCGCGCGAAGAATGACAGATGACAGGCGTGACAGCAGCAGGCGAGCAATGAAAAAGTGCTGACGTCACGGTGGTTTATACAGAGGAGCGAATACAGGTAGAGGATACATAGTAAACATAGGAAACGCGGCATCACAAAACAGCCGGTTCAAATTTAAATCTTTTACCGTTATGCCTCGGCGGTTATCGAAGTACTATAAACCAATATACTCGTACAGGACGTTTCTTGTCATGTCACTGTATAGTCGAAGGTGATTTATTCGCTAAATATCACGATTTTTTAAAAATATAATGTAGTTGGATGAATTTCTCAATTAAAAAACAATTTTTAAAGCATGTCAAAAACAACTGTTTTCGGTTTACAATTTGAACGTTGCCATTGAGTAAGAATTTGCATTAATTTTACGAATTTGTGAATATTTTAAGTAAATTTAAATAAAATCTTTATTTTCAGGGCACCCTTTCAGAGATGGCGCCTGTGTTTAAGCACAGTTTGAAATTATGGTAGATCCGGCACTGTGTCTCTCCAATGGCCGAGATAAATCTCCAAATGGTATTCCTCCTTTATTATTTCATCAACACGAGTTCCCGCGGCGAATTTCACAACGCCAATTAATAATATAGGATATGGAAAATTATCAAGCGTAGGGTAGATCATTGTTTTTACAGCTTAGGCTAATGGATTAATCAAAAATATGGAGTTTAGGTGCCGGGAAAGTTTCCTTGGGTGTAAAAGGGTTGAATTTGATATGTGTACAATAATGTACATCGTAATTGATGAATGTTGTTGGTGAAGGGTTAAATATAATCGTTTTTGCATTAATATGTATAAAAGAATTGTCAATATTAATAAATTTAATTTAATTATTCTTTGCGGTATATTTTGTAAAGACACGTGTTTTTATGTTGGTACGAATAACTAATAGCACCTGTCGCTCATAGCCCAAAGCTACTTTGCCGGAAGTGGTTGACGTCACTTCCGCACGCTACGTTTCTCTACACTTCCACACTGTTCACTCCACACTGTTTACTCCACACTCCACGTAATAATTGTTTTCCGCATCCCAAATTTATAACAACACCATAAGGAACACTAATTATTTATTTATTTAAATGTATACATCCAAGTAGGCTTTTGACTATAAAGGTATGCCCTGCCGTAGACTCAGAAACTATGAATTTCTGTTCCTCAATCATCACTCTGCTAATTATGGGTATCATTCTCCACTGTCCAGAATGTCGAGACTTGTTAACTCAAGCCATGGTCTTGAAATTTTTGGTAGCAGTCTAAATGATTTTTATCATTCTTTACGACTACCAAAATTTTAAAATTGCTCTGCGAATTAAGGTTTTGTAACAAATTATTCCAATTATACAATTTTGAACTAGCCAAAGCACTGTTACTAGCTTGGAGTAAGAATATATATGGAGAAAGAGCAAAATATTTTTACCCAACCTATACAAATTTGCGATAAATCACTTTCTCCGGGTTTTTACGTCGTATACCATGAGAGAGAAAGAGACAAGAAAAGTCGTCATATAATATCGCAGCACTTCTAAGTTTGTAAGGATGTTCTTCGTCCGCGCTAACACATCATATATTCACATCATCGATTCACATAATTTACGTCAACAGATTTTGAGGTTGTTTTCAATATTTGTGTTGATTTAAAAACTTGCAGTGGTAATACAAATAAATCGAACATGATGGCGATATGTGCTATGCGTAAATGTTCAAATATGACCAAACAAAGATTATTAAACATCACTTTTCAGAGGTATTTCAAAAGTTTTAAATATTTTTGACCGATGTTTAGAATTCTCCCATTTTTAATAATATGAAGACATAAAATCAACAAAAAGCTTCCATAATTATTTATGAAAACTTTCTGTTTTAAGTTACTATGTGATATTTTGACTTTATAAATAATTTTAATGGTGTATTGATATTGTTTTGTTTAATTTGTTCAAATATTTTTATTAAAAAAGGCCGAATTCCATGTGGGCGGTAACTAATAGGCTATCCGACATTATTTAATATATCTTTGTCTCTTTCTATCGAGGCAGTATAAAGTCAAAAATTCTGACTATTCTGTTTCGTGGCTCTTAATGTCCTCCAAGATCACTAGATATAGAAAATAATTTACAACAAAAACAAAATATCCTTTCTCAAGTCTTAGAATAAATAATCCAGGACCTATGTACGAGTATGTTTTCTCCATTTGGCAGTGTTCTATTAAATTGCTTCGGAATAAATTTTCGTTTGTTAGTAATAGGAAAATTATAATCTTTTGACAGTAAGTCGTGAAATATTAAACCGATTGTATTTTGATATAATTTTGGTCAACACTCGGGAACTTTCAGTCTTAACCCTCCAAACCGTATTAAATTAACGTCAGTATTATTTAAACCTTCCAATTCAACCGAAGGTTTTTGCAAAGAGCGAGGTTGTGCTATTTGCGATATCGCTACTTTGGGAAAAAATCCTCTTACGATGGCAACACTGATACATTTTATGTATTGCGTAGGCGTTTTGAAACGTCGAAATCAAACGTTTTGGTTTTACAAATCTGATTTTATTAATTAGTTTTTTTTAACCATTAGTTGTTAACCAGAGTGGTAGATACTCGTAATTATCGCCCTGGTGAAAGACCACCATTCAGAATCGAAACGTTGCTTAAAATGGCTTTAGCCGTGTTTGGATTTCTCAAACACTCCCTACCCTATCTGCTTCCCCTCCCCACTACCTTCAACCTCACAACATATCCCAATTAGAGATGCCATAGTCTCACTGGCTCTAGAGGGTTGGGAGCAGTTTGGACTCTTGTGCGGAATACCGCTAAAAAAAAACCATTACTCGTGATATCACGAATAATTGTCTAATTCCTTTTCCCAAGTTCAAATCTGTCTACGTTTATTGAAAAGCCGTCGTAATTTCGAATTTTGCGCGATGTTTATCGATGTTTTGACAAGCTTATCTACCGACTGACGGGCCGTGCTAACTTAAGTGAATTTAAGTCGACGTGAACTGTCATACGTCGTTGACGAACTGTGGTCGTGATCGGGAATGCGACAAATAACCGACACTTTTCTTTTTTTATAATGAATACCGCACAAGAGTCTCAACTGCTTCCAACCGTCTAGAGCCAGTGAGACTATGGCATCCCCAATTCGGGTATGTTCTGAGTATGAAGGTAGTGGGGAGAGGAAGGAGATGGGGAAGAGGATTGGGAAGTACCTTGCTACTCAGATCTGGTCACCAAACACGGCTAAAGTCATTTCAAGCAACGTTTCGATTCTGAATGGTGGTCTTTCACCTGGGCGAGTATCTACCACTCTGGAACGTGGCGCACATCGATTCTTTTATTATTTTGTATGAACTTGACACATATTAATTACATTAAAGTTAATAGCGCACGCCGGGTTTAAGCCCGCGACCTTTGGATTCGTGGTCGAGCGTCTTACCACTCGACCACGGAGGCCGTCAAAGTTGATAAAACTCACATCGAAGTGCTGGCGCTAGGCCCTCTGTACCCAGTATCAGAATTGTCTGTATCTTGCGAGACATGTATAAGATAAAATACGGTGAATACCTTCTACAACAACGGATGTACGAGTATGTGCCAGATTAGGTGTCCTGGCTAATTGACCGGTCAACTGAGTGTCCCAGCTAATCTCCGCGAGGTGTCGCCGTAACTCTAACCCATTGTTGGACGGGAGAGTGTCACGGAAAGATATTTACTAATTTTATTATAAATTATGTGTGGGGATTGTGTGGGGTTTGTCTAGACTGTTTCGATTTCCAGGGGCGTACGAAAAAAAATATCGAAAATTCTCAAAATTAAGATTAACAAGCGAACATATGGAATTTCAACACTGAAGCGATAGACGTATAGAAATTTGTTGGGAGCATAGCGTGTGCCTGAAGTAAGCTATTTTTTTCCTTACTTCTGGTGAAATTGATCAAACATTTTCAAAGACCGAAATTCAACTCATTGGATATTGGCCCCATTAATCTGAATGCTGCCAGGGTGAACTCCCTCTTGATGGCTTCTGTAGACATGAGACCTATTTTTTTCCTATAAATTTATGTTTTTTCTTTATTTTTGTGAATATATGTATTACAACTTTATTTGATGTTTTATTATCAATTATGGAATGTATTGCATTGCACCACTCCTGCATACCTTCTGGAATAATATTTTTATTATTATTATTGTTTTTTAAACTTTGACATGAAGCCCTCACTTTGTGGTAAGATATAATTAAATTTTAAATAAAAGAAACTTTGTTTTGACACCACTTTATTAGATACATATACCAACCGGTTTCGGCTCTACCTGAACCTTCTTCAGGGATGAACGAATATGTATTAAATTAAAACAGAATTATAATGCTTGATTGATTGAATTGATACGGATCACTATTTTCACAAATCTTATGGAATAGAGGTACTCCATAGAAATGAAATAGGTCTACGCCTAAATAATTTCAAAGCCCTTGAAATAAATAAAAAATCCCTAAAAATAAATAAAAGTAACTTACTTAATAAGCAACTAGATTTATCCAGCAGCCCAATTTTAAACTTGTTCCCCTTCCACCCCTTACCCCTATTTCTACCACCTCTCCTTTACCTAATCCCTACCTAAGTTGATGAGCCCATTTCATGTTTTCCCCGAACATTATAATTCTGTTTTAATTTAATACATATTTGTTCAGCCCTGAAGAAGGTTCAGGTAGAGCCGAAACCGGTTGGTAAATGTATCTAATAAAGTGGTGTCAAAACAAAGTTAATTTTAATTATTATTGTTATTGTAATTACTGGGACCAAGGAGTCGAAAGGTCTAATGTAAATTATCGATAGCCATTTGGCATAGACCACACTTCTACAAATGATCTCTTCAACCAATTTGAATTACGATATTTGAAATTATTTTTTAAGGCAATTTTTAAAAATTGACTCATTAATTACAGTGAAATGAAACGTTATTTTAGTTCAAAATAACGGTAAATTAAAATTTTATGGTACCCTTTTGGCTCTGTATTAGGAATATAATGTATTAAATTTATATGCTTTTCAAAGAAACTCAAAATGCAATCTGATGATTTTTTTCGACAAGAAGACTAATAATAATTTTAATAAATTGACCAAGACATAATGTAATATAATATAGTACATTACAATAATGCTTTCTTAGTCAATAATAAGTAGTAAATTTTCTCAATAGGCGCTCTTCACATATATTTTTAATGAAAGTGAATATCGCACAAGAGTCCCAACTGCTCCCAACCGTCTAGAGCCAGTGATACTATGGCATCCCGAATTGGGGTATGTTGTGAGGCTGAAGGTAGTGAGGAGGGAAATCAGATGAGGAAGAGGAAGGTTGGGAAGTACCTGGCTATTTAAATCTGGCCACAAACGGCTAAATCCATTTCAATTAAGCAACGTTTCGATTTTGAATGGTGGTCTTTCACCAAGGGCGATACTTAGAATTTCTACCACTCTGAAATGATCCAAGTACACCCAGCTTTGTGTCCAATGAGTTCAACGTAGATAATGTTAAAGCATACTGCATTAAAGTATCTTTTCAAAAATTCATTTCATTATTTAACGTTTTAGCTCTGTTAGCTTTGATCGGGTGATAACGTAGTTTTCTCATTAAAATATTGGAATAAAGTACTAAGTCCAAAAAAACAATGCGTTTCCGGTTTGAAAATGTATTCGCCAAGAAATATTACAGATGAATTAACCCTTTATTCATTGTGATGAACAGAAGAAGTTTTCTTTTTTTTAAATTTATAGTTTACAAGAGTGTTTATTACTTTTATCATTAAATAAATATAGACCTTAATGTTTGCCGGTTTTTGGTTTACTGGTTTTTGGCTTATGGCCTATAAAGATTAAGCCGTGATCTTGAATGTTTTGGTACCAGTCTAAATGATTTTTGTCATTATTTACGACTCTACTAAAACTTTGACTTGACCTTGACTTTGACTTGAATGTTCTTATGTTTGTAAGGTATATTGTTACTCCTAAGATTTGTCATTGCTTCATTTAATATTATGTATGTGCTGTTTTTTCTCTGTTGCTCTTTTATCCCAATTCATGATATGTGTTTTTTTTTAAATTAGACGATAGTCCGTTAGTTTATAAATAAATAAATACTGCCAATAGAACACATTTTGGCATGTGCTTTAACTTGGCACTGTTTGTGTGTGTTTTTATAAGTCTTCGCACATGTAATTTTCTTTTGTATTTGTTAAGTCTTCTATTTACGAACTTTTTATCGGATTTGATTTTATTTTATAATGTGTCAAATCAAATTAATTAGAAAGTGACTATAAAACGTTTTAATATTTGTACACGAGCTTTACAAAATAATATGAAAATACCCCGAATAAATGTTTATTTATTTGAATAAAAATAATATAAAGGAAAAAAAAATAAATTATAAAATAAAATAGCAGAAGAGCAATCATAAGGGAATAATACAAAAGAAAAAAAAAAAAGAGATAAAAGAAATAAGCAAACTATAATATAAGAAATAAAATCAGAAGGGAATGATACAAAGGAAAGAAACAAGAGAGATCAATTGCAATAAATTTTAATAATTTTTAAGGTGAGTAATGATATTACTTTTAAAGGAGCTTTTGGTTTGTATGTTTCTGATGGTGCTGGGCAGAGAATTGAATTGCTTAGTGGCGTTGTACTTAAAAAAAATTGTCCGTAAGCGGTTTTATAGGCTGGGATATTAAAGAATTTTATGTGTGACTGCCTTAAGGTTCTAGAAATTTTCCTTTCTTATTTATATATATCGATTTTTTTTTTTGCGAAAATCAAAACAGGCACCGGCGTCAGGTGGCAATTTCAACCTTATCGCCACCAGCGCAAGAATGCGTGATCTCCTATTACGATTTTTTCACATTATTTATGTGTTTGAGTTTGTAAAAAGAGAGCTCAGGTGTATGAATAGAATTTTTAAAGATGAATGTTTTTTAAATAACCTACGCCCCTGGAATATTAATAGATAACTGAGACACCTTTTAAACAAGGGTCCGATAAATGGAAACAATTAATCAAGTGAATGTCTCTTAACGGGACAGGGGTGGACATTTATTATTCTCTTATTTACAGATTATCTAACTGGAAGGAGATCAGTTGTAAATTAAATTTATAAAAAATAAAAATAAGGATATAATAATAATAATAACAGTGTATTAATAAAGCGCAGTTTATTTTTAAATATTATAATGAGATAATAATATACACAACAGATATGTGTGCAAATTAAAACTATTATTTTAATATTTTCATAAGTTATTACAAAAACTTACTCTCATAAATCTTAACTTATTTTTAATTTACTAAAATAAACCATTTTCTCAAGTCTCCGATAATTGTTAAGTCTTAGCTGCCTCCTTGTTGAACTATTTTATGTACTCGTATATTGATTACTCAGGATCTTCTCATGCTTATTGTTAATACGTTTTAATGTTGTTATTTTGTCATATTCTATTGTTCTTGTGTTCTGTCCTTGTTGCTTTGTATATTTACCAAGAGAATTATTTATCAATTAAATACTTTCCACCTCTTCCTGCTTCATATTATTTGTCACGATTGTTGCTTCATTCTCAATTTGTAAATTATGATGTTTATATGCATAATTTTAATTTGACTATGTGTTATATTTTAGCAATTTCTAACCCAAATTTTACCTTTATGTTGCATGTTGACTTGGATTAATGTTTTGGCTGTTTGATTATTTGTAACTGTATGTTATCATTTATTGACAGCCTCCATGGTCAAGTGGTAAGACGCTCGACTAGGAATCTAAAAGGTCACGGGTTCAAACCCGGCGAGCGCCAATAACTTTTATTTAGTTAGTATGTGTCATAACACATTTAATTCGTATTAAAAAAAGTATATTTGCGGCACGTTCTAGAGTGATAGATACTCTAAGTATCGCCCTGGTGAAAGACCACCATCAGAATCGAAACGTTGCTTGAAATGGCTTTAGCCTTGTTTGGTGACCAGATCTGAATAGCCAGGTACATCCCGACCTTCCACTTCCCAATCTCATCCCCCTCTCCATTACCTTCAACCTCACAACATACCCTATTTGGGGATGCCATAGTCTCACTGGCTCTAGACGGTTGGGAGCAACAAAAAAAAAAAAAAAAGGAGTACTTTGGAAGTAATTTGTGGAACATGACCCCTAAATGAGGTCATAAAATATTTGCTTAAATAATGTTATGTGCAATGAAAATGTTCACAATTATTCTACGAGAAGTTGTCATGATTTTAGATTTCCCCCAAAGAAAACTTGCGTTTACTCAAAACAGCGTATTTTACAAAGGTCAAACACTTTTTAATAGCCTTCCAAGAGCCCTAAAAGAAGCCTCCTAGTTTTCGTAGAATTTTTGCTGAATATGTGAAGAAAAACCGAATATTCTTATACACACTTTTTCTATTTATATCTACTTATTTTATATATATATATATATATATATATATATATATATATATATATACGTGTAAAGTAACCTCATGTGCTTCGTTCTACTATTGTGAAATTTATTTTTTTTTCTTACTGGATGTGTGAAAAATATTTTGCATACATCTAAATAAAAATACAAAAACAATCAAAATATTGATTTTTGGAGTGAGTTCTTTATTTATTTTTAAATTAACGGACTAAAGTCCAAATACAAAAAAGACATATAAAATACGAAATGGAAAAAAAGAGCAACAGAGAAAGAATAGCACATACATAATAATAAATGATGCGATGACAAAAATAGGACAACATAAACGTAAAAGAAAACATTCAAGCCATGGTCTAGTCATAGTTTTGGTAGAGTCGTAAAGAATGACAAAAATCATTTAGATTGCTACCAAAAATTTCAAGACCATGGCTTGAGTTAACAAGTCTTGACATTCTGGACATTGGAGAATTATACCCATAATTATTTGTATTGTGATGATTGAGCAACAGCAATTCATTGTTTCTGAGTCTACGGCAAGGAATGTTGAATGTCACTACTAGTCATTCCTAGTAGAGCGCACTTTAGGTGAAACATCACATAACTGCGCTATATAAATGAATTGATAATATTTTGATTATTATTAAGACGTCATTCAGATAAAATTTACACACATTTCAGATGGTCGGTGTTTCCTCGAGGTCCTGATTTTTTCCCTGTATTGATCAAAATGCATAAAGTAACATATTTGCAAAGTTTCAAGTTCGATCACTTGGTTTTACCTGGAACGCTAAAAATGACTTAATTGAAGAATCGGCGAATAGCCTCGATGATTCTTATATCCGGCGGGAACGATGCGTCGAAATCATAATCGTTGCATCACCGATGGCTTCAATATTTTACCCGACTTAATGGTACTTACCTGGTCTGTTTCACACCCATACGCCACGGAGGAGATAAGAGACTTCAATATATTAGTATTGAAAATTTGCCCACCCAAATGCGTGTTCCATAAATATTTATATCCGAATATCAACTATTTAAATATGCACTTAAAAACGAATAAAATTCACAGCTTGCCTTTCGAAACCCACGCACTCTTTTGTAGCGTTGTGTGTTGTTGCGCTCGCTTTCCTATACGAGTCAGTGGAGGAAAGTTTTACTTTATGTAATTAAAACTTACGGGTGTTAGTTGAAGTTTGCCGGTTTTTTCAATAAAGAAAACGCTTAATTCTTAAGGGAATCTCAAAATTTTTTTATTCAAAGTATTGACCATCGGATTCTATACATTTTGCCCATCTTTGAGGCAAATCATGGATACCATTCCAAAACAAAAATTCTCTTTCGAGGCAAACCATTCGACGAGCCATTTTTCGACTTTTTCAAAATTGGCGAAGCGCTGCTCTGCGAGTGAGTGTCCCATCAATGCGAAAAGGTGATAGTCGGACGGGGCAAGGTCTGGAGAGTACGGCAGGTGCGATAATATTTCCCAATTCAATGCTTTGAGAGTGTTCTTCACTACTTTAGCTGTATGAGGCGTTGCGTTGTCATTCACAAATGGTTTTTAGATTTTCGATTTGTCTCTCGTTCATTTGATATGGTAACCATTTTCCATACTTTTGAATCTTTCCCATGGCTTTTAAGCGTTGGCAAATTACTCCTCGGGTCACATTAAGTGTTTGGGCCAATTGTTGTTGCGATTGGGTTGGGTCTTCATCCAATAACGCCTGCAATTCCTCGTCTTCAAACTTTTTCGTTGCACCAGGATGTTCATTGTCTGTTAAATCGAAATCTCCACTTTTAAATTGATGAAACCATTTCTTACATGTTCTAATCACTGGAACATGTTCACCATAAGTTTTTACCAGCAACCGATGAGCTTCAACTGCTTTTTTCTTTTGATGAAATAAGAAAAGCAACGAATGCCGCAAATGCGATTTACTTGGAACGAAACTCCAGATATTCACTGAGGTAAGCAACTATAACACTATTATTTTGGCAGAATGTAACTTGTGTATTTTTTGAAGGTTAATGTCCATAGAAAAATATGACATATATGCCAAATCATAGAAATGTATACATATCTCTAGCGACATCTATGAGTAAAACCGGCAAACTTCAACTAACACCCCTAATAGAGTGCAAAGAGTGGTACCTATCCAAGGCAGTGTAGTCAGTTTTTGATGATTTTTACCGGACTCGGCAGACCTGGGCGTGGCTAAGATTAAGGCTAGGATATTTATACATCCATTCATAGCACATATCGACATAATGCTTTTGTTTATTCGTACAACCACTTTTCCACAGTATTTTTATCAACAAAATTTTAGCACATAACCTAAAAAAACCGTTTAGTTGTGTCAAGTTTAGTGGCATAATGGAAAATGTGGGCAGAGTCCCGCGGCGACCCAGGAGATCAAGATCATCGTTACAGTACATAGAAGCGGTGTATTATATTTGTTGTCTCTTTTTCTCTCATGGTGGACGACGTGAAAACCCGGAGAAAAGTGATTTATCGCAAGTTTTTATAGGTTGGTAAAAAAATAATTAGCTCTCCCTCCATATATTGTTACTTCAAGAATTAAAGTCAAGTCAAACCCTATATCAAAAGGCAAAAAGCCCAAATAAAGTTGACATATAAAAAAATAAACAATTTCAACAAACAGTGGCCTATCAGAGTTCAAACGGGTCTTAAAAACCAAATTGTTTAAAAATCCTACATACAAAACGTAACTTATTAAAATCTTAAAAAACGTTCTTAATTTGATTTGTTTCGGTTTTCTCCTTACTTGTATCCTCACAACTCAATGTCATTATTGTCTACTTAAAACCATATACTCATTGTAATAAAATATTTATTGTTCTTTTTTTACTTGTTATATTTACACTGTTTGCATTTTTAGAATGGTTTACTCACAATACTTGAATATTAATGTTTTAAAATACCAATATGTTTAACTGTCCTCAATCTTATTTCCTTTTCTTTGATTTAACTAAATATGTTTATACGAACTCATACGTTTCATCTGGATTTTTAAACTTTGGCTTCTGGTAAATTGTTTTTTTTTTAATCTGTTGATGTACACATGCACTGTTATACCCATATCTGAATCTTTTTCTTTCATGATTTATTATAACGATCATGATTTTAGTAGTTTAAATTTGTATACATACTAGAAAAACGAAAAAAAAGTTCACTGTTATTAATTGTTTTTATTAGTGGCGAAAAGATTTGCGTTAGACCGCAAGTTTTTCGTTCTTAATTTCAAATTTAGACTTAACCTAAAATTGTAAATACTGTTTTATTTTATTTTAAATTTATTTATTCACAGGTGGGCTGAGATTATTTAAAAGAAAACAAAAATTATCACAAATAATTACCAAATTTGCATTTAAGGATCAGCACCCAAAAATAGACACTTTTTGGCTTTCTAGTACAAGCAATACTACAAATGATTCATCAAATATGGATGGTTAGAAAAATGTCTAAGGTTTCCAGTGAAAACAATAATTAAACAGTAATCTTTTAAATCCTTAATAAAAAGTATACCAGAATTTTATGTAAAACGTTAAAAAATGTCTTTACAGGTTTCAAAACGTTTTTTTAGATACCTCATTAGTAGGATTGTTTGTATTAACTTTTAGTGCCATTTTTTAATAATGAATCTTGAATCATGAAAAAGATCGTGTCCTTTGTTTTATGAATAAAAACCAATATAAAAACTCTTTCTAACGCACTAGACATAAATATGATGCCATATCTTTTGATTTAAAAAAAGATATTTCAGTGTGGGAATTTTTTCCGTAAATTCAAAACAAGATATTGTATGAAACGAGTGCCGCAGGGTTAGTTGATTATCAAACGGATTGCTAGTTTTAGCAAAGACCCAAAAGTTTTTCGGGTATCTGTTAATGCAGTACTTGTGTACAGGGTCAGCAAGTCGTAATAACAAATAACATGGTACTTATTGGCGATTTTGCATAGCAAGTATCTAATTCATTGAGACGTATGTGCGGTAAAACCATGTATGAGCGTATTTAAAAAGTGGATATCCGGAAAGAATGCAAGGCTTGATGTGGGCGTAATGAATAGGATCAAGAAAGGGACGCTTAGATGGTTTGGGCATGTAGAGCGAATGAACGAAGAAATGAGTGCGAAAAGAAAATATGATGCGAAAGTGAATGGAAGAAGAAGTCGAGGACGCCCGATAAAGACATGGCACGATCTTGATCTTGTAAATCAAAAACTTGAATCGGGTCACGTGAAGAGTTAGCATAACAGAAGAGTATGTATGAGACGGTGTACGGTAACGTGTAACCGATCCTTTATAGTGAACATTATAGCCACTACAAGCGGTAATCTACCGATATTAGCTCGCTTAATGGGAAATCTGTTTATCTGACTCTAACCTAACGACCTGATTGGCTATTCAATTGAATTATTTATTATTTTAAAAACATTACAAATTAGAATGTGAATGAAGGAAGGAGTGTGTGCCAAGACAGAGTTATATGGCGGTCCGTCCTCTTTGCCTACCCCTGCGGGGAAGCGGCGTGATGGTTAGTTAGTTAGTTAGGTATCTAATCACTAGGTGTGACATCGGTTGCACGAGCAAATGAGTTTTGGATAGTGGAAAGAGCCGCACACATATTCCAATTGAATGTTTCTCGTTAAGTGTTGAGTGAAATCCACTCCTAAAGTCCGCCGTCCACAAAACAAATGTCGTCCGACACCTCCGCCGCTCAAAATAAATAGAATCGTTCAGCCGCGACACCGAAACTCAATTTGGGCAACACCGACTGCCAAGCGAACACGGGACACAGGACACGGGACACAGGACACAGGACACGGGGTACGGGGCACAGAGCACGGGACACGGGACACGGTGGACTGGGACAGGACACGGGGCGGGTGAGCCGACACCTCGCTAATTGGACGACGCGGTCTGACGATAAGGCAGAATGAAGATATCAATATGAGCGGCGAATGAAGGTTTTACGCTTTGTTTTATGGGCTTGCGGCGCTAGGTGGCGCCTGATTCATTCTCTAATTTGTCGCGCTAAAACGAATACACTGAAATATTTGATCTACGCACCAGGGAAGATACCAGCTGTAAAAAACTATTTATTCGAGCCATTTATCATCGGGAGCAGGCAGAGATAACAACAGATAACAACAACAGATAACATGAAATGATTGAAGGCAAAAATGAACTACCAACTTCAATTGAAGTTTTTGTTCAATGAAATGAAGTTAATGAAATGAATGAAGGCTAAAATGAACTACCAACTTCAATTGAAGTTTTCGTTCAATGAAATGAAGTTAATGAAATGAATGAAGGCTAAAATGAACTGCCAATTTCAATTGAAATATTTGTTCAATGAAATGAAGTTATTGAAATGAATGAACGTTAAAATGAACTACCGACTTCAATTGAAGTATTTGTTCAATGAACAATGAATGAAGTAGGAACTGTTGCCAAAAGAAGTAGTTCTTTCTAGGTGGTCACATCGCTATTGCATTTATATAAACCATTACTTCGAGATAAACAAAGTTAAAAATTATATTGAAATTAGAATAAAATTTAAAGCATTAATACTTTTTTTTTTAAATTTCAACAATCTCAATAATCAACAATACAAAAATGAAACAGAAAAAGCCAGAAAATAAAAAGATAACGGTCACAACCGAGACTCAAACTCGGATCCTCTACTCTATCCAGGAATAACGCTTCAACCAATTCAGCCACTGTGACCTTATTAGGAACCGACGTTTTTAATCGATCTCGTACTTTTCATTGAAAATTATTGATATGGTTTTTCCTACGATTTGGCTGCCATCTTCGTAATGATAAACACATAAATTGATTTAATCACCTTCTCAGTTGACGTTTTGTCTCTTTTAAATTCATATTATCTCTCTCTTTCTATCTGTTCCTTTATTATTATTTGGATAATTTTTGTTTAATTTTAATTTTTTTTTGATTGCCGTTTTTGTGAAAAATCACCACAAGGGCGCTTTGCTTAAATTTAAATGTTATTCTATTGTTTTCTTATTTTTTTGTTATTTTATTTTATAATTTCTCCCTCTGTATGTATGTATACTCGTATATAACCACACACTGAGCATTTTTTTGTTTAGTCTAATTTTGTACCCTGATGATGCTTAGGCTAAGCGAAACCGGAGGGTCATAAAAATTAAAATTATATTCGTGGTCTCATACGGAGTTATTTTTTCATTTATTTAAATATGTCAAACGGCTTTATACATTTTTTAAAATTTTTTTAATTTTAGAAATGTCCTTTTATTTTTTACTTGATGTATATTTATGTATTTTAAAGCATTTTTTCAATTGTTACCCGTCTCAGAACAGACATCGTTTAGTGAGACGGCTAAAGCACATGTATTTGTAACAACTGATTTAATGCCCGGGTTGCAGGCAATGAAATGTAAAAAGACCTTCCGGACTGCGGTAGTGTTGAGATTTCCTCGGTGCAAATTTAAGATATGAGAGGGCATTAGAAGAAGACAATTACGTAATATCTCAAATTGCATTCCGTCTCTTTCAGTACTGATTACTACCGACTGACTCATTTTATTAGGGTTCAAATTTACATAAAACATAAAACTAATATAATTGAGATAAAAATCATCTTGATTTCCAAAACAACCTGAAACTTCGTTCGTTATGATTACAAAATGACCAATATTTATATAAGAGAACGACTACACTCATTTTAAATCCAACAACTTTAAAAATAGCCAATAAACCATCCCCAACCATACAAAACATCCCTTCAGTAAACGCCAACTTACAAAAAAGTTTAATCAAAATCACTTTGTTAAATTGGCTTCTCGTGAGAATGTTTTAATTTTTTTACTTTGGCTGTTTATTTAGAATGCCTATCACGCTTGTTAGTGGTGTTTTGTGTCCTTACATGCCACGTCCGGTCTTTTTGATAAGATAGTAAACGAAAAACATGAGCTGTGGTCATCGCTCCAGGGCCGGGGCTCTATATCACTTCGCCTTGGGAGGTTCACTGAGAAGATGAAAAATGAAATCCACGAAGTTACTGATAACTTTTTTTTAAAAATTCCAATTTCACTTAGTTTGGTATTAAAAACTTTTTTTCGTCACGTCAGAGTATAGGAATCGCAGCAAATTTTGAATTCGAACACAGAACTCATACAGATGAATTGCTTGCATACAGCTTGTTTCAAACTTGTGTTTTTTGACTTCATTCACTTGTTCGATCATTTTTTCGCTAGTAAAAACAAGTAGACGAGGGCACGACAAAATACTATTTCTTAGTGACTTTTCTTCAGAACATCACTGTCGGAAGCTCAGAGCAATAATATACAGGAGAGATAGCTTTGCGAAACAGTGTAGTCAGGATTGTTGTTTTTTTCCTGACTCGGGCGTGGCTAGGGTTTTATGGACACACATATTCCATCCGTTCATGGCAAATGTCGACGACATAACGTTTTCTTTAATTGTATTATATTCTTACGACTCTACCAAAACTTTGACTAGACCATGACTTGAATGTTCTCTCTTATGTTTATTTTGTCCTATTTTTTAAAACCGTTGAGTTATGCCGCATAACAAAACTTAGTGGGCGGAGTCGCCGGAGACGCGGGAGACGGAAAATATGATTACACACCAAAAAGTGGTGCGATATTGAGTGACAACTTGTCTTGTCTCTTTTTCTCTCACGGTTTACGACGTAAAAGTCCAGAGAAAGTGGTTTATTGTAAATTTGTATATGCTGGGTAAAAATATCTAGCTCTCTCTCCATATATATTCTTTCTCCAAGGTCGGCGGTGTATAAATATTCATCAATTTCCATAATCAAGTATGTGTTGTTCGCATCAACTCTAATTGCGAACAATTAGTATTATTATTCAGTTGATATAAGACTGTCACGACCTTGAAGAAACAATATATGGAGGGATAGCTAATTTGTTTTACCCAACCCATCCGAAATTGTAATAAATCACTGTTTCCGTGTTTTTACATCGTACACCATGAAAAAGAAATAGACAACAAATTTCTTGAACGGCTTCTATATACTGTCGTAATGTTCTTAAGCTGGTTATTTTCGCTGGTTAACGGCGGGACTCCGCCCATTTTTTATTTTGCCACTAAACTTGACACAACTAAACGGTTTTTAGGTTAGATGCTATATTTTGTTGATAAAAAATACTGTGAAAAAGTGGCTATACGAATACACAAAAACATTATGTCGATATGTGATATGAATGGATGTATACCGTAGCCTTAGTCTTAGCCACGCCCATTTGCGCCGAGTCATGTTAAAATCGTCAAAAACAAGTCCAAAACTGACTTCACTGGCTTTGGCTTGGGCTACCTCTTGTATACTCTAAGGTCACGACCAAAAGAATAACGGTGGTTGTTTTTTGGGGTAGTATCTGCCTGCCCTGATGGCGGACACTGCGAGGCTGTCTGAAACGTAGGCGCGAAGACGTATGTGACCCTATTCTAGTATGTTATTTATCCTATCTTTTGAGTATATTTTTTGCACATCTTCTCGGGGAAAGTTACTTCGTCGACTTGACCAAATTTTGGCAATGTTTTTGCTTAGAAGCACATCGTCACTGGAAATGCAAAAGGGCTTAAGCGAAACTTTGGTTAAAAAATCAGTTAAATATGCAATTAATCAGGTTTTTTTCTCTCATTGAATGCTCTGACTCTAGTTTGATTTCAACGATTTTTGTGGCCCTTCTGCCATCTAAAATACGTTTACCGTTCGGGAGAAGGCTTGACTCAAGCGACGCAAGTTTGGGATTTTTCAGCATTTTGTCGCTTTAGGTAGCTCGGTGAGAGCATTGAGTTACCTGGGTTAACTTTTTTTTCAAAATCCAACCAGGTACTGGAGACTTACGAATTTTATTGTAAAATAAAAAAGCTTTAAAGTGCTTTGGTGTAAACTTTCCAAAAGTACGCTTCAGCTTTTTTGAATTTACGGCGACCATATAAACATTTTAGGGCAGACTCGTCTGGCTAGTAATACGTCATGCGACTGTTTAGCTTGGCCGAGGAGAGTTTAAAGTGAAGCCACTTAGAACGCCCAGTGGTATATCCTTGGAGGACCTGGAGAGGTACCTTTGCGAAACAGTGTAGTCAGGGCGGTTGACTAAACTGACTCGATAGAAAGAGACAAATATACGTAAAAGGATGTTGGATAGCCTATTAGTTACCGCTCACATGTAATTCGGACATTTTTCATAAACATGTTTGAACGCATTAATCAAAACAATATCAATACACGATTACAATGATTTAACTTACTAACTAACTAACCATCACGCCGTTTCTCCGCAGGGGTAGGCAGAGAGGACGGACCGCCATACAACTCTGTCTTGGCACACACTTCTTGCTTCATTTACATTCATACATCGTCTCATACATACTCTTCTGTTATTCTGACTCTTCACATGACCCGATTTGATTTTGATTATTAGTATTTGATTTACTTGATTGTGCCATGTCTTTCTCGGGCGTCCTCGACTTTTTCTTACATTCACTTTCGCATCATATATTCTTTTCACACTCCTTTCTTCGTTCATTCGCTCTACATGCCCAAACCATCTAAGCGTCCCTTTCTTGATCCTATCCATTACGCTCACATCAGCCTTGCATTCTTTCCGGATATCCACATTTGTAATACGGTCATACATGGTTTTACCGCACATCCGTCTCAAAGATCTCATTTCCACAGCATTCAGTCTACTTTCATCCTTCCTCTGCCAGTTCCATGCCTCACTGCCATACATCAGGGTTGGTATAAGCACTCCATTGTGGACTGCTAGCTTCCGAAATATCACGGAAACGCTAATAACAGAAAGTTTGCCTAAATAATGATGTACTCTTTTTGTTGATTTTGTGTCTTTATATCATTAAAAATGTGAAAATTCTAAAGTTCGGTCAAAAACATTAAAAACTGTTGAAATAGCTCTGAAAAGTGATGTTTTACAATCTTTGTTTGGTCTTATTTGAACATTCACGCATAGCACATATCACCATCATGATTGATTTATTTGTAAAACCACTGCAAGTTTTTTAACCAACACAAACATAGGAAATAACCTCAAAATCCGTTGACGTAAGTTATGCGAGTCGACGATGTGAAGTTAGCGCGGTCGGAGAACATCCTCACATACTAAGAAGTGCTGCGATATTATGTGACGACTTTTCTTGTCTCTTTCTCTCTTACGGTATACGACGTAAAAACCAGGAGAAAGAGATTTGTCGCAAATTTGTATAGGTTGGGTAAAAATATTTAGCTCTCTCTCCATATATATTCTTACTACAAAGGGCATATCTAATGATATATCAATGACTACCTACCAAGTTATTGGCCATCTCTTATGAAGGCAGAATTAAAGAAACTTCCTCAAAGGAAATTTTAGCTCTAGTTCATCACTGTCTCCGCCTTCACCGTCTTTATCTTCTCCTCACACCCTCGAGCAGGGTTTGATCTCTCAATATCCGTACAGAGTGTGCACTGGCGAGTGTCCAGGGTCCAGGGTACGTCCCGCGACGGAGGTATCTTTCCGCCTGCCCCGGCGGAGAATTAATCTACGAGATTAAGTGAATTCGTTTCCAATTGTTAATTTAGACTGACGAGCGGTGGAGTCGTGTTCGAGAAACTGATACGATGCGTTTCATTGATAAATAATTACACAAGGAAACTCAGTTTCACTACCCATATATATATACCTACTCACAAAAGATAATAATATCCAGTGAATACTCCATCAATTAAACCTACTCTGCGTAGGTATCATACGCTATTGTTAAGATTATTGTGAAACTGGTAATTCGTAGTAATATTCCATTTAATATGAATTTATAATAAAAAACCGTCTTTACCAGTCTGACGATGCCCGTTGCAAGGTGAAACCGGTCCGGTCAAAAATAAATAAAACAATGGTTTTATAATCATAAATTCATATTACTATTTTCAATTATTTTTGTTTTTTTGTTAAATAACTTTTAACGTGCGCAAATAAATTATTTAACGATATGACGTCTTGTCCCATTTATAGGTAACAAATTAACATTTCAAAGATACATAGCTCATGACGGTTGCATATTTAAAGAGTGGTCAAAAGGCGGCCAAAATACGATTTAAATACAGTCGAAGTACGATCACTAGATGGTCTAAAAGCGTGCAAATATAAGAAATTATTATTTTTTAAGCAAATAGTTTTATAATTTTTTATTTTAAATCTGCCCAATATGGATGCCATTTATAATTTCTGCACAGTACGGTATTTATTTTATATAGACCTTGTGAGCTTAAGGACGTCTTCAAACTAAAATGTAAAACAAATTTTAACATTAGACACATTGACGTTATAAATATTGAAAATATGTTTTTCTGTCAAAATTATGTACAATTTTGATATTCACAAACATAATACAAGGCCATGCTAAGAAATCCGACTACCAGACAAGAATAAAGCCAACACACAAAATAGCTTACTATTTAAAGGGATGAAATCTTATAATGCGCTGCCGGAAACCATCCAAATTATGCTATTTAATAAATTCAAAATAGCCTGTAAGAACTATTTAAAATTCATATAAATCAAAGTAATAAGTAGTTTATAAGTAAAAATATTATTTAGTAATTTTTTTTTTTTAAAATAATTAGAAACTTTTTAAACTTTAATGTACAAGTAACTAACTAACCATCACGCCGTTTCCATGCAGGGGTAGGCAGAGAGGACGGACCGCCATATAAGTCTGTCTTGGCACACACTCCTTGCTTCATTTACATTCATACATCGTCTCATACATACTCTTCTGTTATTCTGATTCTTCACATGACCCGATTCAAGTATTTGATTTACTTGATCGTGCCATGTCTTTCTCGGGCGTCCTCGACTTCTTCCTCCATTCACTTTCGCATCATATTCTTTTCACACTCCTTTCTTCGTTCATTTGCTCTACATGCCCAAACCATCTAAGCGTCCCTTTCTTGATCCTATTCATCACGCTCACATCAGCCTTGCATTCTTTCAGGATATTCACATTTTTAATACGGCTATACATGGTTTTACCGCACATACGTCTCAAAGATCTCATTCCTCAAGTAACTAAGATAAAATAAATTAAAATAAAACTAAAAACAGCCCGAGCATAATATTTTAATGAAGCAATGACATAAATATACATTAGAGCGAACATTCAAGTCGAAAAAATATAATAGTAAAAAGACATAGAATATATTAAAATTATTTTCCTTTCCTGATCCACGCTACGTTCATAAAGTGGTCCCTTTCTCGACAACTCTGCCTGCTTTCTGAATGAACGTATGCAGGTTCGAGTCTTAACTGGCGCTAGGTGAAAGATGATCCTGATACGGTGTCCGGAAACACGTGGTATAATAATTCTAATAATAATAAACCTCACGTTTCTTTTTCTGTCCCGCAAAGAAAACCTTTGTGGGACCGAGAAACCTTTTCACGTTTGTGCCTTTAAGTTTTTTTTCCAACTGTCTGCAGAGCGCGGTACATTGGTGAATATTGCAAGAGGGAAAGAAATGAGGAAGGGGTTGGATTAGAAAATTAATGCTTCATGCTAGTCACGCTTCTGCCTTGTCTCCTGGCCGCGTACCGATTCTAAAGGAATAATTACCCCAGTTTTTTCGGAGCACATTTTATTGAAATACTAGTAGAACAAACACAGCATTATTACTTCACTCTTTTGTTTAAAATATTGCAATATCTGACAAGTTGTCATGTTGTTTTGTGCATCTTTAAATTTTATACCTGCTGTTCGTATAAGTATCGTAGGCAGAATCGACACAAACAAATTACTCAAACAGATGCTTTGCTTGCATACATCATGTTTCAAACTTATTATTCTAATTTAAATAAAAAATGTTTTAGTTTTAAGCCACTTTATTTATTCACATATAACATTCGACCGGTTTCGGTTACACTTAACCTACTTCAGGAAAGTATATTTATAAACTATTTATAATATATAATATATATATATATATATCACCATCATATATTTGATTTATATACATATATATATATATTTAATATATATATATATATATATATATATATATTATTTGTTTATATATATACTTTCCTGAAGTAGGTTAAACGAAAAGTCGAATGCGATGTGAATAAATAACTTAAAATTTATTTAAAATGTCAAGCTACAAAGTGATTGCTTCCTTCGATAAACTTATTATTCTACTTAAAAAAAAAATAGTTTAATCTAAAAATAAAAATTATAATTAAATTTGATAAAAAGAACACCCTTCGAAAAAACTGGAAGAACTTTTTTTATTTTTCAAATTCGAGGAACATATTGTAGACCTTTATCTCTTTGGGGCTACAAATAAAAAGTAGCCTTAACAAAATAAAGGCTGTTTATCCGTGACGTTTTGTGGGGATATCACTATCAGAAGTGTAAACATATGCACCAATACACACAATCCTAATTGCGGGTTGTTTGGTTCAGCTCTAATTGAGTGACTTATAACTAACAGTGTTTACTGTAACGATACATTTTTAGGTTCTGTTTTTTTATTGTACTTTAACATTTCACTGAACCCAGTTTCTACATATTTTACTAACATACTTGTTTTATAAGATATTATTATTAACGATCGCATCAAAATTTGTCATATTTTTTTTAAATGTTTTAAATCTTTAAAGATAGTAATAAAAGGTGCCAATGTCTTATAAATGTTCTCATTGATTTGTGGGTAGTAGGTAAGTTATTATCTTGAACGACACGGAGAGGTACCTTTGCGAAACAGTGTAGTCAGGACGGTTGACTTTATACTGACTCGACAGAAAGAGAAAAACATTTATATTAAAGGATGTTGGATAACCTATTAGTTACCGCCCACATGGAGTTCGGACATTTTTAATAAACACATTCAACAAAACAATATCAATACACCATTAAAATAATTTATAAAGTCAAAATATCACACAAACACTAATAACAGAAAGTTTGCCTAAATAATGATGATCGCTTTTTATTGATTTTATGTCTTTATATCATTAAAAATGTGAGAATTCTAAAGTTCGATCAAAAATATTTAAAACTGTTAAAATACCTCTGAAAAGTGATGTTTTATAATCTTTGATTGGTCTTATTTGAAAAATTTTGCATAATACGTCATATCACCATCATGTTTGATTTATTTTTATAACTACAGGCAGCATTTTAATCAAAAAAAATAAAGGAAATAACCTCAAAATCCGTTTAAAGTAAGTTATGCGACTCGACGATTTAAAGTTAGCGCAGATGGAGAACATTCTTACATACTTAGAAGTGCTGCGATATTATGTGATGACTTTTCTTGTCTCTTTCTCTCTCATGGTATACTATGTAAAATCCCGGAGAAAGTGATTTTATCACAAATTTGTGTAGGTTGGGTAAAAATATTAGCCATATCACCTTGTACCGTAACTCCAAGGTTATTATACAAAATTTCCGAACACCCTGTATAGCCCATTCAGACAGTGGTGGGTAGGGGTAAGTTTTGGCTATGTCCGAGCCGCAAGATTGATCTTTTAATAATATCGGAGATAGCATCTTACAACTAACCTCGACATCCCGCTAAGGTGTGCTCTTGATATCTCCGAACAGGGGTGTTGTTGGAACTTTAAATTTAAAATTATTATTTATATACTAAAAGATAGAGTAAGATAACATTTCATTTTGTAGAATAAAAATAATTTTTAAAAATCCACAATCGAGGAGAAATATTTGCATATTATTTTAAACACATATATGTATTTATATATTTTAATATGAATACCGCACAAGAGTCTCAACTGCTCCAAACCGTCTAGAGCCAGTGGCAATGGCATCTCCGATAGGGGTATGTTGTGAGGCTGAAGGTAGTGGGGAGAGGAAGGAGATGAAGATAGGGAAGGTTGGGAAGTGCCTGGCTATTCAGATCTGGTCACCTAAACACGGCTAAAGCCATTTCAAGCAACGTTTCGATTCTGAATGGTGGTCTTTCACTAGGGCGATACCGCGAGTATCTACCACTCTGGAACGTTCCGCAAATATATTTTTATTTTTTATTTTTATAGGAATTTATAGGAATTAAATGTGTTATGACACATATTAATTAAATAAAAGTTATTGTCGCACGCCGGGTTTGAACCCGCGACCTTTGGATTCGTAGTCGAGCGTCTAACCACTTACCACTCGACCATGGAGGCCGTCATATACATACATATTCTACACTGTTTTTTTTTTGTACTATGAAAGAACAACGTAGACAGTTTTATTGTTACTTCGTTCGAGTTTCACCATATTTTTTTCAATAATCATTTTTTCTGATTCAGCTAAATAAAAAATTCAAATGTTTACAGCTGATGGTGGAAATGATGATGCCAGCTATTTTTTTGTAGAAATTCAAGCAGAAAAAGCTTTGAATTTTTCATGATGCCAAGAGCTCACTATTCGACTCTTTTTGCTACATATGTTTTTCTGAATTAATTTGTCAATTTAGGTACTTAATCATATTCTTCCTTTAATACCATTTCCTGTTGGTTTTTTTGTCGGTACAACTGTCTATTTTCAACTCTTAGCGTCATTTAATTCATCTTCTATAACGCTGTGAAACATTTATTTAAGTGTCAAAAATGAATAAATAAATGTGCCGTATTGTTTGTTCCATGTTTATCAATTTATAGAATATATATTTTTTTCTTTTAAGAAATTTGGCGAAATACAATTCATAATTTAAAAAAAAAACATGTTTTTGATAAAAAAAAATGGTTAACTTACTAATTGACTAACTAACTAACCGCCACGCCGATTCTCCACAGGAATAAGCAGAAAGGACATATCACCATACAACTATGTCTCGGCACACACCTCTTGCTTCAGTCACATTCATACGTACTCTTCTGTTATTTTGACTCTTCCCATGACCCGATTCAAGTATTTGATTCACTCGATCATACCACGTCTTCCTTGAGCGTCCCCCACTTCTTCCGCATCATATTTTCTTTTCACACTACCTTTTTCGTCCATCCGCTTTACATGCCCAAACCATCAAACCGTCCCTTTCTTAATTCTATTCATTACGCATACACGAGCCTTGCATTTTTTTCGGATATCCGCATTTTTAGGACAGTCATACAAGTGGTTTTACGCACACACGCCTCAGGGATCTTATTTCCACAGCATTCAGTCTACAATCATCCTTCCTCTGCCAGTTCCATGCCTCACTGCATACATCAGGGTTGGTAAAAGCACTCCATTGTGGACTGCTTGCTTCGCTACTTTGGTCAATTTCACTGGCGCCAACAGCGTTCAGACCTCCATTAATGGAGTTTTCTGCATTCCCCCTTCTTCCAATATCCTCATCAGTCTTTCCGTCTCTCTAGAACGCACTTCCCAAATACATAAACTCCTCGTTTTGCTCCAAGTACCCATTATTCACAATTATATTGCACGCTGTTCTCGTACTCTATCTTTCAAACTCTAACTTCTTAAAATGTTTCGGTAGTTCAATTATCACAGACGTTACTCTCGGAAAGAGTAGAGGTTTCAAGTCCAAGTCTCGGCCGCAACCTTATTCTTTTTAGTAACTTCTTCTCCTGTTTTATTTTTCGTTAAAAAAATATTGATATTATTTTAAAAATTT
This sequence comes from Drusus annulatus, assembly GCA_022651775.1. Taxonomy (NCBI): domain Eukaryota; kingdom Metazoa; phylum Arthropoda; class Insecta; order Trichoptera; family Limnephilidae; genus Drusus; species Drusus annulatus. Next base: position 467,494 of record JAGWCC010000331.1, read on the forward strand.
GTATACTTTGCCCTTGTTTCAAATAGTTCCCAATTCGCTCCTTAAATCTCAATACTCAATAGGTAGGTCTCCTGGCGCCAAGTGACCCCGTCAATTACACGCCATTAGCCCACCTCACCCCGCCAGTCAAACCTGCCCTGAGTTCCCCTACCCCGCTGCGGACCAAACCCAACCATCCCATAGACACTACAAACACTTATAGGCCGGCCCTTCAATGTATGAATGGTCCTCAGAGATATCGTTGTTCTAGGGTCTCATAAATTTCGTATGGGTAAAGTAGAAAATAATGATCCGCCGTAACTAACTAACCATCACGCCATTTCCCCGCAGGGGTAGGCAGAGAGGACGGACCGCCATATAACTCTGTCTTGGCACACACTCCTTGCTTCATTTACATTCACACACCGTCTCATACATACTCTTCTTTTATTCTGACTCTTCACATGACCCGATTCAAGTATTTGATTTACTTGATCGTGCCATGTCTTTCTCGAGCGTCCTCGACTTCTTCTTCCATTCACTTTCGCATCATATATTCTTTTCACACTCCTTTCTTCGTTCATTCGCTCTACATGCCCAAACCATCTAAGCGTCCCTTTCTTGATCCTATTCATAACGCTCACATCAGCCTTGCATTCTTTCCGGATATCCACATTTTTAATACGATCATATATGGTTTTACCGCACATACGTCTCAAAGATCTCATTTCCACAGCATTCAGTCTACTTTCATCCTTCCTCTGCCAGTTCCATGCCTCACTGCCATACATCAATATTTTATAAGTTGGGGCAGTGTTAAAATATTTTGAAAACATTAACATCTCTCTGATACAGGGCCAAAAAACACACTAATATACCCTAGGTAGACAGGATAACAATATATCTAATATCTTCAAAGATTTACCAAAAATAATTTTACTAGTCACATAACGAGGAGCGACTGATTGTAACTCAACCATTGAGCTAAGTCACAAATCTTTGACCTAATTTATCTTTGACCTAAGTCGCAAATCTTTAAATTGGTTTTAACTCGATTCCTTTGTCTGAATCGAGGTTTTCATTGATGATGTGATGAATTGTTTACTGGTTTGGATTAACACTTCTTGGTTTGACTTTCATATACTATTTTGATATTTTGTAGATGCGATGAACTTAGATTTAATGTCAAAATGCGTATTTTCGGCGGCCATCTTGAATTTAAAATCGTGGGGAGCTTGGAGGTGCGCCAAAGTCGAATATAATGGCGAAATGCCAATATAATAATTTCGTTCAAACCATAGCTATGTTTGATTGAGATCAAAGGTTTTCATAGCCATTGATAAATCCACTGACTCTCTCGAGTGTGCTATGGGTACATTCGGGATAGTAGATAATATTAAAGTTTTGGCCAATTCCTCATATATTAATATAGGAAATGCCCTAAACTAAGCTCTATCGCATCTTTCTGGTACATCGATCGTAGATATTAGTGATTTAAAGGTACTGTGATAAGAGACAATGACCTCAATATTTTGATAATATCAAATTTGACTCCGTGTCCAAAGACCAACATGAAATAAACCAGAAAAAAAAACATTAATATGCAAATAAAGTCAGTGGTCTATTGTTACTGGCGACAGTTAAACAAGAGACAACTGAATGGTCTACTGAAGTCTAAAAGGGTTTGCAGCAACACAGTCAAATCAAATAGAATAAAAATAACCTGGCAATTAATTTAAGACAATCCAACTCATGATCCAGAGGACGATTGATATGAGTGACTGGCAAGAAAAACACCCCTGATGATGGCCAACCTCCGAATCTCCAACGAAAGAGGGCACCAGAATAACAATTATAGAAGACAGGACCAATGTAGCATGACGTAATTTTAAAATATATATTTTGTCTCGTGACCTTTATTTAAAAAAAAAAACCAGCCTAATAGACCTATCTTCGTCTGTTGAACAATGGACAGTGCGGGGCTATTAGAATAGATGCGGTAGTAGATAAGGACAATTGAATGAAGGTATCAATGAGAGAAGTCGTAGACGAAGGACGAAGGAGGTGTAGGAATGATCCTTTTAGATAGTTTAATGCGTGGTCATTAGTTGAGTCTTCTGTGAATGAACTATTTGATTCAGGTGGGTAGTTAATTGGACCTAATTTGCACACTAACCTATCTTAACCATTTTTTGTAAGCATAAATATTTTTTTCAAACAAACGGGTAATGGCACTCTAGTATTTCTTATGTTTTTAATGGTGCAGTCTTGGAAATAAAGCAAAACATGTGTTGATAGTTTTAGTTTTATTTATTTTATATAAGTTACTTATACTTTAAAGTTTACAAAGCATACAGAATTTATATTATTATTATAAGATATAAAACTAGCTAAAAAAAAAACAAAAAATAGCTTTCTATACAAAGGGATGAAATCTTATAATGCACTGCCAGAAACCATCTAAATTATGCCAATCAATAAATTCAAAATAGCCTGTAAGAACTATTTGAAATACATATAAATCAAAATATGTCATACATAATTGTATATGTTGTTTCTTTCTCGTTATTTTTGTGGTTTCTTTATTATCAATTCTATAATTAATAACTTCATATACAATTATTGCTATATTACTTTATTGTTACACTTGCTATACTATGTACTACCTAGCTGTTGAATTTTTTTCATAATTTTTCGCTTAAAAAAGCAAAATATTTTTTTAATTGCTGATTTGACCTTCTAATATATTTTTGGTTAAATTAAATGTTATCAATTGAATTTGTTTATTCTACTAAGTAAATTTAACATAGTATATGTTTGTCTTAAGCTACTTTTTCACTATTTTTAAAGATTTAAAAAAATTTTTATTTATTCATATTAAAATTATAATTTTTCACTCCGTAGAACTATGAATATTTCTTTTGGGTGGTATAATATTCTTTGTCTTTTCAATTTCATTTTTTATTGCAGTAATTCACTAACATGGTTTAAAATTTATGTTTTAATGAAACACAATACCCGTTTTCCTGCCAAAGAATTGTTATCCCAGGAATTGTTGATGAAACTTTTTGAAAATCCTTAGAGATAATCCTTAGAAAAAAATACCTTATGAAATTATTTTATTGTTTTTTTCCTTTAGGGTATTCAGAGTAGACGGTGGGTGCCAACAACTCTCTCTAAATCTCTCCCAAATTAATGCATTTTTAACATATCTCTATTTAATATGTAGCAAAAGTTGAATACAATACGATTTATAGTAAAATAAAACATTTCTTGATCCGAGCACTTGTTACTAAAAAATGTTTATTACCTTTGTTATGTTACACTTGTTTTGCTATACTATGTGCTCTTACTGTAAAAGCCCAATGGGCGTTTATCAAAAAAATAAAAATAATAAGTAGTATATTAGTTAAAATATTATTAAGTCAAAAAGAAAAATTCAAAAATTAGATAATTTTAAAACTTTAATGTACAAGTAACTAATTTAAAATAAATAAAACTAAAATCTCATTGAACAAGGAAGACAAAAACAAATAACATCTTACAATACAAAGAAATTGAATTACCTTAAATAATTCTTCATTGAGTAGGAGACACAATGTGACTGACGATGAAGTAAGTTTGTTTACCCCTTCTTAATATTTATAGGAGAACTTGCAGTGCAAAATATGGAATCACAAAGAGAAAGGGCAGCTTTGAGGCCTTCTTCCAGCAGGGAGTAGACAATGGTGATGATGAACCAGTCAGTGTATCTATTAACAGGTTGAAATTCCATTCTGTCCATTTGTTATAGAAACATTAGAACACAATAAAGGCACAGGTATCTGGTACAATGTCCGCCTAAAGAAACTTGTTTCTCCTTAATTGACCGTTTTTTATAGCACCAGGCCTTAGCCCGTGTTTTGTAAAGACTGGCTCGCGTTCTGTTTCTTTTTTCAGAACCAGTAATCGTCAAATATATTCAACATAAAACATTTTCTTACAATAATGCAAATTGACTATTATGCATGGCCTGTTCAAAAGAAAGGGTGAATTTTGAATTTTTGCGGGCTGTGTACATTCGATTATCGATTTTTTTTGTTATGTTGGTACACATATGTTTATCATATGTTAGCATTATCAGCCATTTTGGATTAGTGGTTTGTTTTTGACAACTGGAAAGGTTAGTCACGTTTTTGTGTGTTCTTCGATTTTTACTTTGAAAAAAAAATGGACATCCTGGTGAAATTGGATTTTATGTCCCTGATAATTTCACGCGAGGCCGCCAACACAGGCTTTTGTTTCTTCCCATGTGTAGAACTAACTTGCCAATGGTGGTGTCCCTGGGACGACTAACTAGGTTAATTAACTGCCTCGCAGGAAATTTGAATATACACACGAGCAACAAGTTCAAACAAGAACTAACTATTTAGTTTCAACTTTATTATCTACTTTTATAATTGTATAATCATGATTATAAATTTTGTGTGTATTTTTTAGCCCTTTTGCAATGTAATTGAAATAAAATTGTTTTTGCAAAATAAAATAATATTCTGCGTATATGAATTAATATAAAAAGATAAACATTGAAAAAATATGAATAAATATCTACTTAGATAAATAATTCAAATAAGTGATTTAAATATTAGAATGGTTTGCAACCACTGCTACAGCATCCGATATCAAACATAGTCCTTATCTCTTGTGGGACAAATTTGTACAGGCCTAATGGCACCAATTGGTCCAGAATGGACGCTAATTAATCTCGTATCTCTCATCCAAGGGCCCCTTTCTTTTATTTGTTCGTTCGCCCGGCGCGCGGCGCTTAGGCTCCAATTAATTGATACGACACTCCATTAACTCCAGCGCTTTATTGAATAGATTTATCAATTAACATATTATTGAAAATTTTCCATGATAAGTTAATTAAATATTAATTCCTGATTTATATAAGTTGCGGACATTTTGTAGGCTTTTACTATTTTTTATACCTGATTTAGACTCGTAATGAATAGGATCAAGAAAGGAACGTATCGATGGTTTGGGCATGTAGAGCAAACGGACGAAGAAAGGAGTGTGAAAATAATATATGATGTAAAAGTGAATGGAAGAAGAAGTCGAGGACGCTCAAAGAAGACATGGCACGATCAAGTGAATAAAATACTTGAATCGGGTTATGTGAAGAATCAGACCGCCATACAACTCTGTCTTGGCACACACTCCTAGCTTCGTTCACATTCATACATCGTCTCATACATACTTATCTGTTATCCTGACTCTTCACGTGGCCCGATTCAAATATTTGATTTACTTGAACGTGCCATGTCTTCCTCAGGCGTTCCCGACTTCTTCTTCCATTCATTTTCCCATAATATATTCTTTTCACACTCTTTTCTTCGTTCATTCGCTCTACATGCCCAAACCATCTAAGCGTCCCTTTCTTGATCCTATTCATTACGCTTACATCAGCCTTGCATTCCACATTTTTAATACGATCATACATGGTTTTACGCACACACGTCTCAGGGATCTTATTTCCATAGAATTCAGTCTACTTTCATCCTTACTCTGTCAGTTCCACGCCTCACTGCCATACATCAGGGTTGGTATAAGCACTCCATTGTGGACTGCCAGCTTCGCTTCTTTGGACAATGTCTTATTTGCGCCGACAGCGTTCAGTCCTCCATTAATGAAGTTTCCTGCACTAACCCTTCTTTCAATATCCTTATCAGCCTTTCCGTCCCTTGTAAACATACTTCCTTAATACATAAACTAATCCATTTGCTCCAAGTATTCATCATTCACAACTATATTGCACGCTGTTCTCGTACTCTCTCTTTCAAACACCATGACTTTGGATTTAAAGCGGGACTTTTATATTTATTAGTTCGAGCAAATTACACATGCAAATTGCACATATTTTGGCATTGTTGGAACAGATTTGCATACACTTAATCGGATGTTTACATAAACAACGCATGCATCGGAAGGCCAGGTTACAGCGGAGCTTTCCGTCCACATATTCCAACATACTCTGAACAAATAGATCTCCCCTCCCGAGCTGTATTGACAGAAGAGAGCGGGTAGAGAGTATCGCCTCTCGGAACCGCCTCTTGGCTCGTGGGTATCGGCGCATCCATCAACCGATCTCTATCGACGCAACAAGGAGAATCAATTACTGCATCACACCGCGATGGCGGCCGGACTGGACCATGTTGATAAAGTCCATGTCGATGATTGCGATACTGACAGCATCGTGGTGGCTTGGTACTGAATAGCTTGTTGAATAATGGAGTTATGTTGCGTTATGCGAAATGATTCAAATTACCGATTTAAAGTTTTTCTAAAAGAAGATTGCCCATTGTATGCGGACGATGCGGTGCCGATTGCCGACAGTATGGGAGACCTACAGAATAAACCAAGTATGTATGCAGAAAGATTTAATGATGAATGTAAGTAAGTCCAAAGTCATGGTGTTTGAAAGAGAGAGTACGCAAACAGCGTGCAATATAGTTGTGAATGGTGAATACTTGGAGCAAGTGGATGAGTTTGTGTATTTAGGAAGTACGTTCTAGAGAGACGGAAAGGCTGATAAGAATATTGAAAGAAGGGTGAATCCAGAAAACTCCATTAATGGAGGACTGAACGCTGTTGGCGCAAATAAGAAATCGTCCAAAGAAGCGAACCTAGCAGTCCACAATGGAATGCTTATACCAATTCTGATGTGTGGCAGTGAGGCGTGGAACTGGCAAAGGAAGGATGAAAGTAGACCGAATGCTGTGGAAACGAGATCCCTGAGACGTATGTGCGGTAGAACCATGTATGACCGTATTAAAAATGTGGGAATCCGGAAAGAATGCAAGGCTGATGTGAGGAGCGTAATGAATAGGATCAATAAAGGGACGCTTAGATGGTTTGGGCATTTAAAGTGAATGAACGAAGAAAGGAGAATATATGATGCGAAAGTGAATGGAAGAAGAAGTCGAGGACGCCCGAGGAAAACATGGCACGATCAAGTAAATCAAATACTTGAATCGGGTCATGTGAAGAGTCAGAATAACAGAAGAGCATGTATGAGACGATATATAAATGTAAATGAAGCAAGGAGTGTGCCCCAAGACAGAGTTATATGGCGGTCCGTCCTCTCTGCCTACTTATTTAATTTAATATTATTTAATTTTTAATTTCGGTCAGGTTTACAAAATAGTTCATGGTGATGCGTGTGGTACGCCCGAGTTGACACGATCACAGTACTCACATTGCATGCATTGCATTGCTTGCACATGCGTTGCTTGCATACACCTTTTTATTTGATAATTTCATCGAAAATGAAGAATTTTGTTTTTTCTAATATAATAAAAGGAACACGCTGTAAAGCTTTCCGAAAATTCAAATTCGATCAATGTGTAAACTTGTTGTCCCTTTCTTCCTAATAACAATATGAAAGCGTAAGCAAGATAAAATGCTATTACTCAGACCAGGACATCACTATCGAAAGTGTACAAATATGCACTTTTTTATTTTTATATGAATACCGCACAAGAGTCTTAACTGCTCCCAACCAGTGAGACCATGGTATCCTCAAAACGGGCAGTTTGTGAGGCTGAAGGTAGTAGGGAGGGGAAGGAGATGGGGAAGAGGAAGGTCGGGAAGTACCTGGCTATCCAGATCTGGTCACCAAACACGGATAAAGCGATTTCAAGCAACGTTTAGAATCTGAATGGTGGTCTTTCACCAGGGTGAAACTTAGAGTATCTACCACTCTGGAACATGCAAATATACTTGTTTTTACATGGATTAAATGTGTTATGACACATATTAATTGAATAAAAGTTTTTGGCGCACGCCGGGTTTGAACCCGCGACCTTTGGATTCGTAGTCGAACGTCTTACCACTCGACCACGGAGGCCGTCAGTGATTTCGACAAATCACAACACTCTTCCGATCGGAGTGCTTCCTTAAAAATATTTATTTCTAAAATCTTTGCCAGCTTTTTTTCCTTAGCCGACTGAAATGAGAAAATGTAACGCTACGAGTTCCGTTGAGTTACTGAGATTCAAAATTAAAACACAACTAATATATTTGGCGATACAACCTACTAATGTATACGGCTTTCAGCGCGAATTGCAAAAAAGCCTTGTCCTGTTAAGCTGCTATGGCCGTAAAAAGTCGAATTGATGACTTTATCACGTCCGCGGCACCAAATTTATCTGCGTCAAAACAAGAACACAGGTTTGTAGTGCGCTATCGTTTTGCCACGACACACGTCATTCGTATTTCTTTGGGGTTGTGTTGTTATGACACGATATTTTCGCGATTGTAAACTTTTAACCTCGATAATTTTTGCGGTGATTACCCAACTTTTATTTTCTTTTCATCTACTGGCAACTTTGGCAATGTCTCAAGGGCGGTCCTTATCACATAGGGGGACTACCGATAATCTCGGGAGAGGCCAGTACCTTCTTCTGGAGGAGTGCGATAAGGTCGTGTCTGATCTGCTAATTTCAGTGTTGTTAGATTTGGATTCAAATAATTTGTTTACATATATTTAAAAAAATTTATTTACGCCTTTAAAGGCTTTTACATACATGTTACATACATTTTTTTTAAACAATAACCTCATAAGTGCAAAAAATAATGAAAAATAAAATAAAAAAGAGTATTGAATAGCAGATACAAAAATAATCAAAATATTCAATAAATAACAGGCTCAAAATATTGTAAAAAGAAAAGAAAAAGAAAAAGAAAAAGAATAAAACTAAGTAACAGGTCTAACTATTAGTTTATCTCTACCAGATGATAACAACTGTACTAAACTAAACTTATAGTTTGATATGGACGTGTTAAATATATCAGCGACATCGGAGTATATGTTTCCCAAATGTTGTATTCGTCGCATAGGCGTGTTGAACTGTGAGGTTGAAGCAGAATTGATACAATAGTACGGTAGGTACTGCCTTGTAACAGTCCTGCTTGGAACATGAAATGAAATCAAGTTTAATAATTCAGGGCTGTCAATAATTGAATTTATAATTTTTTATATGTAGATCAAGTCGGTAATTATTCTTCGTTCAGACAATCTCAATAAATTAAGGTGACAAAGAAGATAATCGTAATTGATACATTCCCTTAAAATGCCCATTCTGAAGTTGATAAATCTTAAGAATTTATTTTGAACTCTTTCTATAAATAAGGTAAGTAATAGCGATGGGAAAAGCTTCACAGATTTGTGAATGCTTCACGAATTGATACTTCTTCAAAATGAACCCTTCACGATGAACCCTTCAATTGAAGTAACATATTAATCACAGAATTCCCCGTCGGGGGGGGTTGCTAGCGATAAATGTACCAAATAATAGTCACGTTTTTTTCTTAATAGTTTTATTCGGGACAGCTCTCCCAACCACATAACCCACTTCTCCATTATTATATAGCAAAAATTATACCGTGTAGAAAAACTACTTATTTCTTTCTTCTATGTGTGTATTGATGAATTGTCTATTACTAGTTTCTTGTCTATTGTTTCTCGATGACAGCTGCCCATATGTTTGAGTTGTTGTTGTTGGCGGTATCATGCCTTAAAAGGAATGATGTACAATAAGTATGCATAGCCTTACAGAGAATTTGCAAAAAGCAAATGTAGTAATTGCGAAATTTCCAGTTTCTGTAAGAGCGATGTGAACGTTTTTCAGGGCTTGAAGTACAATTTGAATATTTCTTACTGTACACAGTTTGACAGTTTGCTTAGCAATAGGGTGAATATTGCGCAAATGACGATTCATATTACAGGCATTGCCTCCCTTTATGGATATAACTTTAGAACAAAAGTTGCATTTGGCCTGGTAAATCTTAACTTCCTTAAAATAAGCCCATATTTCACTTTGCTTTCTCGTTTAACGGCCATCAATACTTTAGGTAGAGATTATATAGTCCTATAGACAAAACAAGCACAGAAATCAAAAGCAACTGTCACTGGTACGTGCGAGGGAACGGATAACTAAAAATATACTTCATTGCTTCATTCATTCTTCGAACTAAAATCGAAGGAAGAAGGGAATGAACAATTGAACTGTGGATGATGCAATATTTCAGTCTTTCGAACGAATGAAAAATTGAAGTTCGAAGTAGATGCCATAGATCGTTCAAGCAGGAGTACCAACTTAACCAACTTCAATTGAAGTATTTGTTCAATGAAAAATGAATGAAGTTGGGACTGCTGTCAAAAGAAGTACTTCTTTGAAACAGTTCTTTCAAAACTGTCACAACGCTAGTAAGTAAGGAAATGAATAACATAACTTGGTGCCCACACTGTTGAGTTGTATTCAATTTGACTCCTAACTAATGACATGTACAATTTTTTAGAGGTATGAATGTTTTTAAATTGATTACATATTCTTAATATAAAACCCAACATGTTTAAAGCTTTATTAGATGCGATTTCAATATGATTATTACAGTTTAGTTTTTGATCAAAGTATATTCCCAAATCATTTACTATGAAAGTATATTTTAATATAAACTCAATCTTAGTTAAGTAATCAATTTAGTGATTATTCCCGCTTCCTGCCTGGGTGGGCGAGCTTGCAGATCGAGGGATCTGCTCGCTTCCTCTCCGAATTGCAGATGTCGCATATCCATCGTATCCAGAGGGCCACGTATGGGCCAGGGGTATCGTTCATGTTTTATAATTTAGTTTCGAGTCTTATGTTAATCTATTTCTGATACAATACCACTAAATTCAGTAATGTAAATTCTAACTGAGTCCACAAAGAAGGTTATAAGCTTTTCCTAGAGCGTAGAATCAATTGTACAAATGAGGGGCTTAGATGAAGCAATCTCCAAAAACCGTTCTGTAGCATTGTAAACTTTTGAATGATTATTACAAAGAAATGGAGAATGAAGTGTACGCAAATGTTAGTGCACATTAAACTAGGAACAATTTGAAACAATTATCTCTAAATTTATCAACATATTCACAAAATAAAAGTGCATTAAACGTTAAATCAACTTTCCAATAAATAATTTAAAATGAAGGAGATTGCTGCCTTTACTTCTAAGCCCCTCAAATATAAATTTTCCATGGAAAGCCAATTTACAAGCAAAAGAGAATTACTTTTATTTCTACATTTTCCTCACTGTATTATTGTGTATGTGCTTTCCTTTTTCTAAAGAAGCGGGTTTTCTCTAGTCTGCCTAAAACGAACTGAAAACACGATTAGAACTCTCCGAGTGAGCTAGCTGCGGAGGTTTTGTAAGTATTTTTGATTACATGAGATATTACCTAAATAATGGGCAAGTGTAATAATTTAAAGATACGTCACGCGAGAATACCCGATGGGTTAGACGGGTAGTAAGTCGGCACCTATCAGTGTATAAACAGACGTGGCCATCAGCGTGATAATCAAGTGCCGTTTTATTTTGAAGTCGAGTCACCAGCAACTTGATATCAATCTTGGAAGCGACGTGAACGTGCTTGTCCACTCCACGATTTGATTAATTCATCTCTTACATTGTTTTCTAAGTGATTTTTTAAATTTAAAATATAAATTCATATGTTCACCGATATGTATTAATAATTTAAAATACCTTATAAACTATCACCCCTATCGTCTCATTCATGCTCTTCTGTTGTGTCGGCTTATCATAATCATTTAACTTTTTTAAATGACAGTAAAAATCCACATCTTCTGGTGAAGAAATGCCAAACAGGAGTAAAGGTGGGTGAAAATAAAGCACCATCCTGACTAAAAGTGTAATATATTTTTTTGTTTAGGCCTTGAAGGTTGCGTTTGCGAGATTGCAGGTAGGTAGAAGATAGTTGTATTATATTTCAATGGGGAAATCATAGAGTAGGGTGGAAATCAACAACCTCCTTTCTTTTTCCTACTCCTCCCTTCGCTCAAAATGGAAATTCGATAGTCCTACTGGCTTCAGCTGGATGTATTTGTGATTATTTTATTTTATTTATAACAATCTAACCACGTGACTGGCGAAAGGTTTGACAATTACTTGCTACGGGTAGGTTTATGAAACTTCACCGTTCTGTACCCGGCAATCCGTCTAACCGTCTGATCTAAAATATTACTTTTAATAATATCAATAATCTACAACACAAATATGAAACACAAAAAGCAAGAAAATTAAAAGACAATGGTCCCAACCGAGACTCCAACTCGGATCCTCTGCTCTATCCGGGAGTAACGCTTCAACCAATTCAGCCATTGGGACCTTATTAGAAACCAACATTTTTAATCGATCTCATACTTTTCACTGAAAATTATTGATTACTTATTATTTTTTTCAATATTCCTCATTAAAAATAAAATCAATATCCTAAAAAAAATAAGCATTAAAACTATTCTAATTTCAATAAAATATTACTATTATTAATTCTCTTCCCTTTTTATTATTAATCGTCTTCCCAAAATACCACAATGCGTGGTGGTCATGCTTGTTACAGCCGTCGAGGTGTGTCAGGGAACCTTTTTATTTTTGAGGATACAAAAAGATTTGCCAAAAGCTTACCATTCAATAATGTTCCCGAACATTCAAACTTCACTTAAATCGACCAAATAAGAATGTGGCGTTATCAAAAGATTAAGGCATTACATTAAAAAAAACTTAAACATAATAGGTTTTAACTAAATTTAATCCGTCTTAATAAAAATCAAAATAACGCCTTAAAAAACTCGTTTTTATTGAATTGAGATAAAAAAACATAAAGTGTTTGGACAGGTTTTAAAATAAATACGAAAGCCTATTGGAATAATAATATTAAGGAGATAATTTGGGTAATATATGTTGCTTTTATCTATTTTACAATGTTCGTTACGGGATATTTATTTAAATGCTTCGCCTTAACAGCATGTTAGAGTAATTGATTGATTTACATGCCGGCCATTATCGTGGTCGCCTCGATACGACGGTTTAATGCAATAATTCCATTAGGTGCTTTCGTCATTTTAATACGACAACGTTTTATTTATCATTATATTATTATTGAATCCCCAAGTGGTTATTAGTTCATTCGGACGAACAAAAACTTTCTGTAATCGTGACCTAAGTTTAAAATTACGATTCACAATGATGTTTTCTCTGTTCTTCTGTAGGTAAGGCATAGAAACTTGCACACGTAACCAACCTTTCACATGAAAGATAAAAACCTTTGGAATATGGATAGATATACATATTTATTTAACAAATATCTCATAAAAACGGTCATTCACCAAATACATCAAGAGATGAATGATATAAAAAATATTGTAGATACATGCAAAGTGTAATAAAATAATCTAAATATTTGTTTAAACCCCACATACAGACAAGGTATTATATATCCGAAGGAGTTAAATGAGTAAAAACTGAAGTAGTGTGACGCATTATATATTATACAACAACGCAATTAATGTGAGCAATGAAAAAAAGATAAGATGTAAGAGAGGTTCACTCTTATACACATGTTATGAGATAATCGTTAAGTGTAAAAATGTGTGTAAAAAATATTTTATTTAAGAGTATGTGGATCGTTGTGTACCTAACAGTCACTCTTGTACGTACATCAAAAGATAGTGACAGAACTCTATATATGTGCATCTAAATATATCTAAGGTAGATGCAGCTTCATTGAATAGTTTCATCGCTTTGTATATTGGCGTGTTTTTGTAGAAATACATGGCACTATCAAGTAAATCAAATACTTGAATCGGGTCATGTGAAGAGTCAAAATAACAGAAGGGTATGTATAAGACGGTGTATGAATGTGAATGAAGCAAGAGTGTGTGCCAAGACAGATTTATTTGGCGGTCTGTCCTCTCTACCTACCTCTAGTTAGTTAGTTAGTAGTGTTTTTTGTATGAGGAAGTTCTTACTTTCGGCGTGTAAAACGTCACATGATGCCTCGCACGAATGTACTTACTTGGGGCAAAAAGTTATTCTCCTTCAGTATATATGGGTTATAAATACCTCCAGAAATCAAATTATGAAAATGTTTACCCAAAAACATCTTCCGGCGGGCTTGCAGGGTGTAAAAATCTAGCATTCCGCCTAGTAAGTGCATCCTCAATATTTCTTTGGCAGATATGGTTACCAGTTTAGAAGTTCTTCATCGAATGACCAAATATGGTGAATTGTACCAGCTAGACTAGACTCAGAAACAATGAATTGCTTTTCCTCAATTATCACTCTACTAATTATGGGTATCGTTCTCCACTGTCCAGAATGTCGAGACTTCTTAACTCAAGCCATGGTCTTGAAATTTTTGGTACCAGTCTAATTGATTTTCGTCATTCTTTACGACTCTACCAAAACATTGACTTGACCTTGGCTTTGATTTGAATGTTCTTTCTTGTGTATATTTTATTCTATTTTTGTCATTGCTTCATTATAATATGATGTATGTGCTGTTCTTTCTCTGTTGCTACTTTTTCCTATTTCGTGTTAGGTATTTTTTTTTGTATTTGGACAATAGTCCGTTAGTTTATAAATAAATAAATAAAACAATTAAACTCCAGCAAATAACACTATCACACATAATCCAATTGCAGATTACTCAATGTCAGATTACCCAGGGGTAGATTAATGAAATACTCTAACCAGAGGAAGAATCCGCACTTCGTGGCTCGTGGCAAAAAAACGTAAATAGTTGTTACGGCCTGCAGCCTGCAGGGTGAAGATTGCCTTGATGATAGCCAATCTCCGATGGAAGAGGGTAGCAGAAGAATAAGAAGAAGAACTATTGTATCAGTGAGTGGTATTCGGTTATGGAGTTAGGTGGCACAGAGTTCATAGATTTTTTTAAATATTTTTTTTATGGTGAATACCGCACAAGAATCCCAACTGCTCTCAACCGTTTAGAGCTAGTGGGACTATGGCATTCCCAGTCTGGGTATGTTGTGAAGCTGAAGATAGTGGGGAGGAGAAGAAGATGGGAAAGAGGAAGGTTGGGGATATCTGGCAATTTAGATCTGGTCACCAAACACGGATAAAGCTATTTCAAGCAACGTTTCGATTCGTTTCGTTATAGGCTTTAATACAAATGTTAACATTTTTAGTTTATTTTAAAACAATAACCTCATTAGTGCAAAAAAATATTGTAAAAAAAATAAAAAAAGAGTATTGAATAGCAGATACAAAATATTAGAGATGAAAATAACTAATAATATTTAATAAATAACAGATTCAAATATATTGTAAAAGAAAAGAAAAAAATAATATTAAATAACAGATCCAACTATCAGTTTAGCTCTGCCAGAAGACAACAACTTTACTAAATTAGACTTATAGTTTGATATTGACGTGTTAAATATATCAGCGACATCGGAGTATGTGTTTCCCAGCTGTTGCATTCGTCGCATAGGCGTTTTGAATTATATAATATTGATTAAATAAAAGTTATTTACTCACGCCGGGCCTGAACCCGCGACCTTTGAATTCGTGATCGAGCGTCTTACCACTCGACCACGGAGGCCGTCAATAGATACCTATGCTGTCATTTAAAAAAAATATTCTACGAGGTATAATAGCTGTATACGCGCTGCCGAGAGGTTTCGACAACTTTCGTGCAAAAAATAATGACATTTATTTTGTGTTGACCCAAACAACACACACGTAGGATTGAATGTATTGAGGAATATGTACTCGTATACACTTTTGATATTAAAATCTGAGACAAAAATGCACTTTACCGATTCCGATATGTAAAAAAAAACAATAGGTCGGCCAAGTTACAAATACCTAGGAGTAAAATTCTGTAATAGCTTAACGGAAAAAATAAAATTGATTAGTGATGATCTCAAAGAATTAAAAGTACAATTGAAAAACTGCACTGAAAACATAAAATAAATATTTTTTTAAAATCATCACAATAGTTTCTAGTAACAAAATAAATAACACCTCCTCATACACACAAGCATAGCTTTTTTATGAGGGTACTTTATAATGAAAAATCAAAAAAAAAAAAAAAAATTATATTAGTATAACATTTTACAATATTATGTATTATTAAAAATAATGTCCTTACGAAACGTCACTTAGAAACAGTATTTTGTCGTGCTTTTGCCTATTTATTGGTTTTAGTGAAAAGGGGAGAACAATTGTATGGTATACACTGTTCGAATTTGAATATTCGAAAAGTTTTTATATTTTCTCCTTTTGTAAAGAATTTTCTTTTCCAAGTTCGAAACGTGCTGTATGCAAGCAATGCATCTGTGTGGGTAGTGTGTTCGTGTCAACTCTGACTGTGATTTCTATTTCTGTACAATTAAGTATGGAACCACTGCAATCCATATTAATGTCTACTTACTTTATACGAGTACACAATTGAGTTTCAACTAGCAAATAGATAAATGGCCTCCTTGGTCGAGTGGTAAGACGCTCGACTACGAATCAAAAGGTCGCGAGTTCAAACTTATATTGAGAGTCGCGAGATCAAACTATTCTTTGATCCATTTTTTTCAAAAGTAAAAAATCGAAGAACACACAAAAACGTGACTAACCTTTCCAGTTGTCAAAAACAAACCACTAATCCAAAATGGCTGATAATGCTAACATATGATAAACATATGTGTACCAACATAACAAAAAAAACGATAATCAAATGTACACAGCCCGCAAAAATTCAAAATTCACCTTTTCTTTTGAACAGGCCTCCTACATCGAAAAGCTAGCAGTTTTTGATACCAATTTTATTATTTTATTTATATTAATTTTTCTATTTTTTTAATAATATTTATTTATGCTAGGTTTTAACAGATGTTCTCATTTACGTGAAAACAATCCAGTTATAAACATTCTGTTAGTGTACAATAATTAAAAATGTAATACAATTAGCCCAAACAATGTTACATATCCAAGCAATAGCAGGACATTTTTTCTGAAACTGTACAAATCATCGACAAAAATGTCTACATTAGTACACTCTATCCTATTATACAGTCGGCGTCACACTTCAATCAGTCTGTGTTCGGCTATACTACTCTGTTGATTTCGTGTTTCTCTGTGTTGATGGATGATTTGAATGTATGATATTTGTGAGTTTTCGTAGAGAGAGCTAATATTTTTTATTCAAAAAACATATTTATGTGTATGCTGCACAAGAGTTCCAAGTGTTTACAACTGTCCGAAGCCTGTGGGACTATGGAATCCACAATTGGGGTATGTTTTGAGGTTAAAGGGAGGGGGGAGGGAGAGGAAATGGTGGAGAGGAAGGTTGAAAAGTATCTGACTATTCAGAACTAGTCACCAAACACGACTAAGGTTATTCAAGCAACGTTTCGATCCTGAATAGTGGTCTTTCATCAGGGCGAAACTGAGTTATATTTGTATATTTTTTATTTTTTTTTATAGTTTATATCGCACAAGAGTTCCAACTGCTTCCAACCGTCTTGAGCCAGTGAGACTATGGCATTCCCAATTGGGATATGTTGTGAGGCTGAAGGTAGTGAGCAGGGGAAGAGGAAGGTTGGGAAATACCTGGATATTCAGATCTGGTCACCAAACGCTGCTAAAAGCCATTTCAAGTAACGTTTCGATTCTGAATGGTGGTCTTTCACCAGGGCGATACTTAGAGTATCTACCACTCTGGAATGTGCCGCAAATAAACTTTTTTTTATTATTTCATATGAATTAAATGTGTCATGACACATATTAATTAATCAAAAGTTATTAGCGCACGCCGGGTTTGAACCCGCGACCTTTGGATTCGTAGTCGTGCGTCTTACCACTCGACTGCGGAGGCCGTCAAAAATTGAATTAGTAAAAATAAAATTAAATAATAATCAATTTAAAGTAAAATAACACAAATTGGTTCAGTATAATAATTTTGCGCACGCCGGGATTTGAACCCGCGGCCTCTGGATTCGTAGTCGAGCGCTTTAACTACTCGATCACGGAGGCCATTTGTATAGTTTTGTGTCATAGTAGGTGAAATGTCTCTGTGAATATGTAGTGTTCTTTTTTGGTTTTTAAATGTCTCTGCAACTGGGAGGTCTAGATAATGTACCTTGCCAATGTGATATTTAGATTATTTATTTTATTATTTATAGACGGCCTCCATGGTCGAGTGGTAAGGCGCTCGACTACGAATCCAAAGGTCGCGGGTTCAAACCCGGCGTGCGCCAATAACTTTTATTTAATTAATATGTGTCATAACACATTTAATTCATATAAAAATAATAACAAGTATATTTGCGGCACGTTCCAGAGTAGTAGATACTCTAAGTATCGCCCTGGTGAAAGACCACCATTCAGAATCGAAACGTTGCTTGAAATGGCTTAAGCCGTGTTTGGTGACCAGATCTTAATAGCCAGGTACTTCCCAACCTTCCTCTTCCCGATCTCTTTCCCCTCCCCACTCCCTTCAGCCTCACAACATACCCAATTTGGGGATGCCATAGTCTCACTGGCTCTAGACAGTTGGGAGCAGTTGAGACTCTTGTGCGGTATTCATGTAAAAAATAATAAAAATAAACCATTTTTCCTACTTCTGGCTGATTTTCCAGATTCAATTCGTTCTTTGAATCAACCACGAAAAGGTTTAGTCCAATCTCCACAGATCCAATACGACAGCATTCCTCGACGCCTTTTGTTTATCGCGCTCGGAAAAAAAGCTACAAGGAATAAAACACCAAAAATCGTTTATAAATATTTATATCTCGAATTCCTTCTTTATCAATTGTGCCTAATTTATGTTAAGTGTTCGCCGTGTTCGCCGTGGTTTTTATTGCTGGCTGGTCGGGCGAGAGGTGTTTAGGCGCGCATTCCCGGCCATTACTTATCTTACTCTCGCGGACTTAGCCGGACTCGCGTAGGCTCAGCTGAAGATTCGCTTCGTGGTATTTGTACTCGTTCCATCGTTATGAAATAACTTCACTCCACACTATTTACCTTCATAGATGACGGTCATTGACAACGTTCAAAAATGAAGTTCGTAGTAGACTTTCAAAGATAACGTTAAAAGATGACGTTCATTGACGACATTCAAAAATGACGTTTATTGACGACGTCTTAAGATGACCATCATAGATGACTTTCAAAGATGACGTTCATTGTGGACATTAAAAAATGACGTTTGTAAAAGACTTTAAAAAATAACGTTCAAAGATGACGTTCGTAGAAGACTTTCAAAGATAAAGTTTAAAAATGACGTTCATTGACGACGTTTAAAGGGGACTTTTATAGATGACGTTCAAATTTGACGTTCATTGACAATGTTTAAAGATGACCTTCATAGATGTCTTTTAAAGTTGACATTCATTGACGATGTTCAAATATGACGTTCATAGATGATGTTCGAAGATGACCTTCTCAGATGACGTTCAAAGAAGACGTTCATTGACGACGTTCAAAGATGATATCCACTGACGACGTTTAAAGATGACCTTCATAGATGACTTTCAAAGTTGACGTTTATTGACGATGTTCAAAGGTGACGTTTAATGACGACGTTGAAAGATGATGTCCATTGCGGACGTTTAAAGATGACCTTCATAGACGACGTTCAAAGATGAAGTTCGTAGACGATGTTTTAAGATGACCTTCATAGATGACTTTCAAATTTGACGTTTATTGATAATGTTCAAAGATGACGTTCATAAACGAAGTTCAAAGATAACGTTTATAGACGAAGTTCAAAGATAACGTTCATAGACGATGTTCAAAGATGACGTTTATAGACGAAGTTCAAAGATAACGTTCATTGACGATGTTTTAAGATGACCTTCATAGATGACGTTCAAAGAAGACGTTTATTGACGACGTTCAAAGATGATGTCCAATAACGACGTTTAAAGATGACCTTCATAGATGACTTTCAAAGTTGACATTCATTGACGATGTTCAAAGATGACGATCATAGACGACGTTTAAAGATGACCAAAATTTTGAAAAAATATCCAAGTAAAACCTGTTAAAACATTTTGACCCGATGTATAAAATTACACCTTCTTCCGGGAGTTTTTTGGTGTTGAAATAAAAATAATTAGACAATCGGAGGTGAAAATAGCAAAGAACTGTGTGACTATCGGAAGTAAAAAAGTAAAATAATGAATGAATCAATCAATCAATCAATGCGTCACAAATTGAACGACTTCCCATTTCCCATATGAGCGTTTACCAGTTTACACAACGCGCTCGAGTGTTGCGTGCTTTCCGAACCCAAGTACCGGAGTTCGTGAAGCGTACACCTACCTCCTCCGCACTTCTGGGCTCCTGATTAACATAAAACCGCGCGTGATTACGGAGCGTTTAATTAAACAGCTTATCAAAGGGAGGATAGCATCATTACTATTCATAAAGCGGTGGGAGAGTGGAATAAGTTATGCCTTTGTGTTTTAGTACGGTGAAATGTGTTTTGTTGTTCAATGATTATTTCTTACACCAGCAAATACACGTAAAGAGGTGAATATATTTTTTCAATTTTAATATTGCATAAGATTCCCAACTGTTCGGAACCAGTAGGGCTATAATTAAATTAATAATATTAAAGCGGTGGGTGCAATACTCTGTCAGCCATTTCAGTAATACATAAGAGTAATATTAAAAGAAAAAATGAGATAACACAAAAAATAGAATAATAATAAAGAAAACAATAACACAAAATAAATGATAAAATTAACAAACGAAAAAATGATAACCTCAATAAATTGGGGTATGTTATAGAGTTTAAGGGATTTGGGAGGGAAAGGAGATGGGGAAGTGGAGGGGTAAGGACGTATTCAGATCTTGTCACTAAACACGCCTAAAACCATTTTAAGCAACGTTTTGATTTAGAGTGGTGGTCTTTCACCAGGGCAATACTGAGAGTATCTACCACTCTGAAAGGTGCCGCAAGTACAATATTTATAACATAGATATTATATTATTTAATTTTAATCATATGTAATATAAACACATATATTAAATAAATTTTATTTACACGCGCTGGGCTTTGAACCCGTGACCTCCAGATTCAGAGCCAAGGATTTTAATCGCTCAGCCACGGTTGTAGTTGCAGTTGAATGTCGATTTCATTTGAAATGCGAAAAAAAAACAATATATAACTTTCTATTTGGGACATAGTTTACAAGTAAAACAGGCTTACTCCAAGTATTTCCGGTATGACCTGTTAGTAGCTGAGTGGACAAACGCGTCGGATTTCCACCCGGGCGTCGTGAGTTCAATTCCTCTTCCCGCTAAGTCCTCCATCATTGTAAAAGCAATATCTTCAGCTTATTATAATAGCAGTAGGAGTTCTTTAAGGTTATTCGTAACCCGGGAATGTTTGTCTTTCTTTAAAAAATAATTATAATTATTTAATTAGAGGGAGTAATTGTAAATTTATAAATTAAACGCGAACTATGGAACACACCAATTACTCCTAATGGTGATTGGAAATTACTGCTTCAGCGGGCACTGGGCAAAACACTTAACGCCGTAAGTTTAATGATTTATTTTGCCTTCCACAATCCATTCTTAATGGCCAATTTACAAATGTCAAATTCCTCGCATTTCCTCATAAAATCATCATAAAATAGACTGACGTTATGCATACTTACATATTTATAATGCGATGATGTAAAGCAGGCATGGTAAAGTTACGGCCGCGGGCCACGTGCGGCCCACTAGGCGCAGGGACGGTCCCGTGCAGGCGCAATTGGAGCAGTCCGCTCAAGGCGGCGAGTCGCAAAGGCTAAATATTTGTACCCAACCTATACAAAATTTACTTTAAATCACATTCTCCGGGTTTTAACGTCGTATACTATGAGAGAGAAAGAGACAAGAAAAGTCATCATATAATATTGCAGCATTTCTATATTAGTATGTACGAGTATTAGTATTTAAGAATGTTCTCGGTCCGCGCTAACTTTACATCATCAAGTCACATAACTTACGTCAACGGATTTTGAGGTTGTTTCCTATATTTGTGTTGATTAAAATACTTGTAGTGGTTATACAAATCGAACATAACGGTGATAAGTGCTTTGCGTAAATGTTCAAATAAGACCAAACCAAGATTATAAAACATCGCTTTTTAGAGGTATTTCAACAGTTTTAGAAATAGAAAATCATTAAATGCAATATTTTAAACAATCAAATTAATTTATAGTCCTATCCTAAATATTTTTCCAATAAACCGCTCTGTTATTTTTTCAAATCTTCCAACCCTAAAATATGTATATTTATCTCAGTATTTTGTATTTCAGATAATTTAATAAAATCCGAAACCGGTAGACAAAAATATTAAATAAAAAAGTGGTTAAAAACAAAGTGTATGTGTTCTATTTATTTTTAAATATTATTGACCGAAATTTAAAATTTTTAATTTTTAATCATATAAAGATATAAAATCAACAAAAAGCTTCTATCACTATTTAGGTACACTTTCTGTTATTAGTGTTCGTGTGATATTTTGACTTTATAAATCATTTTAATGGTGTATTGATATTGTTTTGTTTAATTTGTTCAAATATGTTTATTAAAAATGTCGTATTCCATGTGGACGGTAACTAATAGGCAACCAACATCCTTTTATTTATTTTTATCAGTATAAAGTCAAGCGTCCTGACTACACTGTTTCGCAAAAGTCTCCTGTCAGTTCTACAAATCAGTACCATATAACCACAACATCACTACGATAAACACTCGGTTCTAGGCAGCAACGGGCGGTTTGTTTGATAGATTCCCTATCTCAACGAATTGGCTGTAATCTTTGATTCACAAACGTCAGGTGGAAATGCTATATTTATTTTACCGGTATTTTAATGAAAGAGACTCAGAGGAACTAGCGTAATTGATCCGTTTAGCAGCCGGTAAACACGCCAAACGCGCGCCCAACATTTGAGCACGGTTGAAATTTGATACATGAGGGCGGATCGTTTCTGCAA
Organism: Drusus annulatus; assembly: GCA_022651775.1. Classification (NCBI taxonomy): domain Eukaryota; kingdom Metazoa; phylum Arthropoda; class Insecta; order Trichoptera; family Limnephilidae; genus Drusus; species Drusus annulatus. The sequence goes on from JAGWCC010000331.1 coordinate 490,311, forward strand.
CTCGTTCTTATGTTAAATTTGCCAGCCCCTGAGTTTTCTCCCTCCTAAAACATGTTCATTTCTTCTTTTCTCTAAGAAAAAAACCTTTCACACAGCCAGGGCTGGTTCCACCACATCTCGCGCCTTGTGCAGTAGGTACCGATTGCGTCACCCTCACCATTTTTTCTATTTAAAAAAAAATCCGTGATCATTTTTTTTTCTAACACCTTTCCGAAAGTCGTTGAATGCACAGTGATGTTGCCAGCGCAATAGAACTCACGATGTGGGTAATTTATAAATGGTTTATGGAATGTTTAAGGTAAATTTAAAAGAGCCTCTTCAGAGATCTATATAGATATATTTTTGTCCTGTTTGAACGTATGGTGGATCCGGCGCTGCACACAGCATCCCCAAAGATGACAATATCAACGAGAGAATTGATTTTCTCTCAAGTATTAATGTGATGAGTCAATATAAAAAAAAATAATAATAATAATCGTTGACACCAAACATTGACGCTTTGATAAGATGTCAATCATCTAGATAATCGAAATAATGCGAAATTTTTTAATAGTTTAGATATAATGCCAATTAAATTTTTACGATAAGTAGGTACCTTCTAATTATATATATATATACACCTTCATTGCTGACACCGCTCGTTGACAGACATGTGACCGATATGTGCCTCTTCGCTTTGAACCGATCTAAAACAGACACAGCCATGTGGTTTTGAGTCGTTCCACAGCGCACAGGGAAACCCGTCACTGTTCGTCAGTTTGAATTCATATGGTATGAATATGTACAAATTTAAGTTGGCAATTAACGTACACTCGGGCCCACTGGTATACTTTGGAAAAAAATGGCACTTTACAAGATTGAGTTTGACACCGCTGGTGTAAAGAGTCGGTGTTACCCGAACCGTTACGAAGAGCACGGCTATGAGTTAGCTTTACAAAAGGAATCGGGTAACTTATCTTCATTGGCATCAAAATTGTTTGTTCGAGTGTAAGAGAGGGTCATTGAAAGAATTAGAAATGCAAATCGTTAGCTTTATAAAGAATCTAAAGATCTGAGATTTGGGGTAAGCTGTAGGTAAATGATACTAATTTTTACGGCAACTTCAAAATTGAGCGGAATTCTAATGTAATGTGGGAAGAGGTTTTTGGAATTAAACAGAGCCTAACGCCGATCTTAGTGGTATGTCATAGATTTTTAACTTATGAAACATCGTAGTAATGCAAAATAGGTCATCAATAGAATTATTATGCGTCATTTTATTTATTTTTGGGACAATTAACAGAAAATCTAAAATAATTAATACATATATAATAGTAAAAATAACAAATTATGCCAATTACAAATTTTCTTCGGCTGATGATGAATATTATAAGTAAAGTGTGACAATATACAGTTTTATTTCGGTAACTTAACTAAGTTGGTGGGGGAGAGGAAGGTGGAAGGTAACATGGGGATGGGATAAAGGAAGAAGGACGGGAGCAGGTGGGAGGTTAGATTCAATGATTTAGTTTGGGTGCATTCGGGTCATGGATTTTTGTTCAATATCTTGTATGGTCGAGTTAAAATATCATGTAAAGTTGAGTTGAAGATTGATGTATAGAAGAATTAATGTTGAATGAATTTGTAGACCTGTAAATGAGAGGGTTTTGTTGAGTTAGTGTCACAACAAGGGAGATGAAAAGTACGTGGCTGTCTGCTGTTGCGGTTTGGAACTTGGAATAATAGGAGTTGCAGGAGATCAGGGTTATCAACTAAATTGTGTATGATTTTAAATAACATGACTGGATCCGCTACATTTCTTTAGCAAGTTAATGTTTGTAAATTTAACGTCACCATCATCATCGGACATCTAACGTTAGATTCTAATGCAATGTGAGATTTGGTTTTAAAAATAATTTAACATGGTCTACCGCCGATCCTTATTAATATTGAGGTGAGACAGAAAATAAAAATAAGTGGTTTTTACAAAAATCAAAGGTAGAAGAAGTCGGGTCATCCACGATGTTCATATGAAGCTTTTCGGCGTGGTTGTGGTGAATCTTTAATTGAAAATCTTGTAATGAAATGAAAAAATAACTTTGTATAAGACGTCGAAAATATTTACAATTGGTAAATTTGAACTCATTTTGAAATATATTTGGAAATTACTAAACTTTGACATATTCAAACTATTTATCCTGTGCAAAGAAATCTAAACACATCGTTCACAATATATACACACGGAATGTGGATTAATAAACATGAAAAAAAAACTTAACTGCCAACATTTTAATTTGTATCCTACATTGTAACTATGAATCGCGTCAAATATTCATCAAGAGATATTGAATAATTTGTCAAATAGAAAGTAGAACATAATATTATAATATGTATAAATATTTTACTAAAAACTTTTAAAAACGTTTAAAAAACACTTTAAAAAAATGTCGTAACTAAAAAAAGTGGAAATTTTTTAACATAAAAAATAAAGCAAAATATTTATCAACGGATGAATATTTCTCAGCCATCTCTTGCATTCTAACTCCTTTTGGTTTTTCACTCTTACTTGAATGGCCAAATTGGGTTTGTAGGACATTTTGCAGTTTAAAAATCATACCTTCTTTTAAAGTTCATTATTATTTTCGTAGCAAACGTAATTTATACAAAAGTCCACTGTTGACCGTTCGTATGTCTATCAGTCGACCAGTTATCAGTGCATCTTATTCTAGAAGGCTCGCAGGGTTTTGTCTGCGTTTACCATACATAATTCATTAGCACCAGTTTGTTCTGTACTTTTACACAACGCGATGCCATAGAACGGCCGGTGGCTTGGTAGGTAGGTCGTTGATTGTTGGTCGTACCAGGTTCGGACTGGTCCAATGGACAATCAACAATTTCACTCTGTTTGAACTGATTTTCAAAAACAGACAAACAATAACACAATTAAAAAAGCTACAAGAAAGACTTTGGCAGAAGTGGAGACATGACTTAGATGAAATTAGATAGCTCAAAGAGCTGGCACTTGTTCGAAACAGAAACAATAGAAGTGTAAGAATAAGTATTTTTTAAATACACCGTATGAATAATCTCAGACTTAATAAGGAATACATTAAAGGGTAGGTATGTATTTGTTTTGATACTAGAGAAACTAAGAAATACCCTCTAGACAATGGGTTCCGAATCTGGGGGTAATTACTAGTTACCCCTGCGGGGGTAAAACAGCGATTCTGCGGGAGTTATAATTCTGGTAATCTTTGGTATGTAAATAATAGAATTACAGACATATAAGGACCGTTTTCTACTGATGATGAAACTTTCAAAGACGAAGATGTGTCAGCCAAAGTAGAATTTTTCGGACTACGCGAGGATAGCACTTTCAAAGTGAAATTTCAAAATTATGATCTCGGTACATTTTGGCGAAAAGTATGTGCTGAATATCCTATTAAAGCTGACAAAGCTCTAAGAATGATAATTCCTTTGGCTACCACTTATAGATATGAGAATGCTTTCTTAAATTAAATAACAGTAAAAACAAAAGCCAGAAACCGTCTCGATGTGAAACATGACGCGCGTTAAGTGAAACTAAACCCAACATAATAAAACTTGCACATGCAAAAAACTTCCAACTTTTACATAAACTGTCATCAATTAATTAAGGAATTGCATTGATATTGTAATTACTTATATTTTTGTGCAATTTTATGATTGATAAAGGCTATTTGTATGCATGTGTTATTTTCTTCATAAAAATTTTAAAGGGGGGCAAAATCATTTTCCCTGAAGGTCATAGGGGTGACAAGACTGAAAAGGTCAGGAACTACTGCCTATACCCATAAACACCTCATAACCAGCAGCGAGAGGGCGAGTTCACTGAGATGAACTGGTCATGGTTATGCTTGTCGAATAGTGGAGAACAGAACCATTACGACGATGTACGGAGTCAAGCCACCAAGTGCCTTTAGAGAGACCAAGACTTCACTTTGTGGACTATGCATTGGCTGCCTTGAAGAGGCTGAAAGTGATAGATTGTTGAAAGCAAAAAGGACAACTTGATAATTTCGGAATCGTACATTGAGAAGCATCACCCTAATAAAGAGGTGGCTATTAATATCATGTAATTTTTGTAGGGTTTTTACAAACATATTTTTTCCCTACGTAAACTCGTGAATTTAAATTCAATAGTCACGTAAAAGCATTTTTCCACCCACATGACGTAACGAAGTAAGGCGCATAGCGCCGTTCTATTGGTATAAGGATGACCTTGAGGTGATTTTTCACAAAAGCGGCGCTATACAAATTATCCAAATTTTATTATTATTATTATGAATTAGAGTCAGTAACTTTAAATGATTCATCACTTAATGATAAATAAAAATGTAGTAAATAAAAAAAGGTGGCTATACGTTCTACAAATGTATATTTTACCGTTTTTTGAAAATCTAAATCGCATTCCAGGCTGTTACGCTTCTTAACACTTTAGAAGTACAGTCGAAATTGGTTATAACGATCACGGTAATAGAAAGGTCACGGCTATAATGAGCAATTGCTTAACGATATGTTAGTTCAGGCTTATTTTCATACAATCGTGTGGGGTTATAACGAGGTCGCTTCACTGATATAACGTCCAAATAATATTGTCAACTCAATGCGCCCTGGTTTGGAAAAAAACCCAATTCTCGAAACAGTCCAATAATATCATAAACAAGACAAAGAAAGCCGCCCGTCCGGCACGGCGGCGAACTTTCCGTAAATCATGAGGGTTTATAATCCCTGATAGTTGTCGCTCTAAGAAACATTTCTATCCAGTACTGTGCGTACAGTTAATTATTAGTCTAATCATAAATTAAATTATTGCATAGTTATTTAAGCATGATTTTCGCAATAAAAAAAAATGTGTCGCTTTATAATATGCAAGCTTTCATATCCTGGTGAAGTTTAACTGTATGTAATTTTATTCGAATAAACGTTAAAAAATTAGTTTTTTATCGGCATGCAACGCATTATCGTATTTTACATTGATTTATATGGGAAAAATTGTTTCGCTTAACGAGTGTTTCGCATAAAGAGTAAAATATTCAGGAACGAATTATTCTCGTTATGATAGGTGCCACTGTATAAACAATGTTTTACTGGTTTTCGGAGTAGAAATTTTTATGTGATGTATCACTAATAAATGTTTTTCAAACTAAATTCACCTCTGGTTATTATGTAGTTAATGGCGGTCGTATTTGTGGCTGCTCAAGCGCCGTGACGGGAGGGAGAGGAATTAACAGGTGCAATTAGGGAATAAAGCGACACGGCGGAATAGTTACTCATTAGGGTCGCCAAAATGTTCGCTTTACCAACTGTATCACTGTTAGTTATGGAACTTGTAATTATTTCTTACGTCAGCTGTGAAACCAACAAATTTAAAAAAATATATTTTTGTTTTTATCGTGAAAACTTACAGAGTTTCCCAACTGCTCCCAATTGCCTGGAGCCAGTGAGACTATGGCATCCCCAATCGGGGTATGTTATGAGGCTGAAGCTAGTGGGGAGGGGAAGGAGATGGGGAAGAGGAAGGTTGAGAAGTACCTGGCTATTCAGATCTGGTTACCAACCACGATTAAAGCCATTTCAAGCAACGTTTCGATTCTGCATGGTGGTCTTTCACCAGGGCGATACATAGAGTATCTACCACTCTGGAACGTGCCGCAATTTAACCGGTCGGTAGCTGAGTGGACAAACGGTCTGGACGTCGTGCGTTCAATTCCTCTGCTGGCCAAGTCCTCCATCATTGCACAAGCAATATCTTCCGCTTCTTATGATGGCAGTTGGAGTTTTTCAAATATTGTCAGGTTATTCGTAACCCGGAAATGATTGTATTTCTTTTAAAAAAGAAAAAAAAAACATTCATCATTTCATACGAATTAAATGTGTTATGACACATATTATTTAAATAAAAGTTATTGGCGCACGCCGGGCTTAAGCCCGTGACTTTTAAGAACATAAACATCACCAAACCAAACATTTATCAAGCCTTTTCCCGGAGGCAGTGGGATTATGGCATCCACATTTGAGGTATGTTGTGAGGTTGAATGGAGTGGGCGGGCAAGAAGGTGGGGAAAAAGAAGGTTTGGAAGTACCTGGTCATTCAGATCTGGCAACTAAATACGGCTAATGCCAATTCATGCAACGTTTCAATTCTGAATGCTCCTCGTTCACCGGGGCGATACTGAGAGTATCTACTATTAATAAATGACAAGTAAAAAAATGCGCCGCCTCGCGAATCGAGCCCAAAGTCAAATTAGTCTAAAACATCTGACTTAAAAAATATATCGTCGTTGGAAACGCTTTAAACGTTTAGGGATTGCAGGGAAAAGAGCTCAACGAGTGGTAATGAGAAAAAACCCGAAAACCTGAAATCACGAAATATTTTTCACCTACCTATGTGGTATTTTTTCAATGCCTGGTTAGCTTTTGTTAAATAACTTTTATTTAATTAATATGTGTCATAACACAATTAATTCATATAAAATAAAATATAGTATATTTGCAGCACGTTCCAGAGTGGTACAAACTGGTATGGTCGCCCTGGTGAACGACTAACATTCAGAATCGAAACGCTGCTTGAAATGGCTATAGCCATGTTATGTTACCAGATCTGAATAGCCAGGTACTTCCCAACCTTCCTCTTCCCCATCTCTTTCCCCTCCCACTACATTCAGCCTCACAACATACCCCAATTGGCGATGCCATATTTTCACCGGCTCTAGACGGTTGGGAGCAGTTGAGACTCTTGTGCGTTATTCCCTATAAAAAATAATAAAATATGTTCATTACAAACACAATAATAAATATAAAATAACAAAGTGCAAAATAATTCCTCGTGATTTCCTTTCACTAAGTTCAAAGAAAAAATATTTTAAATCATTATTAATTATTTTTAAAAGTGCCACGTAATTAGGTTCACATTAAACATATATTAAAAAAAGCTTGGTGACCAGATCTTAGTATCCAAGAACTTTCCAACCTTCCTCTGCTCATTTCCTTCCCCTTCCCCTGCTCATGATCCACCTGTCTCGCAACGTTCCTCAAATTAGAGATTCAGTAATTCCACAAGCTCTTGAAAGTTAAGACTCCTGTGTGGCATTAAAAAAACCTGTAAATTCTTAAAAGTCTGTTTTATTAAAAAAAAAAACGTTTGGGACAACCTTAACAAGCCGTCTCTGCGGTCGTCTAATTGAAATAGTAACGTTTTTCCCAAACAATTAGTTATGAGACGCAGTCCTAAGGCTAACCGAGTTCCTAAACGCCGCCGCGCTCCTACCTACAACGTGAAGTGTAAATCATTAAAGAGTGTAGAATATTAATAATATTATAATTTAATTTAGTCATAATTAAGCTTTAAAAGAATAAAGCAACGTTCCAGATCTTGTTTGAGATACGCACCGCGCTGTTTTCGCTATTGTGTGATTTGTTCGTTTAACGCGTTTTATTTAATACAGGGTGCTCACTTTTATTATTATATTCAACCTCACAATATTATGCTCCTATGCGACGAATTCAACATCTGGGAAATAAAATCTCAAATGTTGTTGATATATTTAGTACATCAATATCACAATATAAGCACACCTTAGTAAAGCTTTTTTCGTATAGTAGAGCTTATTTATTTGATGAAACCATTTAATTCTGTATGTATTAACCTCTGTACTCACTACTATTTATTTTATTTCTTTATATTGATGTTTGCGCTTTTTATGAGAATATATTAATATATTTTTTAATGTAAATATTTGTGTAAAAAACATTTGATGGGCGTAAATAAATAAATAAATATTGAAAAGGAACATCTATTTATGAATCAAATCGACAAAGCTTTATTGTGAACGAATGTACTGTGCCTGAAATAATTCCATACTTGTACAATATTTTCAAATTTTTAAGTACATAAATTCTTTTTCCAAAAAATAACCAAATTCACTGGCCTGTCTAAGGCCTAGGAGTCAAAATTTCTTATCTATGTTTGGAAAATTAGTTTTCTTTCAAATCGCTAGGTATATAGCACACTTCGAATGGAAGATCAAAGTCTTTGAAATGTGGATATGTATGCGTATTTTTTTTTTTTTTTACATGAATACCGCACAAGAGTCTCAACTGCTCCCAACCGTCTAGAGCCAGTGAGACTATGGCATCCCCAAATTGGGTATGTTGTGAGGCTGAAGGTAGTGGGAAGGGGAAGGAGGTCGGGAAGAGGAAGGTTGGGAAACACCTGGCTAAATGAATTCGTAAAAGCTAAATAATATGAAAACTCCAGTATCTCGATAATATCTCGAAGAGTGACAAATACAGATATTATATCTTACTAGTTAACAGTTCAGTCTTTGACACGCACGTCAAAAGAAACATAGTGGGTAGATCGTAAAGTAGCGTAATCGGAATAAAATTTCAGACTCTTTTACGTATGAGCGAAAATAAGCATTTCCAATTTTTCGAATCATGTACAGAAGACGGCTTAGCGTATTAATACTATATAATTCCCATACCTTATTAAAACTTTAATGGCGCTACTCAACAACTCAACACTCCCTTTTCGAAGGGGGGTTCTCATGACACCCCCAATGAGAGTTTCATGCGATATCTTAGATAAAGATTGGTGAAATACTATGAATATACTTCTCTCTAAATATTACCAAAAACAAATTACACAAGATTATGCCATGAAAACAGTTTAATAAGCAAGGTAATGTAGGTTATCAAATGGGGTCAGCCTTGGTTTTTTCCGATCAGTCTATTGAGCTGGGTAGTTTTGTTTTTAAAAAAATATATCATCACATTTTTAAACTATCTGTATTAAAAAAATACTTTTGTATGGTAACTAATATTTTAAAACTACGTTATTGGTGTTGTAGATGAAAATTATAAATTATAATAATTGGCTGAATTATAAAGCGCCATTTTTGTGACGAATATATCACCTTAAGGGTGCTTCAATTAATATTCATATATATTTATTCATTTCTATTTTTTGTATGAACATTTATAGCGCACCACAAAAACTAAAAAAATTCATCCAGTAAAATAAAATATTGAAAACATATTTTTTTTTCTAGACTACAACAACATCAATAACGACGTTTTTTTCTATTTTTGGATTCTAGTAGACCGAAAAGTCACGAACCACCACTGTAATCTGAAGTAAAGCCTTTCAGAAGGAAGTTGCTGCGCAAGCTGGGCTTTGAACACGCGACTTTGAATTTAACCACTCGGCTACGGAGGTAAGGTTTTATTTGTATAGTTAAAACAAGTAAAAAAAAAGAAAATAGAATAAATAAACAATTTGTAAACAGCAGACAAACATTACCCTTTCACTAAGCCCAACCATTCAAAAAGTTTTTTTTTTAAGTTTGCATCAGCCTGTATATTTAAAACACAACATAAAATTAACAATGTGTATCACAGACCCGGGTACATCCTGTGTAGTGGGGCAGTGTAGCTCCTAACCACAGCGGGCGTTTAACTGATTTGGTTATGTTAATGAGGTGCACTGGGTTCGTGTTGCTGCGGGCCTTTATTACACACCTCCACTGGGCTGTGACGGGTCATTTGTCGGGACGTTTAGTTTATATTTTAATAATGTGACTAAACTAATTAATAACATATTTTTGATTAATTCATATTTTATTTTGTTTTTCCGTGTAAATAAATCACTTTGTCGTTTGACGTAATATAAAAGTATATGATAAAAAAGTTAAAAACTTTATTTTAATTTTTAGGTTTTTTACTTTTATTTAAACAATAATTATTGATTATTGATGGAATATAAACAATCTTCAAAAAACAGTTTTTAGTAGTTAAAACAGAAAATAAACAGTTTTCAAGTTTTGACAGCTGTTTTTTTTTTTCGCCTTCTGAGGGGCATTATCAAACTGTGGAGAAGCCACATACAGACGGACTATTTATATCATGTTTAAATGTTATTAATGTTTATTTTTATTGGGAAAATTACCAATGTCCCCATTAAAGGTATTTTTTCTTGTACGCTTTTGATTCTTTGTAATTATATTCATTTGATAGTCATTAACATTGGGGAAAACACCATCTAGTTTCCATTACAAAAAACCAAAAATCGGGGTATACTATTATTTGACGAAAGGTATATATGTAACGAAAGGTATATATGTAATATGTACGGTATTTACATAAAAAAATAAATAATAAATGCCATAAAGTTTTTTTCCATTTTCAATATTAATTCGAGACTTTTTAAGTAGTCGAAAAATCTTCCGTATTTAAAAAAAATGGATATTTATCCAAGACACCATCTAGGAATTCAATAAACTCGGGTTGAGCTTTGAATCCATTACGATGGCTGCCAAAAATCAGAAGAAATTAAAAATAATATCAATAATTTTCATTGAAAATATGAGATTTATTAAAATTCCACTTTCTCATAAGGTCCCAATGGTCGAATTGGTTAAGGCGTTACTCCATTGTATATTTATTTTCTGTCCTTTTCTGTTTCACATTTGTGTTTTAGATTATTGATATTCTTTAAAAAATAATAAATCGTGTTATATTTTTAAAAGACACGCAAATATTATGCCACATGCGAGAAATCCCCCAAAGCCGAGATGACTACTAAAAGTCGATTGAAAAACGTGTTTTATTTATCAATATTCCTTACGACATGCAAAGATGCATGACAGATTAAAAACGTTTTACAAGGTTCATTGAACTTAGCTGTAACACTGCAACACCCAGACCCGACGCGCCCAAATACTTAATGCAAAGTCTATGCTCATATATCCGGCGGAAGAAGCTTAAAGCTCGCGAGACGTTTTCCGTGTTGATTTTCCGGTGGTTTTCCTTGCATAGAAACGATGAAGCAAAATATTATGACTACCGCGCCTGAGCGCCATGCCCGGCGAGCGGACGCTAGACGAAGGTCGTGGGTAGGTGCCTGATGGTACTGATAGTATCGCCGTGTTTCCCCAAAGCGCGGGAACATAATTAGTCGTGTCGTTAAAACGCTTTTACACAACTGCTATTATAATGTGAACACATACGTAAAAGTAAGGCTGCGTTCACACCATGCTATTGTTTTGATAAAAAAGTTGGGTGGAAATGGTAACAGGCTTTATCGAGACAAAACAGCTTGACACGGTAAACTTTGCAGGCAGCTGACGGAAGAACTAAAGAGTTTTAAAATCCTTTTTTTTGTATTTTGGCATCATGACAGTTGATTGTCAAAATTAAACTAATCAAAAAAGAACGGTGATTCCTGAAGTGAAACGTATGGGTAAAACCTCAGAGTAATAATATACAGGAGAAATAGCTTTGCGAAAGAGTTTTGTCAGGATTGCTGATTTTTTCCTGACTCGGGCGTGGCTAGGGTTTTCATGGACACACCTTTTTACATCCATTCATAGCACATGTCGACATAATGTAGCGTTTATTTGTATTACCACTTTTTCGCAGTATTGTTTTCAACAAAAATATAGGATATAACCTCAAAAACCGTCGAGTTATGTCGCATAACAAAACGTAGTAGGCGGAGTCGCCGGAGACGCGGGAGACGGAAAACATGCTTACTTACATAAAAGTGGTGCGATATTATGTGACAACTTGTATTGCCTCTTTCTCTCTCTCTTGGTTTACGACGTAAAAACCCGGAGAAAGTAATTTATCGTAAATTTTTATAGTTTGGGTAAAAATATTAAGCTCTCTCTACATATATATTATTACTCCAAGGACATTAGCTTGTGTATGGAAGAGGAGTGTGCATTAATTATTAATGATTAAATAATATAATATGGTATATATTGTCGATATAAAGAGACATTCATAAGTAGTGTAAGTAGTACATCGCAACTATGATAATATCATTAAAGATAGCTAAAAATGTAAGTTTTTTTAATGGAAAATAAGTTAATTATAGAATATTTGTGAGATTAATTCAATTGGAAGTTTTTTTTGTGAAGTATGTTTTAAAAATATTTCATTCATATAGTCAAAGTACTAATAGTTTTTTTGACAACGTTATTTTTTGTTTGCTTCTTTTTTCATGTTAAAATAAGTATTAAGAGGAATAAACCACACTCTCTTTCTGGCGCTGGACGAATTGTGAATTTGATTTAAAATTTTCTTTTAAAAACTAAAAAAAAACTCTTTCTCAAAATTGTTTTCGGTTTACAATCAAATCTAAATGACTGAAAAAGTATTGACATATTGAACGCGAATCTGAACCAACATAAAAAATAATAAAAACACACATATTTCCGTTTAACGTCGTCCGATGTAACCGCACCTTAAGGCACAGCTGGTCGGAGTCATACGTTTACGATATCTCTATAGATCTAAGCGGGGTACCTACCTCGGCAAAACAATTACACTTCGTTATTATCATATTGTTAGTCGAACGTTACGTACAGGTAGACACAGGTAGGCAGAGGTAGAGGTAGAGGTAGAAGTACACTCGTACCGTTAATTCCGCGCGGCGGGCGTGGGAACGGCTCGCGGGGAAGTGTTACACCCAAATAATTCGGTGTGTGATTCCGATATTAAATTTGCAAATAGATTTTACGCTTTGTTCTGTGTTCGGAAGTAGAAATTATGTTCCAGGGATGGCGGATTCAAGCCCAGCGTGCGCAAATAAATTTTATTTAAATAATACAGTCAAACTAGGTTATAACGAGCGCGAAGGGACCAACTAAATTTGCTGCTTATAGCCATTACTTGTTTTAAACGAAGGTTTTAAAAAAAGTGCTTACCTACTAATATCGATATTTACACCAGGGTATGAAAGCGAGACATTTTTTTATTACGAAAATCATGCTTAACTTACTAGAAAATGATTTAATTTATGATAACTCTAATAATAATAATAAACTGTACGCACAGTACTGGATAAAATTTTTTCTTAGAGCGACACTATCAGGGATTATAAAGCCTCGTGATTTGCGGAATGTCCGCCGCCGTGTCGGACGGGCGGCTTTCTTTGTCTTGTTTATGACATTATTTGACTGTTTCGAGAATGGAGGTTTCCTCATACCCGGACGCATTGAGTTGACAATATTATTTGGACGTTATATCAGTGAAGCGACCTCGTTATATGAAAATAAGCCCGAACCATCATATCATTAAGTAATTGCTCATTATAGCCGTGACCTCGCTATTAACCAGATTGTTATAACCAAGTTCGACTGTATGTGCCATAACACTTTATAAAATAATGTACAGTTAATTTGCGGCACGTTCCAGAGTCGTATATACTCTAAGTATCACCCTGGTGAAAGACCACCATTCTGAATTGAAACGTTGCTTGAAATGACTTTAGTCGTGTTTGGTAACCAGATCTGAATAGCCAGGTACTTCCCAAACTTCCTCTTCCCTGTTTCCTCCCTATCTCACAACTTTTAGCGTAATTGGACGTAGTTATGTAGAAAGCACCCAACCCCGAAAAGATGAAACTGAGAAAAAAGCGTTTGAAAATATGACGATACAAAAGCAAATTACGGCATTTGCAAAATGAATATCAGTTTATCTTCTTTTCGATAATTATTCAAATCATTTATTTGACGGCCTGCATGGTCGAGTGGTAAGACGCTCGACCACAAATCCAACAGTCACGGGTTCGAACCCAGCGTGCGCAAACACGATGGCCAAAGCCATAACAAGCAACTTTTCGATTCTGAATGGTGCTTTTTCACCAGGGTGATACTGAGATTTTACCAGTCTATTCGGTTACACATTTTTTTATATGAATTGGTTTAATGGTAACATGGTAATTAATCATGTAGACATTTAAAAAAAACATTCTGGTTTGATTATATATATATATGTAATATTTAATTTAATTAAAGTTCGTTGATATTTTACGGCTAACTGTGTGTTGATTTATACAAACACCACTATGGGAATATTTTAAAGTAAGAACAGGTTTCATATACTGTACACTTAATGTATTTTTTCAAACCCTTAGTTTTAAAAAAAATCCATTAACTTACAAATTCACTGTTATACCCATATCCGAACATTTTTTCATAATTTATGATAACGTTCATGATTTTAGATAGTTTTAATTTGCATACATATCTGTTATGTATGATTTTCTCGCTGTTACATTAGGTTGGGTAATTTAGTGTGAAGCGCACTCGAGGTGAACTATCACAAAACTGCGCTATGTATTATAAATTCACTGCTATTATTTCAGGGGTACCGCGATACTACAGGAGTTGAATATTCACAATATTCTAGGTTAGAATATCGTGTATATTCAATTTTTTATAACATTAAACAAAGGTTGGAAAGTTCCCGACAAACATGTATTGTGATCGTAGCTTTACAATAGATCATTGGTTTATGACGTTATCGCTAACATCTGGTGGGAGTGGGTACCCACCAAGGAAAAAAAAAATAGTTTTTTAATTGGCAATTGTTGAGTTACGATCGGTCAAACAGATTTTGCATTTAGTTAACCAGTAGCGGTAGATTACCGCCAGTAGTGGCTAGTAAAATGTTTAGTATAAAGGATCGGTTACCCAAACTCTTAATTTGCCATCCGCAAGCACGTAGAAAATACAATATAACTTTTGTATTTGGGCGGTAGCAAAAAATAAACATTATTTTAAAACCCGATGTATATTGTTTAAGGGAGGATTTAGCTAAGAGAGGATTGAATCCATAACGTATGGGTTAGCACCCGACGCTTTGGACCGCTCGACCAACTAATTATATATTTACAGGATTAGTGTATATTGCACTTGCGGTGAGCAATCGCTTACATTTTTCTAGGTTTTGTTGTGCCACTATTGTAGCCAAAGCCTACACTCTGAATAATGAAGATACTCGTATTTTCATACTTCAATAAAATCATCAAATTATATTAAAAGCATTCTAAAGTACCTTCTTACCAAATTTCTAAAATATAATACATTAATATACCAGATTCATTGAATCAATTTTCTTTCGACCGATCAATAAAACTTCCGTCAAATTTCTATCTGAATTCATCCCTACCTCAAAACATTAGATTAATAAATATTAATAAATTCATATTTTCATAGAAAGCAATCACTTTGTGGTTTGACATATTTAATAATAACTTTTGAGGGAGAACAAAATATAAAATAAAATAACAGAACAATGAGAAAACAATAGAATAACATTTGCAATAATAACAAATTAAAATGTTAATAAAAATCTGTGGTCTTATACAAAAGTAATTATTTCATTTTTATTTCAATAACTCCATACGAGTGTAAGCGAAATTAAAACTGATTGAAATTATCAAATTTAAAACATAATATTTTCGAATCCCTAGCTACCTTTAATGTATTTTAGCAGAAATTATTCTATATTTCAAATGGGTAGATTAAAGTAATTAATATTTTTCTTGACAAGTAAAGTTACATCCCGTGATTTTTCACGAGTAACAACTAGTACGAACATAATCACTTCAACGTGAAACCTTTATAGCTTTTTATCACCGCTATGTTTAAATGTGTGAATTTCTTGAACGTTAAGTTGATTCGTTCTTTATAATGCATACATACGGGTTAATCGTGGCGTCTCGAGTTCCAAGGCCAATTGTAAAGTGGTTTTTTGTAAGTTTACGTAACGAACATAATTCCGTGTGCATGAAATCTACATAAATCTATGCAATTAGCCATAGATTCGCGATAAACCTAGTTTAATCTGAATTTCGGAATCATCAAAAATGTTTTTCTAACTGTTATTTGATTTGTCATTACATTATTTTACTTACCGCACGTATTGAAATAAGGTTTGGATTTAGGTTTAGAGCGTCCAATTCAAAATTTGCCAAAATCGCGTTCTACATGTTTCCCATTGAAAAATACGAGATTTATGTCTGCTGAAAGAAAACATCCAAACTCCAAATGCAATAGATTTTTGGTAAAAAAAAATTACTAACGCACATTGCAGATATTTGACTTAAATTGAAGGTTATTATTATATTATTAACATAAAAAATATTTTTTTTACTAAACATATTTGTTGGATTCGAAGCTGCGATAAAACGTCAAATGTGTTTTCAGCTTCAGATGAATTTTGAAAATAGTGAACTGTATAACGAATAAAACCATACCACTAGATGGAAGTGTCTGATTATAGATGTAGAGAGGTTATGAAATGAAGGAAGTAAAGAAACCAATTCACTCACCGATGAAGTTGATGTTAAAGTTCTTCATTATTTTTACACACAAAATCACAATAAAAACACTTAATTTAATTTTATTTGAAGAACAACAACAAACCGAACGACCAAGCGAGGCACCAACGAACGAACACGTTTTTTCACATAACTCTTCTGTTTCTTCAGTGTCACTTGTTTTTAAACTCAGTATTGTTGAATACGGAAATCGCATATAGTGAAATGGTTGGAAAATGTAGGAACTAGATAAAAAAACAAGTGGGAAAGAACCTAACAATTTATCTCTTTGAAATCCAACAAAATTATCTATTTATAATAATACTCATAAATTTTTAAAAAAAACACTGATATTCACTTTATAAATTCCGATTATAGATATTATTGCCTTTTTAACGTCGAATTTTTTTAAACCCTATTTTCTCAATTTCATCTTTTAAGGGTCGGACGCTTTTATTCCAACTGTTATTTATTATTTTATTTGCACACGTATTAAAAGAAGGTTAGGATTTCTCTATTTCTTTTTGTTCCCCCTCCTATCGAAGGTTAACTATCATCTTAAGGCATTCAGCAGTGCTTGGAAACCAGATCTGAAAAGCCTTCCCCTCTCCACTACCTTCATCCACATAACATACCCCAATTGGAGATGCCATAGTCTCACTGCCTCTAGACGGTTGGAAGCAGTTGGACTCTTGTGCGGTATTAATTATAAAAAAGTCGTGTGTGTGTGTGTGCATTTTTAATAATATTATTATCTTGGAGTAACAATATATGGAGAGAGCTAATTATTTTTACCCAACCTATACAAACTTGCGTTAAATCACTTTCTTCGGGTTTTTACGTCATACACCATGAGAAAGAAAGAGACAACAAATATAATACACCGCTTCTATGTACTGTCACAGTAATCTTGGGCTCCTGGGTCACCGCGGAACTCAGCCCACATTTTTTATAATGCCACTAAAGTTGACACAACTTAACGGTTTTTTAGGTTATATGCTATATTTTTGTTGAAAACAATACCGTGAAAAAGTGGTTATACGAATAAATAAAAACATTTTGTCGACATGTGCTATGAATGGATGTATTAATACCCTAGCCCTAGTCTTAGCTACGCCCAGGTCCGCCGAGTCCGGTAAAAATCACCAAAAACTGACTATACTGCCTTGGATGGGTACCACTCTATTTACTCTAAGATTATTATACTGCCTGGTGTACTCTCTTATCGGAGGTTAGCTATAATCAGAGCAATTTTCTCATTGTGTACTGTAGTAGTCAGGAACAGTTCAACATTGTTCGATTGTTCGTGTGTAAACAGGAGTTGTACGAAATCACCGAAGAGATTTACCGGTTAGTGGCCGGGTGAAAAAATGCCTTGGGTTCCCACGCAGACGTTGCGGTTTCAATCCTCAGTTTTCCTCCCGAAATCGCACAAGTTTCCACTTATAGCGATTAAGGTAGGAGGAATTCAAATATCTTTAGGTTATTTATAAGCAGAGAAGGTTTGTCTTTATTCTTAGAAGAAGAAAGACAGAAAAACAAGAACCATGTATATCGACTCCTAGGCCCCAGACAGGACAGTGAAATTATTGTTTTATGAAAATAATTTCAATATTTGTAAATGCTTCACTTTGGTTTTGACGGCCTCCACGGTCGAGTAGTAAGACGTTTGACTACGAATCCAAAGGCCGCGGGTTCAAACCCGGCGTGCGCCGATACCTTTTATTTAATGTTTTTTTGTTATAACACATTTAATTCATATAAAATAATAAAAAATAAATTTGCGGCACGTTCCAGAGTGGTAGATACTCTAAGTATCGCCCTGGTGAAGGACCATCACTTGAATCGAAACGTTGCTTGAAATGGCTCTAGCCGTGTTTGGTGACCAGATCTGAATAGCCAGGTACTAACCTTCCTCTTCCCAATCTCCTTTTCCTCCTCACTACCTTCAGCCTCACAACATACCCCGATTGAGAATGCCATAGCCTCACTGGCTCTAGGCGGTTGGGAGCAGTTGGGACTCTTGTGCGGTATTCACTATAAAAAATAAAAAAGGTAAAAATTACCTTGCTTTGGGCACACAGACACGCCCACGGTATACTTCTATCGGAATGCTTATTCAGTGTGCGAATACAGTAAGCATTTAAGTACTACCGAATGATGAAAAATTATGATTCAAATGTTGATTTGAACGAATCACAAATAATTCACTATCACAGCAGTACAGTTAGCGGCCGCCCAGCCGCGACGGCGCCGCAATCGGCCGGCTCATCTCCCTCGCAGGATGTGCGCCCGGGACCGGCCCCGCGACCAGCACGCAAGCCTCGCCCCTTACCACTCGGCCACCTGACCGCCCGACCACCTGACCACCTGACCGCGCCGCGTAAACGGACGGTTTGGTTAATTACCTGGGGGGTTTCACGCGAAGACAACAGATTAAAGTGAAAATAATAAAATTTGGATGATTTGTATAGCGCCGTTTTTGTGAAAAATCACCTCAAGGGCGCTGTACAGATCTTATTTTCTTTTATTTCATATTAATTCCTAGTTTAAATAAGAAAATATACAGGAACATACTTACCTGGCAGGTCCCGTCAGATAGACACTTATTAACTTAAAATTATAATTTATTTAATTTTTTTTTTTTCGATTTAGGACATGGGAGCGAAATTAAGAAATGGGCTTTCTGAATTTGTCGTACAGTACAGGATTTGGTAAAAATTTGTATATCTAAAGGTGATTCGTCGAGAGACAGATAATGTTGAGATTATTTTAATGAATTTAAGGATATGAGAGTCTGAAAAGGTAAGTTTACAGTTTGGACCGAAATTCTGTTGGGCTCGTTATACATCTTAGTTCCGGAGGGAGTTTATTCCAAGCCTTCAGCCCCGATACTCCTGCAGCGCGATCTCCAAACTTAGTATTAGGATTGCGTTTGGGTTCTAGCAGCCTTCCGATAGCCGATGACGTTGCTGTTCTAAGAGTCGACTGCCTTAGAAGAAAGTTTTCTGGAACGCATTTTGTTCTTCTTCTTCTTTTTTTGTGTGGCTGGGAAACACCACCGAACCTTGGAGTAAGAATATGGATGGAGAGAGAGCTAAATATTTTTACCCAACCTATACAAATTTGCGATAAATCACTTTCTCCGACGTTTTAAGTCGTATACCATGAGAGAGGAAGTGACATGAAAAGTCGTCACATAATATTGCAGCCCTTTTGAGTATGTAAAAATGTTCTCCGTCCGCGTTAACTTCACATCATCGAGTCGTATAACTTAATTCAACGGATTTTGAGGTTATATCCTATATTTTTGTTGACAGCAATACTGTGAAAAGTGGTTATCCAAATAATTAAAACATTATATCGAAATGTGCTATGAATGGATGTATAAATACCCTAGCCCTAGTCTTAGCCACACCCGAGTCAGGAAAAAATCAATAATCCGGACTACACAAGCTGTCCCTCCTGATATATTATAACCAATCACTGAACAAAATGGAATATGAACTATTACCAAGTTATGTGAAAAGATATTATTTTGTAATATTGTTACTGCCACTTATTTCTAATCTGCCTGACGAAGACTCCTCGAGCCTATTTTGATGTCTCCCATGTTTCGCTTCATTTCTTTGACAGTATTCCCAGTTCCTTTAGTAAAGTTCAGGAGGTTTGTCAATAAGTATTTGCCTTTGTCTCCTGGTTCCACAATATTTATTTATTTTATATTTGCAAAAACAGTTTTACACCAAAACATTGCAAAAAACACAAAAACGGTTATCATAATTAAACAAAGATTAAAGTTTAAAAACAACAAAAAAATAGTTTTCAAGAAGTACATAATATAGTTAGAACTTAATAGCTAGTTTTTTCTTAAACTTGTTGTAGCTCGTGTGAAAAATATCCAAATATCCTGCGAGGCAGAGTCAGTCTTCCCAGGGGCATCACTATTGGTAAGTTAGTTCTGCACCTGGGAAGAAACAGAAGTGTTGGTGGCCTCGCGTGAAATTATCAGGGACATAAAATCCAATTTCCGCCAGGATGTCAGGTATTAATAATACACCATTCAGGAGTTTATGAGCAAAAAGCTCCTCAAACTAAGGCTGCAGATACCCAGCATTCCCGAGATAAACGCTGTTGGAAACAGCCATGGGTAAAAACCAAACTTTCTTATGTAGGGGAACCGTAAAAAAATCTTTTGAATTTTCTCGACCATTAGTACATAGGCGGTGTCCTCTGGCCCACATACCTGAGATCTACTGTCGAGAATGCTACGGACTAAGCTAAAGTAAAGCAGCCTTATCACTGCAAGATTTGTCAACTCCTTTGAATTGTGAAGGACAAAACCCAACATTTTTGTGGCTGATTTGCAGATCTTTTCGATGTGATTATGAAACGTTAAACGAGCGTCAAATACTGTTCCCAAGTCTTTACAAGTAGTCGTATGCCTCTTCAGGTAATAGAACCTTCTTTACATCAAGGTGGGACATTCCCACCATAGATGAAAAGGGATTTTCTTCACCCTTACATAACACATTACATTAAAATATGATATATCTGTACCTTGTGAAGACAGTCTCATTACTTTACTCCTAGTAACAGATCACAACTTAGAATCGAAACAGTGTCCTTTCCCTCCCTTATTTTTTTCATTCTCGTCGAATATAGTCCTTTCCGATTGGATTGGAAAATTCTTAAGATTATTAGATAGATAAAAAAAGTTTGAAAATTATAATTCATCAAACAATTGACGACATGTGCTAAACAGCTAAAATATTTTTGATAAAATTATGGTACACTTTTAACTATGTTTTGTAATGAAGATATAAACCGTTGAAAGTATGTTGTAAGCGTATCTGTGTGCCCCAAGTAAGATCAATTGTATCTTATTTCTAGTGAAATTGATCTAACATGTTCAATATTGGCCTGAAATGACAATCCGTGGTATACGACGTAAAAACCCGGAGCAAGTGATTTATCGCAAAGTTGTATCGGTTGGGTAAAAATATTAGCTATACCTGTAAAATATTATATGTCGTTACTCCAAGGTGATAAGCGATGAATTTCACAAGATTCTTCAAATTAAATAAAAGAAAAGCCAAAAAAGCTCATTGTGTAATAGTAATACGGTTTTCGTGTTTAGAATTGAGGCGGTCTATGATTACCAACGGATATATCTCCGATCGGCAGATAGAAGTCCAATGAAATTAATCTGTCGGCTTATTGAATATTGGTGTACGGTTGGCAGACGGATGAATAGACGGCATTTGTAGCGTGTTTTATAGTAACATTCATCTCGAACTTAATGAAAATAACTATCGAAGATTGTCCGAGACTTCTTGTCATTTAAAATAGAGCATGAGTCAGAAGCTATGTCCGATTATATTTTTAGTATTTGGACTTGTGGATGTGTTTAGTTACTACGCGGCTTCACTCAAATTTGGACTATATTTTTTTAATTATTAATTATGATGTTGACAACCCTGATATTCTCGCCAGTATAAACTTGCATGTACCGACTGGTAATACAAGAAAAATAGCTACCCTTTCCTGTGACAATTTTAAAACCGACTATCAGGCTCACACACTTATAAATGGACTGCACAGTCTTGGTTATAAATTTGGGAATGTTGATGTATTTGGCGATTCTTTATTGTGGCGATAAGTATGAGATGTCTCAAGGATTTTTTTTCACTCTTGCCAGTCTGTTTCATCTCTCTTCCAAATTCCTACGCATGCAATATTGCTCTCCACACCGTCCAAACACTCTTTTGTCCTGGCGGTATATTTGAGTATTTATGGGGGTCAATGTAATAATCTACATCCGCTGCATGCGCCATATATAAGCAATGACACCACCGATTTCAGGTGCGATGGCCTGGACTTGCTGACACCACCAAAATTAAGAGCAATAGCCTAGCTACTGACACAGCTGCAATGAAACAAAGACAAACAAGCTACCTTCATCTACCGGAGTATTTTCTTCGTATATTAATTTGACTTTTTATATTATTGTTGTTAAATAAATGATTTTGTACTTCAGGCCTACCATTGTTGCGTCAATCGGCCATCACCAATATGGCTGCGAATTATTCCCATTGGACTGTCCGTCCAATTACCGGAATTATTTTAAGTACGTATAATATTATTTTATCGTGGAAATCATTCGGATACAAACGTAATAATAAAATTACAGCGGGGATATTAAAAGGGATTTTATTTTAGCGTCCATCTATGGGTAATTTGTAGAATTAGTTGGATATAACTGCCCATTGATCGATGATAAATAAATAATAGCCTCTGTGAATCGAAATCAGGGGACAGCAACTGGCGGGTCTAATAAATATACAATAAAAATACTAATATCAAGTAACCTACGATAACGCAATACATTGTTTCATCTCCCTTTTTCAAAAGCGAATACCGCACAAGTGTCCAAACTGTTCCCAACCGTCTGGAGGCATTCTCGATCGTATGTTGTGAGGCTGGAGGTAGTGAGGAAGGGAAGGACATGTAGAAGGAGAAGGTTGGGAAATCCGTGGATATTCAGATCTGGTCACCAAACACGACCAAAGTCATTTCCAGCTACGTTACGATTCTGAATGGTGGTCTTTCACCAGGGTGATACGAAGCTGCGCTCAAACGACAAGCATTGTTGCTATTTGTCTAATCATTTTAAATAAAACCGAAACATTCAATAATACAAAAAATCTTAGTCAAAAATGCACATTACCAATCCCGATATGTAAAAAAACAATAGGCCAGCAAATTTATAAATATCTAGGAATAAAATTCTTTAATAGTTTACCAGAAAAAATAAGATTAATTAATGATGATCTTAAAAAATTCAAAACACAATTAAAAAACTACACTGAAAACTTAAAATAAATATCTTTGAAAAATCATTACAGCAAATTATTAGTAACTAAATAAATAACACCCCCTCATACACACAAGCATTGCTTTTTTATGAGGGTAATTTATAATTTATAATGAAATGTTTAGAATTAAAAATATATATATTGATATAACACTTGTATAACACTACTATGTATTATGTTTGATAATAAAAAATAAAAAATAAAATTAAAATAAATTATTTTCTAATCCATACTTCTATCAGTCGTTTTATTTTTCTTCTTTATGGCTTATGTGAAAAATGTTGTATAAATGTTTATATTTTCTTTTAAAACGGTTTAACCAGCTTACTTTTATGATAAAAAAATAATAATTGAATTGAAAGTTGATAAAACCACCCATATTTCTGAGAAAATACCAACTTTATTATTCAGCAGTCTGTTTCAAACATAAATTGTTTAATAATCCTTTTAGGCACTGTTAAGCACTGATTCTTAATAAATATAAGCAAGACAAAAAGCTGTCGGAGGTGTATACATCATGAACCAATACACATAATCCCTAGTATGTGTTCTTCGCATCAACTTGATCGCGCGACCCTTAATAGTTAAGTTGAAAATAGCCAAAAAAATCTCTTATCCACTTTTTGGCTTTTTTTGAAGATAATTTCAATAACCATGACCTCAATGGCGACCGTGGTGATACTTGACACTATTCAATTTTATGAGGTTGTGAAATTAGTCCAATCAATTCCAAGCACAGTGTGGACATTTATTAACATGAACTTTAATTTTAAAATTGTGTATTTGGGGACACTGCTGTTTTGATAGTCTTAAAAATTGACAGTTCAATCACCGACGGTTTCGCACCGCTATTATAATAATATGTCTCCGCCTCGGAAGGCGAGTGGTTTAGGTTTCACGTCTTGAACCCCAGATCTCGGGTTCGATAGGCGGCGAGCAACCCGCTACGTGATGACCGATACGAGCTCTTCATAATTACACCCCGCATGGACGCTTTAGATCCCCCGTGCCTGGATTGGACGACTGCGATCGAACGATCATTATAACAACAAAAAAACCAACAGCAAAAGGTCAAATATGTGATTCAAAAATGATTATTTGGTATTGATGATTTATGTTATGTTTAAATGGCAGGAGTTAATGCGAATTGAAAGGAATTGAAATCGTTCTGTTTGGTTAGATTGTGTATGTAGTGCGACGGTTATCACACGTTACTTTGGATCAGGAAGTAGCCGTCGCCCCCTCGGGACAGAGAAAACCTTTTACCTTTGGGCATGTCGGTTTGAAAGATTCCTCCTTCCTGATGGACAATTCTAACATTTAAGAACTTGGACGTTTGGTGGTAATTTTATGGTTGTTATGCCGGTACTTTAATAGGAGATTCTATAAAAAGCTAGCGAGGTTGATCCTTCATCGTTGCTGCACAAGACAGCCACCATACGCCAAACGTGTTGCCAAAATTCGTATGTACACTTAGAGCAATAATGTACAAGAGGTAACGCTGTAGATCGATCTGTAGTCAGTTTTTACTAGCTTTTACTGACTCGGTTTGACCTGGGCGTGGCTAAGACTAGGGTTACGGTATTTATACATCCATTCATAGCACATGTCGACACAATGTTTTTGTTTATTCGTATAACCACTTTTTCACAGTATTCTTTTAAAATAAATATACGATATAACCTAAAAAACCATTGAGTTATGTTCAGTTTAGTTGCACATCAAAGCGTGTGGGCGGAGTCCCGTGAGACGTACGAGTCAAAGAACATGGTTACAATACTTTGAAGCGGTGTGAAATTTTGCCAAAAATTTGTTGTTTCTTTCTCTCTCACGGTATACGACGTAAAAACCAGGAGAAAGTAATTTATCGTAAATTTGTTTAGGTTGGGTAAAAACAAATTAGCTCTCTCTCTCTCCATAGATATTCTTACTCCGAGTATGTACACATGTCGACATTCGCCGTCTAAACGATCCGCTCGGCTATGGAATGATTTATGTTTATCTCAAAATGGCTATAGATTACAAAACCCACTTTGTCAAACACCTAAAATACCCTTCAGGTGCTTTTTCATAAAACAATTTAAATTTTCAAAAATAGTTTAAATTTTTTATCTGCATTCCACTAGTTTTAAGCCTCTGGGTTCAGAAGGAAGTAACTTACTGACTTTTGAATGTATTTTTATGGGAAACTCTTGTAATTATTATTGTATTTCCTGCCATTTTTGCATTGATATCTTTATCTACATTTTTAAACTATTTTATTATGTTTGCCTCTATGCTTTTTTTCCATGTGTCTACTTTATTAGCTCGTAGAAAAAAATCGATAATATTGGTTTAAAACGAACGTTTTGTAGAGACTTCAGTAGAATCCATAGAAATTAATTACAACAATATAAATAAAGTTTTTTTCCAAAATAGAAATTAATAACAACAGTATTAATAAAGTTCTATGAAATAACAGTACAATGGAACAAAACACACCAAATTAAAAATTTTAAATTAATAAGTTTTTTTGCGACCGTAAATTATCTGATCCGGGAATTATGATGATGTGTTAAGATTATACCTCTTGTCATGCCGAGTTCACGTCTCGATTTCGCGATAGTATTTTTCTGTACGAATAAGCAGTAGCATATGGACAAAGTGATTTTATAATTTTTAAAGAAACTTCATTGTCATGAGACCAGCATACGCCTAGTCTCTGCTTTGATAATGTGTCTCCTCAGTAGTTCCATGTGATGCATGAACATAGGGTATGTTCCAAAGTGAACGCATGTACACATACCAGGAGATTTTTTTAATCTGTTCCAACATATTTATGTATTTGGTTTGATGTGGAGACCAGACAGTGCTAGCGTACTCCAACTTGCATCCGATCACTCCATATATTTTTATTAATTAAAATATGCATTTATTTTAAGGAGCTGACCGATTAATTTAATTTAAATAACTGTTTCCACTCCAAGCCTTTAAATGTTTTTTATTCCATCAAAATAATACCCGATAATATTTCGTTTTTTTGAAAAAAAGAAAAAAACTTTTTGTCTGAAAACTTGTATTTTGAAAGTTATTGCATGATACTATATTGTAATTCAAAGCATTATTATGAGGCATATTGGTCGGCCACATCAAAATCGGAGCTGGTGGAACCTTGGAGTAAAAATATATATATATTTATGAATACGGCACAAGAGTCTCAACTGCTCCCAACCGTCTAGAGCCAGTGCGACTATGGCATCTCTAAACAGGGTATGTTGTTAGGCTGAAAGTAGTGGGGAGGGGAAGGAGATTGGGAAGATGCAGGTTGGGAAGTACCTGGCTATTCAGATCTGGTCACCAAAGACGGCTAAAGCCATTCAAGCAACGTTTCGATTCTGAATGGTGGTCTTTCACCAGGGTGATACTTGAAGTATCTACCACACTACGTGGAGAGGTACCTTTGCGAAACAGTGTAGTCAGGGCGGTTGACTTTATACTGACTCGATAGAAAGAGACAAAGATATGTTAAAGGAAGTTGGATACCCTATTAATTACCGCCCACATGGAATTTGGTCATTTTTAATAAACATATTTGAACACATTAAACAAAACAATATCAATACACCATCAAATGATTTATACAGTCAAAATATCACACAAACACTAATGACAGAAAGTTTGCCCAAATAATGATGAAAGCTTTTTGTTGATTTTATGTCGTTATATCATTCAACATGTGAGAATTCTAAATTTCGGTCAAATTATTTTAAACTGTTAAAATACTTCTGAAAGGTGATATTTTATAATCTTTGTTTGGTCTTATTTAAACATTCACCCATACCACGTATCACTGTCATGTTTGATTTGCAACACTTTGACACTGCAAGTTTTTTAATCAAGATAAATACAGGAAATAACCTCAAAACCCGTTGACGTAAGTTATACGACTCGATGATGTAAAGTTAACGCCGACGGAAAACATTCTTACATACTTAGAAGTGCTGCAATATAATATGAAGACTTTTCTTGTCTCTTTCTCTCTCATGGTATACGACGTAAAAACCAGGAGAAAGCGATTCATCGCGAATTTGTACAGGTTGTGTAAAATATTTAGCTATCTCTCCATATATATTCTTGCAGCAAGGGTGGTATAAAATAAATGTCGAGTGACACTCGCCATTGGAGTGGAAAGAGAAGTGAAAGAGATACAAAATACGAATAGGTACATAGCATATTCACTGTGTGACAACAAATATGAACAAACCGCCTGAGATCATCGTCAGCTGGGCCAAGCAGCAGTCAGCAGTCAGCAGTCAGCAGTCGGCAGCCAGCAGTCAGCAGGCAGTGGGCACTGTAGGAGTGCGAGCTTTATACAGTGAATCAGCCGCCGACTGCAATAAAGAAAACAGTATCTCAATTAAAGAATTTCCCCCCGCGGGTTCATTAGAAGACAACCATCGTTTGAGAACTGTTGACCTGTGTAAACTCAATCTCACGAGAAAAAACTACCAAGCTGGGTTTGTCAAATCTGTTCTTCAAAATATACGAGAAATCAGCAGAAATTTTTTTTTTAGATGAGTTCTGAATATCTACCAAAAAATATTGTAATTATCATCAATCTTGGAGAAACAATATATGAAGAGAGAGCTAATTATTTTTACCCAACCGATACAACCTTGCGATAAATCACTATTCCTGGGTTTTTACGTCGCACACTTTTATACTCCGCTTCTACGTACAGTCACAATGATCTTGGGCTCCTGGGTCGCCGCGGGACTCCGCCCACATTTTTTATTATGCCACTAAACTTGACACAACCAAACGGTATTTTCAGGTTAGATGCTATATTTTTGTTAGTATCAATACTGCAAAAAAGTTGTAATACGAATAAACAAAAACATTATGTCGATATGTGATATAAATGGATGTATAAATACCCTAACCTTAGTCTTAGCCACGCTCAGGTCTGCGGAGTCCGGTAAAAATCATCAAAAACTGACTATACTGCCTTGGATTGATACCATTCAAACTCTAAGTCATTAATCATATATTGGTTTAACTTCGGTAATGGTAGCTGAGTGGACAAACGCGTTAGATTCCCACCCAGGCGACGTGGGTTCAATTCCTCTGCTGGTTAAGTCCTCCCCCATTGCACAAACAACATTTTCCGCTTATTGTAATGGTGGTGGGAGTCATTCAAATTTTGTTAGCTTATTCGTAACCCGGGAATGTTCGTCTTTCTTTTAAAAAAACCTATAATCAATTGACTGTATCAAACTCCGAGATATTGAAACGAACTTTCTACCGTTGTTATTGAAAACACCCCAATAACTGCGGTATTATAAAACAAAACTGGAAAACTTAAAAATAGTACTTAAATACTTAAAATAAAAGAACTATATAATGATAACGTCGATTTATTTTATACCTTTTAATCACATAATTCCTGTCAAAAGTTCATCTAAACATCTTACTGTCAACACCAAAATTTAATTTGTCGAGATTTGATCTTGACACCAACTCAACTTACTTTCATTTATGATTTTTGTGTTAATTTTTTCGCTTTTTTATAATTTTAATTTAATCATATAATTAATTCGTTCAAAGCCGTTTGATAATAGATTTGAATGCTGAAACAGCTGTTACCTTTTCATAATGACATTGTTAAATTTGATTTAATTTAAATTATAAAAAATAAATATTGAAAAGGCTTGAAATGCTCAATGCATGTATTAGTTCCTAAGTTCTTTAATTTGGAAAAAATGACCTGCAAAAGAAAGCTATAAAGATACACATTTTAAATATAGAATAAAAATGATCGTCTGGTAAAATATATTATAGGTAGGCATTTCATCACTTGTCTGGATATGAAATATTTTGTATGATTTGATCATTTTCTTGACGCATACATCAGTTGCAACCTCAAAACAATAATATACAGGAGGGATAGCTTTGCAAAACGGTGTACTCAGGATTGTTGAATTTTTCATCACTCGGGCGTGGCTAGGGCTAGGGCTGGGTATTTATACATGCATTCATAGTACATGTCAACATAATTTTTTGTTTATTTGTATAACCACGTTTTCACAGTATTGTCATCAACAAAAATAATAGGATATAACCTCAAAACCCGTTGAGTTATGTCGCATAACAAAACGTAGTGGGCGGAGTCACCGGAGACGCGGGATACGGAAAACATGCTTACCTACCTAAAAGTGGTGCGGTATTATGTGACAACTTGAATTGTCTCTTTCTCTTTCACAGTTCACGATGTGAAACCCGGAGAATGTGATTTTTTTTAAATTGATTTTGTGGATTCTTTCGTAATCCTCTGCTAACTAGCTGGGGCTTATTCAAATACCCCTCATAATGTCTATCTAACTAGTACTGCGGCTCATTAGGCCTTATTACTATCACCATCTGATGGTTGCATTTAATTGACTGAATTTAAGTTTCCATTCGTGAGTTCTTAGGAAAAAGGTCTTAACTGGATTAAAAACCCTAACCAAGGAAAAAATAAAAAAGCCATACAAAAGTTCTGAACTGTTACTGATAGAAAAATTTATACTTTACTGAAGTTAAATATTTCATGTTTTTCATCCTCGGGAATGTGATTTATCGTAAATTTGTATAGGTTGGGTAAAAATATTTAGCTCTCTCTCCATATATATTCTTTCTCCAAGGTTGCAACTTTTTAAATATCACACTCGTAATTAATATTGTTCGATTATCGATAGGATATATTGTATCGTTGGCATGAATGTTGCTTAAACACAAAGACCACGATTAAAAATCTAGCCCAGCATCTAATTGCCGGCTAGCGTTCTCTGCTTTGTGTGGGATAACTTGCAGAGCACATGTTTCATTAGCGAGTTAGTCGGCGATTATAATATCCAGATCAAATGTAGAAACGGTTCCATTTAAACTGCCGGCGTATTGAGAACTTTCCTTGTCATTGTTTCAACGTTTCCGTTTAGAAACAAATTGTTGGCGTCGCTGTCTATCGTTAACTATCTGATATGCAAGTTCTTTGATTGTAGGGATTACGTCCACATTATACACACAATCACACGTTATTACTAAAGGGCAGCATTCCCTTACAAGTTTTTAAAAGTCAGAATAGAAGCTTCAGTCCAATGCAAAACAGAAATCTTGTTCAAATTTGTGACCTGGGCGTGCCTAAGACTAGGGCTAGGGTATTTATACATCCATTCATAGCACATGTCGACATAATGTTTTTGTTTATTCGTACTTTTTCACAGTACTCTTATCAACAAAAATATAGCATATAACGTAAAAAACCGTCTAGTTGTGTCCAGTTT
This sequence comes from Drusus annulatus, assembly GCA_022651775.1. Classification (NCBI taxonomy): domain Eukaryota; kingdom Metazoa; phylum Arthropoda; class Insecta; order Trichoptera; family Limnephilidae; genus Drusus; species Drusus annulatus. Next base: position 520,625 of record JAGWCC010000331.1, read on the forward strand.
TAAAACATGTGGGCGGAGTCCCCGGAGACGCGAGAGACCAAGATCATCATTACATAAAAGCGGTGTGTTATTTTTTGTTGTCTCTTTCTCTTTCATGGTGTACGACGTAAAAACCCAGAGAAAGTTATTTATTGCAAATTTGTATAGGTTGGGTAAAAATAATTAGCTCTCTCTATACATTATTACTCCCAGCACTTGACATATCGTCACTGGAAAGGCAAAAGCGCTTAAGCGACTCTTTGGTAAAAATGAGTCGAATATGCAGTTTTGATCAGTTATTTTTTCTGCATCAAAAGTTTTGACTCCTGTTTGATTCTGAAGACTTTTGTGGTTCTTCAGCCATCTAAAATAAATTTAAATAACATCAATAATCTAAAACACAAATGTAAAACAGAAAAAGCTAGAAAATATAAAGATAATGGTCACAAACGAGACTCGAACTCGGATCCATAGGCCTAACTCCTGAATGAGAGTAGAGGATCCGAGTGGTTTGGACGTTTTCTATGAATAATAATAATACTGGCATTTTTATAACTTACATTTAAAAACACAGAATACGTCCGATCTAAACGGATGATTCTAACAAATTATGTTGACGCAGTTAAACATGACCACTGAACAAATTCACCCCACTTGAATGTTTCTTAACATTATTATCTAAGTTAGAAACAGCAGAAAATATTCAAGACCACATGTACGTTTTATACTTCAATTTAAGTCAGATTTCTGCAATGTGGGTCAATAAAATTTGAATTAACAAAAATCTATTGCATTTGGAGCTTGGATGTTTTCAGCAGATAGAAATCTCGTATTTATCTATAAGAAAACACGTAAAACGCAGTTTTGGCAAATTGTGCTACACAACTAAAACTATTTAAATCTCATCATGAATATTGGTGTTTGGCAGAAATTTCCATGTGGCGAAAATCCCACCTATGTTTTTAAAAGTAGGCAGAAGAAAAGTGTCTCTATATCGACAGGTAGGTAGCAGTGGCGTCACAATCATTTTCGGTTTAACACCGCTCCACTTTAATCGCTAAATAATGAACGGTACCGTTTTCCTAAAAGGCCACTCCGCTCTTGATTATTTAAATAGGCCTGGCCGCGCTTCGGGCCCGATAACCATCATATTCTGTTTACCAAAGCGAACAAGATTGTCAGAAATGCTGAATGTTGAATGTTGCTTACATCTCGTGATATGAAACTCTGTCGAGCGTGCGTGGGGGAATCGGGGAAGGCGGGCTAACATGGTCACCGGGCAAAACGCGATAAGTTTCAGGAAAAGATTTTGGGAATATTTTGTAAAGGAGAAGACCAAAGAACGCGAAGGACTCAAATTTTGCAAATCTCTCCATTCGTCATCATATGTGAGTGACCAACTGAATAAGATATTAGTTTTATTTGAAAGGCAAAAAGGCTGAAGCGACACTTAGGTCAAAAATGAGTTAAATATGCAGTTTTGATCAGTTTTTTTTTCTGCATCGAAAACTTCGACTCTCGGTTGATTCTGAAGACTTTTGTTGCCCTTCAGCCATCTAAAATATATTTACCATTTGAGAGAAGGCTTGACTCAAACGACACAAGTTTGGGACTTTTTTAGATTTTTGTCGTTTCTAACCAGATACTGAAGATTTTAATGTAATCTAGTGTTAATTTTTCAAAATGGCGCTTCACCCTTTTTGCCTTTCCGGTGACATTACGAGTTATTCCTACTTCCAATATCAAAAGCTAAAAATGTTTCTGGCGCAATGATGGAGGACTTCGGAGAAGAGGCAGAGATGATTAAACCCTCGAAGTCTTGATGCTAACTCGACGATTTGAACCACTCGGATACGAGCCAGTCTTTGATGTAGTTTGAAATACTCGTAGTTCAAAGAGTACGTATGATTCAATTTCAGATTTTGGCAGTTTTGCACTTCCACGTCGGAAGATATCCAATGGTTTGCGGGGTTTGGAAGGTGATGAAGTCACCAAGACAATTTTAAAGAGCAGATGCGTCATTAAAAAAAGATATTTGGAAAAACAGTTCAAACTATAAATATCTAATGAAGCAAGATGTGGAGAATGGGGCAGTTGTAGAAGATCAACCTCAAAAAGGCTTTCGAATACGAAATTGAAATATTTAAGACGTGTTTATCATATAACAATACTGCGACATAGCATTTTTGTTTTTGTCTTATCTATTTTATACACGTTACTTGTACATTAAAGTTTAAAAATTTTCTAATTATATCTTTTTTTAAACTTTATAATATTTTAACTAATCTAATACTTATTATTTTGATTTGTTTGTATTTTAAATAGTCCTTACGGGCTATTTTGAATTTATTGATTTGCATAATTTGGGTGGTTTTCGTTTTATATTTTATTATAAGATTTCATCCCTTTATATAGTAAGCTATTTTGCCTGTTGGCTTTATTCTTTTTTGGTAGCAGTGGCAGCTGGTGACTTTTTAGTGTGCTAAAGATCTAAGATTGAAAAAAACGTCTTTGTTGATGTTATTGTAGTCGAAAACGATTTTTCTTTTTTTCAAATTCAATTTTTTTGTATGCATATTTTTCAGCAAACCGTAAAGTGTACCAGCAAAACTAAAAAATCTTGAAATACTTCATACAAACAATATATATATTTTTTTAAATAAATGTTTTCGGCTACAACAACATTAATAACGTCTTATTTATTAATCTTAGTACTCGAGCTCACTTAAAAAATCACGAGCCGCCACTGTCTGGTAGTTGGATGTATTTGCATGCCCTTGTATTATGTTTGTGAATATCAACATTGTAAATAATTTTGGTAATAACTTTTGTCAAATAAGTATTTTCAAAGCACTGTTGCCTTAGAAACTAAAAAATCTACGAGCCTTTGCGGTTTCCCGAGCTTGCACAAATTCTAACAACTCTCCGACTGCTGGGCTTGCAGCAAGGATCACAAAGAGTACCTGCTCTAATTTCAAAACGCTTCAATTTACCCAGTGTCGCCGTCGGACCTCACCACCCCCCGCAGTCACTCTCGCCGCTTCCGGCGTGTCCGCGCAAGCGTGGCCAGTGTTTAGGAGCCGGCAGTAAAGCCTTCCCGCCGGTTAGCGGCAATTAAAAGTACTAACTCGCCATTATGTCGGAGTGATCGAGTGCGCGGTGGGCACCCGATGGCCGCGTACCTGCGCAGCTTGCTGCTTGCTGCCCGGGCGATTGCCACGAGGCTGCTCGGTGATGGTTTGCGGTCGGTTTTGGCGGTGGGTAGTTGTATAGGTCTCTCAATCAGAGTCGAAGCCGGGACAGTACTCACACAGATACATAGGTTACGTGCAGCTAATTCCGTTTGAAACTTCAATCCTCTTCAAAGATCGAAGCCAAAGCGTTTTGAAGTCAGTTAAAAAAAAGGTTTTAACTTATGCAAGAAAAAAGAAAAGGTGGGTTTTGAATTTTCGCGGGCTGTGTACATTCGATTATAGATTTTTTTGTTGTTGTTATGTTGGTGCACATATGTTTATCATGGGTTAGCATTATCAGCCATTTTGGATTAGTGGTTTGTTTTTGACAACTGGAAAGGTTAGTCACGTTTTTGTGTGTTCTTCGATTTTTTACTTTTGGAAAAAATAGATCAAAGAATATGTATTAAATTTTGCGTTGTAAATGGAATAAAGTGCTCTAACGCACTTAAAATGTTGACTGTGGCATTTGGCGAGTCTATTTTGTCTCCCGCAGTGTTTATAAGCGGTGATACAAGCGCTTTACAAAAGGCCGAGAAGATGTTAATGACGATGAGCGTCCTGAGTTGTGGAAAAACAAATCATGGATTTTATTCTTTGATCCATTTTTTTCAAATGTAAAAAATCGAAGAACACACAAAAATGTGACTAACCTTGCCAGTTGTCAAAAACAAACCACTAATCAAAAATGGCTGATAATGCTAACATATAATAAACATATGTGTACCAACATTACTAAAAAAAATCGGTAATCGAATGTACACAGTTCGCGAAAATTCAAAATTGAAATTCACCTTTTTTTTGAACAGGCCATGTATGTTGTTTTATTTCATTGTTATTTAAACTCTAAATGTCCTTAAAATACAGTTCTCAATAAAGGAGTATTAAAAGAATTAATGCGAGGTATCCAGTAATTCGAAGTATTCCCCGATTTGGGACATTCTCGAGCACGAGCATTGATGCTAATTACAATTTCTTCAAAACAGTTTATAATATATTAACAGCACGCGGTCGAACGGCATGAATAAGACACGCTGTAAGTGCACTTTCAATATACTAGAAGAATCATCGTAAACACTTGCTGTCCCTTTTCCACTAGTGACAATGAATAGGTGTGAACAAGACAAAGGACTCTTTCTTTATGACGCATCGTAAACACATCGCCACCGGAGCGTAAACCGATACACAATACGAATACACCCAACGCTAAGTATGTTTGTATCAACTCTGGTTGAGTTACCTGTACAGCGCGTGAGTTGTTAGTATGATGTGCTTGCTTGAGGCAGGTTCTGGGTATATCACAAGGGTGGTTTATACTTGCGATCGTTTGCTGATGACTGAGATCTTTCACTCTTATCCAGGCGCAATGAGAAACTAATTATGGTGCTCGCAAGCTGCAGAATGTGGGTGGCAATAGCGAGCACCTCAGCATCACTACATTGCAGTATTGAACACAATACGCAACATACAGGCTAGGTATTGGTCAGGCGTATAGATTCTAAATGCTTAGAACTCTGCGTTACGAAGGCCAGGATGGAAGAGGCGAGGTCTTATTTTACAAATAAAATGTAAAAATATTTGGATATTTGTATTAGTATCTCCGTCAGAGTTAACACGTACACAGTATTCGCACAGATGCATTGCTTGCGTACAGCATGTTTTAAACTTGTTATTTGATTTTTTTTTTAATATGTATCAATGAAATTCTAAAAAAGGACCATTTTAAATATAGTAAAAAGTACAAACTGTAAAATCTTTCGAATATTCTAGTTCGATGAACGTATACAATCGCTGTCCCTCTGTTCCTGAAAAAACATAAATAGGCGAAAAAAAACATTAAACGGGTGTTTCTCAGTGACGTTTGTCTATACACGCAAGCTTAGGTGTGTGTTGATTGGGTCAAGTCTTTTAGCATGGCCTATAATCACAATATAATATAGTGTACATTTAAGAACAATTCTGGAAAGCATAAAAACACTTTTTTTTACAATAACTCCAAACAGGAGGTCTCGAGGGAAGTAATTTCCCTCGGGGTCTATGTCATCTTTGGGGATGCTGTGTAGAGGGTCTTTTTGAGGAAAGGAAGGAGTGAACTTGGGTCTTGAAAAGGCTCATGTTGAAGGAGGGAGGAAACACAGATTATTTTTTAAAATTATAATAAATATATATTTTTTTAATTACTTACTAGTAATTTAAAAAAAAATAGAGTAAATACCACACAAGAGTCTCAACTGCTCTTAACCGTCTAGATCCAATGGGATTATGGCATCACCAATTGGGGTATGTTGTGAGACTAAAGGTATTGGGGAAGGGAAGGAGACGAGGAAAAGGAAGGTCGAGAAGTATCTGGCTATTCGAATCTGGTCACCAAACACGGCTAAAGCCATTTCAAGCAACGTTTCGCTTTCAGAATCATCAAGTGGTAACCTTTCGCCAAGTATCTACCACTCTAGAACGTGCCGCAAATAAACTGTGTATCATTTTACATGAATTAAAATTGTTATGAGACACACTAATGAAATAAAAGTTTTTAAAATTGGAATTAACTTTAAAGCATTAATGTTTATTTCTTATTAATATTAACGTAGTATCGGTAATCAACAACACAAATATGAAACAAAAAAAGCCAGTTTCAAATTTGTGTTGGTGATAATTGATATTATTTAAATATAAGTTAAGAGCCCACCGGGCTTGACCCCGCGACCTTGCATTCGCGGTCGAGCGTCTTACCCCTCGACTACGGAGGTCGTCACAATTAGTAGCATAAAATACCTAATTCACAAGGATTAGTATCTAGCCCACATAGCATGCCAAGCTCCGAACGGCCGACAAGTGTTTAAAAGTGTTCGTGTGAACTTTGGTGAGCTAATCTCTTCCGATTCCAGGGAGCCGCGAGCTGTGAGCAAACCGCTCGCCGCTAATTGGCGCACTTTGTTCTAGAACATACGTAGCTTATCATTACCGCCGACAGAGGCGACTTGTGAGAGGAAACGAAGTTAACATCCACATTCACATTTAACCCTCTGGATGCCGAGCTGTTTTGGCCGAAGTATGTCAGAAAAGCTTGTCTCATTATTAATATATATCTCAGAGCAATTATATATTAGGAGGGAGCGCTAATGTAGTAAGTATTGATGATTTTTTACTGACTGGGTGTGGTTAGGGCTAGGGTGTTTATACATCCATTCATAGCACATTTCTTCTTATGCGGTATTGCATGGAGATTAGGGCAAAAAAGAGGCGATTATTCGATATATTATGATGAAATTGAACAATTATTGAAAATGTCTTCATTAGAAAAGCGCAGGAAAGACTTTGATTTAATTTTCATTTACAAAATTATTGATTGTTTTATTGAGTCACCTTCTCTGTTGCAACTTTTCCAGTTCAACATTCCTTGCCGTAGACTCAGAAACAATGAATTGCTGTTCCCCAATCATCACAATAATAATTATGAGTATTATTATCCAATGTCCAGAATGTCAAGACTTGTTAACTCAAGCCATGGTCTTGAAATTTTTGGTAACAGTCTAAATGATTTTTGTCATTCTTTACGACTCTGCCAAAACTTTGACTAGACCATGGATTTGACTTGAATGTTCTCTCTTATGTTTATTTTGTCCTATTTTTGTCATCGCTTCATTTATTATTATGTATGTGCTGTTCTTTATCTGTTGCTCTTTTTTCCATTTCGTGTTCTATATGTCTTTTTTGTAATTGGACTTTGGTCCGTTAATTTATAAATAAATAATTGTCGACATGATGTAGCATTTATTTGTACAACCACTTTTTCACAGTACTGTTTTAAACAAAAACATAAGATATAACCTTAAAAAACCGTTGAATTCTGTCCTGCTATGTCGCATAACAAAACGTTAGTGGGCGGAGTCACTCGGAGACGCGGGAGACGGAGAACATCCTAACATACCTAAAAGCTGTGCTATATTGTGTGAGAACTTGTCTTATCTCTTTCTCTCTAACGTTTTACGACGTAAAAACCTGGAGAAGGTGATTTATCGTAAATTTGCAAAGGTTGGGTAAAAATATTTAGCTCTCTCTCCATATATAATCTTATTCTGAGGTTTATGTTAATACTCTCAAATGAGTCCAAAACGGCCTAAGGCTAAAGGGTGTTTTAAAAAACTAATATTTGTCGCAGAGCGTATAGGAGGGGCTCAGGGTTCAGTTTGCTGTACCAGGTCTAGAAGGGTGTTCTGCCGGAGTTATTAATTCAATTAATTATGATGAATGTATTACAGTAATCTAATCTCAGGAATAACTAATAAATCGAATCGAAAAATTCCTAATTATTCACTATTCAAATATAAATCTCTGGCAAACCCCCCGTTTTTGAAGTGCTATGTCGCCTTGAACAGTATCGCCCCGGTGAAAGACCACCATTCAGAATCGAAAAGTTGCATGAAATGGCTTTAGCCACGATTGGTGAGCAGATCTGAACAGTCGGGTACTTTCCAACATTCTTCTTTACCTTCTTAAAATACTTGTAATACTCCCTGTGCCTCACAACATACCACAATTGGAGATGTATTATTCTTTGCGGTATATTTTGTAAGACACGTGATTTTATGTTGGTACGAATAACTTTAAGCACCTGTCGCTCATAGCCCAAAGCTACTTTGCCGGAAGTGGTTGACGTCACTTCCGCACGCTACGTTTCTCTGCACTTCCATAGTGTTCACTCCACACCGTATACTCCACACTCCACGTAATAATTGTTTTCCGCATCCCAAATTCATAACAACACCATAAGGAACACTAAGTATTTATTTATTTAAATGTATACGTAAAAGTGGGTTTTAAGGTATGCCTTGCCATAGACTCAGAAACTATGAATTGCTGTTCCTCAATCATCACTCTAATAATTATGGGTATCATCCTTCACTGTTCAGAATGTCGAGACTTGTTAACTCAAGCCATGGTCTTGAAATTTTTGGTACCGGTCTAAATGATTTTTGTCATTCTTTATGACTCTTAACTTTGACTTGACTTTGGCTTTGATTTGAATGTTCTTTCTTATGTATTTTTTGTAATATTTTGTCATTATTTATGACTCTTAACATTGACTTGACCTTAGCTTTGATTTGAATGTTCTTTCTTATGTGTGTTTTGTAATATTTTTGTCATTGCTTTATTATAATATTATGTATGTGCTTTCTTTCTCTGTTGCTCTTTTCTCCATATCGCTTTTGTAATTGAAAATATATATTTGACCGGTTAGTAGCTGAGTGGACAAACGAGTCGGATTCCCGCCCGTGAGTCGTGGGTTCAATTCTTCTGCTAGCCAATCCGTTATCATTACACAAGAAACATTTTCCGCTGATTATCATGGTAGTAAGAGTTTTTCGTATATTGTCAAGTTATTCGTGGCCGGGAATGTTTTTTCTTTCTTATATAAAAACTGAAATTAGTAAACTTAAATAAACTATATTTTTTTTGTTCGTCCCTTTTAATATCAGCTGGATAAACGATCGTTGTTGGCAGTTGGCGTCTATCCTGAAAACAACGATAAATCGTGTACCATAGGTAGCTACTGGCATTCAGAGGGTTAATACTTTAATAAGAATAATTCTCACAATATTAATTTAATTGTCTTATAAATAATATACTTGTTTCTTGAAAGTAATAGCCTGTTTGTTTCACCTTAATTATTGCTATCGGGGTTCTCAAGAAATAGTTTTTTGTCAGTTAAAACTCTGATACCAGTAATAAAATGCTCAAGACTAGGGGGAAATCAGTTGAACCCACTTTTTTAACGAACATTATTCGTTCTAATTGAATTTTTTAAATGTTTATAAAACCCGTTCTGTGAAGTACTTTTTTAGTTTTTTCGCTGGCTTTATAAACTGTACCCTTGTTACAATTTTACCTAATTATAAGAATTCTTCGTCTATTTATTTACTTTTGGAAATTAACAGTTCTAAGTGCATAGTAAAATGAACAATAATTTAATTTTTTTTAAGTTACAGATTTCGTCATTATGAAGTAATGTTACCTCTTATCGGTACATTCAAAGATATTTCTAAATAAAACAGACTAATATTTATATATTACATATCGTTAACAATAAATCAAAGAAAGTGTTCTTTTATAATTATGTGAAAATCACTCATTATGTGTTTTTTCAGAGAAACTCTCTTTTATGCAACTCTTGAGAGATCTTTCAGATATTCAGATGATATTTGAAAATGTCTACATCAGGTATAGTATTATAAGTATAGGTAGATATCGAGTGAACCCACAGTACTCACACACATGCATTGCTTGCATACAGTACGCTTCAAACTTGTTATATCCTCGAAATAGAAAGAGTGCAAAAGAGGTTCAAGCCTTACTTATATATGGGGGGAGTATACATATTATCCATTTCTATTTCCTTCGTTATTTTTATGCGGAATGCTAGATGTTCACACCCTGCAAGCCCGTTTGAAAATGTTTTTGGGTAAACATTTTTATAAGTTGATTTTTGGAGGTATTTATAAACCATATATACTAAAAGAGATCAATTTGTTTGCCCCAAGTAAGTACACTCGTATGAGGCATCATCTGACGTTTTACACACCGAAAGTTAGAACTTCTTCAAACAAAAATACATCAATATATAAAGCGATGGAACTATTCAATGTAGTTGTATCTACCGAAATTTGAAAAGTACAATTGCGTACTTAAAAGGGAAATTATTTACATATATCTTACAATAATTTTTATAAACTAAAAATTCTGCATAAATGCTTTTTTGATGTTTAAATTAAAAAGTTTTATGCATGGAAAATGTAATAAATTTACAGAATACGGTTTTCGTCTAAATGAAAGCGCTCGTGGTCATCTTAATACAAACCCTTATTTTCTAAGTTGGGTTAGGTTAGGTTAGGTTAGTTTTCGTTAACACAAGTTTTCAAGTATATTGATAGTCACATTGTATTGGCTAAATGTGATCATGACAACATTTTTAATTTTATAACTACTAATTAACCATCACGCCGTTTCCATGGAGGAGAAGGCAGAGACGATGGATCGCCACACAACTTTGTCTTGACACACACTCCTTGCTTCATTCACATTCATACATAGTCTCCTAAATACTGTTAAGTTATTCTGACTCGAATTACCTGATTCAAGTATTTGATTCACTTGGTCGTGATATGTCTTCCTCGGGCGTCCCCGACTTCTTCTACCGTTCACTGTACTGCGTCACATATTCTCCAGGCGTTCCTTTCTCCGTTCACATGTCTAAACCATCCAAGCGTCCCTTTCTTATTCTTTCGTTTTACGATTACGTCAGTCTTGCATTTTTTTCGAATCTCCACAATTTTAGCTCGATCATGCAGGGTTTTACCACACATACCTACGCCTTAGGGATTTTATTTCTACAGCATTCAATATTTAAAAACTAACGGGCTATTGTCCAATTACAAAAAAATACATAACACGAAATGGGAAAAAAAGAGCCACGGAGAAAGAACAGCACACACATTATATTATAATGAAGCAATGACAAAAATTGGACAAAATATACATAAGAAAGAGCATTCAAATCAAAGCCAAGGTCAAGTCAATGTTTTGGTAGAGTCGTAAAGAATGACAAAAATCATTTAGACTGGTACCAAAATTTTCAAGACCACGGCTTGAGTAAACAAGTCTCGACATTCTGGACAGTGGAGAATGATACCCATAATTAGTAGAGTGATGATTGAGGAACAGCAATTCATTGTTTCTGAGTCTACGTCAAAAATGTTGAACTGGATAAGTTGCAACAAAGAAAGTGAGTCAATTATACAATTAAATAATTTTGAAAATGCATATTTAATCAAAGTCTTTCCTACGCTTTACTGATGAAGAATTTTTCAAAGTTTGTTCAATTTCACCATATGAATAATCGCCTTTTTCTCGCCCTAATCTCCATGCAATTCAATATGATGAATATGAACGGTATAGAAAGGTGACCAAATGACACCAGCATATTCTAGATGAGGGCGAATATGTAAAAGGGTGATATCAGTTTTATTTCCAATCGATTTAGACGATGGAAGAAGAAGTCGAGGACGGCCGAGAAAGACATGGCACGATCAAATAAATCATATACTAGAATCGGTTCATGTAAAGAGTCAGAATAACAGAAGAGTATGTATGAGACGATTTATGAATGAGAATGAAGCAAGGAGTGTGTGCCAAGACAGAGGTTTATGGCGGTCCGCCCTCTCTGCCTACCCCTGCGGGGAAAACGGCGTTATGGTTAGTTAGTTAGTTAGAGAATGATTCTCATAATTAGTAGAGTGATGATTGAGGAACAGCAATTCATTGTTTCCGAGTCTACGGCAAGGAATTAATCACTTTAATCCTTATTTACAGGGCTTAAGTAACGTGTATAAAACGGGCAAAAATAATTAAAATCTTCGCTATCGTCAACAATCGCGCCATCGCCTAGGGTGGCCATACCGGTCCACCGGGCCACCCTCCGTTACCGCGTTGTTAAATTTCCATTAACATATCAGTTGCCCACACATATACTATAATAGAGCGGCAGTTTAATTAACATAGAGTTAACGCGCACCCGTAGCTGTTACTCAGTGTTGATACCCACACGCATTGTTACCGCTTGTGTTAGAACAAACACGTTGAATAAATGCGCACGAGGTGTTATTAACTTGCAATATCGGCGCTAATCCATTCCACCACTAATAAGGAGACATCATTTGTTCATACAACACACTAATTAATTTTGATCCCTTTTTTATTACAATAACATTAACAATACAAAATAATACAAAATAAAATGTAAACATAAAAGCATTTTTTTTGTTGTTCGTAAGCTGGATCATTATGGCTCATCCCCAGGTAGTTTTGGAAGGGTTTGATAGGCTTTAAAGCATTCTGGCATGTGGAGAGCCACCGACCATTTCTCACATTCCCATCGAGATTCGCTCTTCTTTTCTTCAAGGAACACATTTTGCATAATCTCGATGGGTTTTGTTACAAGCCTGGTACTCCCGTAAATATTATTTTGGATATTTGTGATGAATCAGCGTTCCAAATCCACTCTTCATTATTAGTTTTTTTTTTGGGAGTTATCTCTCGAAAGACGCGCTGTTCTATGGAACAGTCACTAACAATGTCGTAATATTTTGTTATAAATAATGTGAAATCAACTGTGATTATTATATTTTATTATGAAATCAATAACCGAAATATGCTTATTAGTGTCATTTGTAAGAATACAATTATTTACATTCAGTTTCTTTTGTGTAAAAAAAAACAAACCGGCGAATCGCCGGCTTAGTGAATCAGCGGCAAACTGACATTGTCCGCCTTTGTGTTTCAATGGGTTAAGCGTCATTCATTTTGTTTTTTTTTCAATCGTCTAGAGCCAGTGGAACTATGGCATCTCCAATTGAGGTATGTTGTGAGGCTGAAGGTAGAAGGGAGAGGAATGAGATGGTGAAAAGGAAGGTTGGAAAGTGCTTCATTATTCAGATCTGGTTACAAACGGCTAAAGCCATTTCAATCAAGAAACGTTTCGATTCTGAATGGTGGTCTTTCACCAGGGCGATACTTGAGTATCTATCACTCTGGTACGTGCCGCAAACATACTTTATATTATTTTATATGAATTAAATGTGTTGTGACACATATTAATCAAATAATGTTATTTGCGCACGCCGGGTTTGAACCCGCCACCTTTAGAATCGTCATCTTACCACTCGACCATGTTGGCCTGTGTGCATCGGTATATTGTGCATATTGATGGTATCAAAAAAAAACAACAAATGTTTTGAATAAATACATATGGTTGCCGGAAAAGCAAAAGGGTTGAAGCAATCTTGGGAAGTTTACACCAAAGCACTTTAAAAGATTTTTTTTGTTTTACAATAAAATTCATATGTCTTCAGTACCTGGTTGGATTTTGGAAAATAGAGTTAACTCAGATAACTCAATGCTCTCACTGAGTTACCTTAAGCGAAAAACAGCTAAAAAAACCTCTCAAACTTGTGTCGCTTGAGTCAAGCCTTCCCCCAAATGGAAAATATATTTTAGATGACTGAAGGGCCACAAAAGTCTCAAATCTTTCGATGCAAAATAAAATGACTGATCAAAACTGCATATTTAACTAATCTTTGAGCAAAGTCTTTTGCCTTTCCAGCCACGATATATGGGGCTATTTATTTAATGTATTGGATGTGATTTCTAATTAGTGTGGCAATATGATATAGGAACAAGGTTTAACGTGTTGAATAAATGTATATATAAAGCTTTATTAACTCGTGATATCGGAATTAGGTGTTATTACTAACTAAGCGTGTGTACCAACATGATATTGGAACTAGCTAAATGATTTCACGATTGATTTTATTAACTAAACTTGTGTGCCAATGTGGTGTCGAAATAAGAGCAAATATATGAGTGGAATAAACATACATATTATGTGTTATTAACTTGTGCGCTTGACCCATAACAACGTGTAATGTGCAAACCGACACAAATTAAAACATGTAGCATTCTGTCCAAGTCACACAGTCTGCAACAGCGTGAAACCTGTCAGGTCAATAAATAAAGGAATTATTTCATTATGCATTATTTTACTTGAAAATTTTACAAATTGGGCTTTAATTTCTAGAACTTGATTATTATTTTTTTATATAATTCAGTTGCATTAAGTTTAATATTACTATTATTTAGTTCTGCCAGTTTTAGTTTTTAGTGACAGCTGTTTCGGCGTTTAAGGCCATTATCAAACTGAGATTAGGTAGCAATAGATTTAAATCACAAATGGGGAAAACAGATTTTAAAGTTAAGTACTTCACCGAACAATTCAAGGTAATTAGCCAGCCTATAAAACCGCTTACGGACAAACAAGTTTTAAGTACAACGCCACTAAGCAATTCAATTCTCTGCCCAGCACCATCAGAAACATACAAACCAAAAGCTCCTTTAAAAGCAATATCATTACTTAGCTTAAAAACCAAGTTTAATTTAGTTCTCAAAATGTAGATTCTATATCTTCAAATTTGTCATTTAGTTAAATTATTTTTCTAATGTATTACTATATTTCCGATATTAACATGTTACTATGTAGCTAAAAATACACTTCTACAAATTGCCATCCCAACACAGGCTTATGCCTAATGGGATGGGCAATTTACCAACTAATAAAAAATGAATGTTGAAGTAAAATAATTAAAATAAAAATAAAAAATAAAAAATAAATAATTAAACAAAGAATTAAAATCACACAAATAAGTTGTTTCCATGTGGCCTAACTACAGTTTGATAATGGCCTCAAACAGAATTAAATAATTATTAAGCATGAATCGTAAGATTTCGAAGAATGCGATGGACACCGAAAATTATGACTTAATAATGGGTGCCCCAGTGGAAATGACTCAGATGCAGATTGAGGAAGAAGTGGACTGCTGGAAAAGGAACTGGAGTAGGACGAGAAGGAGGAAGGACGGAAGAGTGGAGGCGAATGGCGAGGGAAAAGCCCAAAATCCCACCTTCGTGTCTCTTTCACTTCTCGAAAGATAATTGTTCTTCACATGTCCCAAGTCATAACTCGGTGTGCAGACTAAATAAATATCTGGCAGACTTGCAAGAAAGCGCATTCTTGAAATGCAAATGAAATACATTCTGTGCGAGTAGGTACTATCCAATTATGCAAATCAAACAAAATAGAGCAAAATATTAACATAGTAATTAATTGCGCAAGAAAATCATTAAAATTATACGCGAAATTAACGCAATAAATTAAAAACGAACAGTGGAAGTTAGAAAGGCCTTAAAGCACTATTCAGAAAAACGTACAAATCAATCGTCATGGCTTTTCAAATTCACTTTTTATTCCGAGAATGAAATATCACCTCAGCAAAATTACCTATTAAATTAGTGTAAATAAACGTATTTTATTTAAAGCAGTAAGCTTAACAATTGGTTTATGTGATTCCGCACAATTTTCGCAACTGTCTGGAGCCAGTGGTTCTTTAGCATCACGGATTTTAGAAATGTTGTAGGTTGGAAATCTGGGAAGCAAAGTAGATGAGCAAAGATTGGTTGGAAAGTTCTTGTCTATTGGAGATGGTAGATATCAGAATCGGGAGGACCTGCGGTTCCAGTTACCGGTGGCGAGGAACCGGTTATTAATCCAGTTATTTTTGGAACCGGTTCCTGGTGCCAGAAAATTTCCACGAAGCAGATTTTATATTCAAATCGAAATGTATATTTTTATTCAAATCGAAAAATACTAGCAAATCGACAAAAGTTCCTCCCGAAAAAAAAGTACTAGTCGGTAGAGATTTTGAAATCGAATAGCAAAACGACAAAACTAGTAAATCGACAAAAATTCTTCCCCAAATCAACAAAAAAAATCAATTCCTTGGCCGAATGATATCGATTTTTATGTTTGCCAAAAAAAGGAAGAATATCGACGGTTCCAGTGACCGGCTTGGAACTGGTTCCTTTTAACCGGGACAGGAATATCGACCATCTCTACTGTCTTTTCAAATGTGGTCACCTTGTATTTTCTTAATACTAAGTTTAGTTTCGTTGAATGATGGTCTTAATGATGCTAAAAGAATTTACCACTCGCGGGTATGGTGCAAATATACTAGGCATGTTTTTCTTGAATTACCTGAGAAATGAGACATAAAAATAGTCACTTAAGGGTCAGCACCCAGAAATAGACACTTTTTGCCTTTCTAGTATAAGCAATACTACAAACGATTCATTTGTTAATTCTATATGGGGAGCTATAAAATTTCTGGGTTTTCCAGTGAATTTATTGATTTAACAGTAATCTTTTAATTTTTATTTGAAAAGCATGCTAGAATTTTATGTAAAAATTTACACCCTTGGCCTTTTGGTTTCAAAACTGCACCTTTTACTGACATTTTAGTGTGTTTTACATATAATTTAAAAGATTACAGTTGTAAAATTCAATAGAAACCTCAGACATTTTTTTAACTACCCATACAAATTATCAAATAAATCATTAGCAGGATTGCTTGTATTAGAATGATATAAAGTAACGTTTAGTGTCATTTTTTGAGTGCTGGCCCTTAATCTAAAAAAAGTAATTTTAGGCAACATTTTGATTACATTTTTTAATATTAGTTTCTGGTTCATTAAAGTTTACAAAGTATCTGATTATTGCATTTTCTCTTCGTCTTAATAATATTTTAACTTGATATACTACTAATTATTTTGATTTATTAGTATTTTAAATAAATAGTTCTTACAGGTTATTTTGAATTTAATGAGTTGCATAATTTTAATGGTTTCCGGCAGTGCATTATAAGATTTCATCCCTTTATATAGTAAGCTATTTTGTGTGTTGGCTTTATTCTTTTCTGGTAGTCTGATTTCTTTGCATGCCCTTGTATTATGTTTTTTTTACTGAGAGTAGATATCTTCCAATCTAGATCTTTTTTACATCGTATAAGGATATTATTTGTCGAAACAGTTATCATAACATTCATACGATGAAACAAAAATACATACAGACAGTAAAAAAATATTTTTCGTCAATATTTTTTCTTTGTTATAACACCTTTTCATTACACGTCCCTCAAACACATTTAACGTTAATTGCGTTTCAAAACATTTGCAGACGCGGCTAATACAACTAATAAAAATTGCTTTGCGCAATTTATTCAAATTCTGGCAATTATATTGTTTATAATTATAATTGAGAATAATTGAGTTTATTCGGATAATGTGAGCTAAATATTTGTAATTATTGTTTCTTTTAAATTAACATAAGAGCAACAGTGCTCGAATTCAACCTGAGCTAACCGGAATGTGGTTCCGGTTGGTGGAATCCATCCACCCTAATCGTTTCTGTTTTATTTCATTAATAATCACAAGCATTACGCTTTGACGAACTCAGTGGCTTAGCGGTAGGATTCTTGTGTCTGGGTCCAGTAATTGCGGGTTTATATCCATATCTGAGCTATAAAGCAGCAAACAGCAAAAAACTCTCGAACGGTGAGTTCTGGCGTCATGGAATCTTACACAACATTTTATAAATGTAATTTTTAGGTAAACTAATTTCTCATTTAACTCATTAACTCATTTCCACCATGAGCTATGTAGTTTTTAAATATTCACTTTAAAAAAAAAGTTGTACTTAATATTTCTTTTGGAATTCAAAAGACTTTCTAAAAGGGCGTTGAAATCTACAGAAAGGGAAAATAAATTTGTAAGAGAACCGGTTAGAAAAACTAATAAATAATAACTTTTTTTAAAACTCTAAGGCAGACCGGGAAGTTTTTTTGAGGATGCTGTGTTGAGGGTATTTTTGATAAAAGGAAAGAGTGAATTTGGGCCTTGAAAAGACTTACATTGTAGGAAGGACGGCGGAGGACGACGAAGGTGACGGCCTCCATGGTCGAGTGGTAAGACGATCGACTACGAATCCAAAGGTCGCGGGTTCAAACCCGGCATGCACCAATAACTTTTATTAAATTAATATGTGTCGTAACACATTTTAATTCATATAAAATAATTAAAAAAAGTATATTTGCGCCACGCTCCAGAGTAGTAGATACTCGCCCTGGTGAAAGACCACCATTCAGAATAGAAACGTTGCTTGAAATGGCTTTAGCCGTGTTTGGTGACCAGATCTGAATAGCCAGGACTTCCCAACCTTTCTCTTCCTAATCTCCTTCCTCTCCCCACTACCTTCAGCATCACAACATACCCTGTTTGGGGATGCCATAGTCTCACTTGCTCTAGACGGTTGGGAGCAGTTGAGACTCTTGTGCGGTATTCATATAAGAAAGGGAAGAAACATAAAAGCCAGTGGGTTATTCCACAGTGAAGCTGTTGAGCACATGAAAAGTAAAAACTACCAGTTTTCATGCGGAAATGTCAACCGTTTACGAATGTCGGGCACGCGTCTCCGGCTGTGCATAGGCGCCGATTGGATTTGCCTTCTAAGTATGGTATCAGTAACCTATTGAATCACTTAAAATTATACACTCTGAACCAATTCCTAAAATTTCAGTGAATAGGTGTGGCAAACCTGTATAATTTACTAAACAACAACAAATTAGTAGTTCCCTACTATTATAAATACAGTTGAGGATAACATGTTAATTAACTTACAAAGAAGTTTACAAACAAAAACGTTTTTCAATAAATTCCAAGGTTACGTCAACCCTTGTAATATATATCATTATAGATCGATTCGTGTTTTTCTGTGAATGACTTATTTTTTTAGGTTTATTTCTCAGTAGAAACCGAGTAAGAATATACCTTAGAGTCACGATAAAAGGAGGCATGGCTAATAGTTTTACCCAATCTATACAAATTTGCGATTAATCACTTTTTACGTCGTATACCACGAGAGAGAAAGAGACAAGAAAAGAAGCATGTAAGGATCTTCTCCGTCCGTGCTAACTTCACATCATCGAGTCGCATAACTTACTTCAACGGATTTTGAGGTTGTTTCCTGTATTTGTGTTGGTTAAAATACTTGCAGTGATTTTTATACAAATAAATCAAACATGATGGTGATATGTGCTATGCGTGAATGTTCAAATAAGACCAAATAATGATTATAAAACTTCACTTTTCAGAGGTATTTCAACAGTTTTAAATATTTTTGACCGAACTTAAGAATTCTCACATTTTTAATGATATGAAAGCATAAAATCAACAAGAAGCTTCCATCATTATTTACGCAAACTTTCTGTTATTAGTGTTTGTGTGATATTTGGACTTTATAAATCATTTTGGTGTATTGATATTGTTTTGTTTAATGTGATATTGTTTTGAATAATGTTTATTAAAAATGTCCGAATTGCATGTGGGCGGAACTAATAGGCTATCCAACATCCTCTAACATATCTTCGTGCCTTTCTATCGAGTCAGTAAAAAGTCAACCGACCCGACTACAGACCGTTTCACATAGGAATCTCACCATGTCCTCCAAGGATATAACTTCTAGATTAAGCGCGCGTCCTCCGTGGTCAAGTGGTTAAGGCTTTTGATTACGAATCAAAAGGTCGCGGGTTCAACCCCGGCGTGAGCCAACACCTTTTATTTCAATAATATGTGTCACAACGTATTTAATTAACATAAAATAATTTATAGTGTATTTGCGGCAAGTCCCAGAGTGGTCCCTCTCCAAGTATCGCCTTGATGAAAGACCGGCATTAAGAATCGACAGGTTGCTTGAAATGGATTTAGCCGTGTTTAGTGACAAGATATAAATAGCCAGGTACTTACCAACCTTCCTCTTCCCTATATCCTTCCCCTCCCCACTACCTTCAGCCTCACGACATACCCCAATTGGGGATGCCATAGTCTCACTGGCTCTAGACGGTTGAGAGCAGTTGGGACTCTTGTGCGGTATTCACTATAAAAAATAAATAAATAAAAATCACACTCATCAGGGATTGTACGGTCAGTAGTCTTTAGGTAGAAGGCTGTGTTTTTGTCACCTCACCCCCCCCCCCCACAGGTGCTAGCACCTGCCACCGGACTACAGGAAGTAAGCAATTAGTTTCACAGAATGGCGTTTGATCATATTTGTGTAAAAACTGGTAGAACAACCACACGTGAGTACTGAACGAGTGTCTACTCTGCTACTGGCAATACCAGCACCTCGGGGAGAGTGACCTTAAACAAATTATAAAGGGGAAATGCCGTACTTATAAATCCGAATAATTTAAAGAGAGACAAAAAAAACCTTTCATTAATAGATAGATACCGATTTAATTTTTTTATGTAAGTTTTTTTTTAAATATATATTTTTTTATTTATTTATCAAACATAATACATAGTAGATAATACAAAACAGATATTATTAATTATATTGTAAAGTGTTATTTTATATTTATAAAATTAGAATTTCGGTCCAAACTGAAAACTTACCTATTCAGACTCTCATATCCTTAAATTCATTAAAAGAATCTCAACATAATCTGTCTCTCGACGAATCACATTTAGATATACAAATTTTAACCAAATCCTGTACTGTACGACAAATTCAGAGAGTCGGAAAAAAAATTATAATTTTGAATTAATAAGTGTGTCTATCTGATGAGACCTACCAGGTAAGTATGTTCCTGTATTTTTCTTATTTAGACTAGGAATCAATATTTAATAATAGAAAATAAGATTGAGGTGATTTTTCACAAAAACGGCGCCATATAAACCATCCAAATATTATTATTATTTTTATTAAATTCTGAATGGTGGTCTTTCAGATCACTATTCAGAGTTGAAACGTTCCTTAAAATATCTTTAGCCGTGTTTAGTGACCAGATCCGAATAGCCAGGTACTTCCCAACCTTCCTCTTCCCCATCTCCTTCCTCTTCCCGCTAGCTTCAGCCTCACAATTTACCATTTGGTGACCAGATCTGAATAGCCATATACTTCCCAACCGTTCTCTTTCTCATATCCTTCCCCTCCCCACTACCTTCAGCCTCGCAACATACCCCTATTGGGGATGCCATAGTCCTACTGGCTCTAGACGGTTGGGATCAGTTAAGACTCCTGTGCGGTATTCAATGTTCGTCCTCCTCGAAAGCCACTGAATTATTCCGTCAATAAGGCAATGCATCTAAAAAGAGATCTCATTATGCCCGATGATAAGTGAATGCAAAACACTTCATACTTCATGCAGAACGTTTCTTCGCAGAAATGCCGGCACGACCAGAAGAACGTAAGTGTAATTATTACGTACGATAGGTACTAATGCTTTTTACGTGCAGAAATAAACAATCATTTTTTATTTCACAGTCTTTCGAAATCGTATGACGTAGTTTTTTTTATTAATTTATTAGCGAACCGATGGGGTTTTACATATTAAATTAACATAGAGTACGTGCATATGGGCAGATAATAAAAACATATACTTCTTTTTTTTACATGAATACCGCACACGAGTCTCAACTGCTCCCAACCGTCTAGAGCCAGTGAGACTATGGCATCCCCAATAGGGGTATGTTGTGAGGCTGAATGTAGTGGGGAGAGGAAGGAGATGGGGAAGAGGAAGGTTGAGAAGTACCTGGCTATTCAGATCTGGTCACCAAACACGGCTAATGCGATTTTAAGCAACGTTTCAATTATAAATGGTGGTCTTTCACCAGGGCGATACTTAGAGTATCTACCATTCTGGTCTGGTCAAAATCAACAAAAGTGTATTTGCGGCACGTTTCAGAGTGGTAGATATTCTAAGTATCGCCCTGGTGAAAGTCCACAATTCAGAATCGAAACATTGCTGAAAATAGCTTTAACCGTGTTTGGTGACCAGATTTTAATAGCTAGGTACTTCCCAACCTTCTTCTACCACATCTCCTTCCCCTCCACACTACCTTCAGCCTCACAACATTCCCCAATTGGGGATGCTATAGTCTCACTGGCTTTAGGCGGTTAGGAGCAGTTAGGACTCTTGTCTATCGTCGCTGGAAAGGAAAAAAAAGGCTTAACACTTTCATTGCAGACTCCACGTGTCGCGCGTTGAGAGACATGTGACCGGTATGCGCACAACGCGCCACGCGCGTTTTGCTGCCTCTTCGCTTTGAACCGATCAAAAACCGACGGCTGCCATGTGGATTCGAGTCGTTCCACAAGGCAAACCAGTCACTGTCCGTCAGTTTGAATTGATCCGTCATTCATATGGCAATAATATGTACGAATTTTCGTTAGCAATTGAACGTGTCAAGCGACACTTCTGTCGAAAAGGAGTTAAACATACAATTTGATCAGTTCTTCTTTTCTGCGTCGAAAGCTCTGACTCTCGTTTGATTCTGAAGACTTTTGTGACCCTTCAGCCATCTAAAATATATTTACCATTCGGGAGAAGGCTTAACTAAAACGGCGCAAGTTTGTAACTTTTTAAGGTGTGTCGCTTCAGAAAACTCAATGAGAGTATTTAGTTAGTTGATTCAACTTTTTTTTCAAAATCCAACCCGGTACCGAAGACTTTATTTTGAATTTTATTGTAAAAAAAATCTTAAAGTGCTCTGGTGTAAACTTCCCAAAATGGCGCTTCAGCCCTTTTGCTTTTCCGGCGACGATGTATTAATTATCTTTGATACAATATTGATTAATAAATATACCACATTAGTATCTTTTAATTATTTTCAAATTTACCTGAAAATATTAATACTTGAGGTAAATGTTGATTTAAAAATAAAAACTAAGTTATTCTCATATTCTTTCTTCCACCTTCTGCTAACAGAGGTTTGCTATCATCACGATAATCAGTTAAAAGTTGATAAGCTATTCACATATCAAACACGATCAGTTCTTACATGCTTAAGGTTGCGAGCTGTGAAATTATTTTGATTCTTGGGGTAAGCTGTCTTGGTTGAAAATAACAAGCATGCCTTCAAAATAACCTTAGAGTAACAATATATAGAGAGACCGTCCTAATTATGAGTCAAATCGTTCATACTCGCAAAATGTAGGTCTCTCTTTATGCTCGTTTCCATAGACATATGAGAAAAAGAGACAAACAATTGTTATTAAGAACATATGATTTGGGGCGTGCTAAAAGCCGTGTATCCATTTTTCAATATATTACTAACTTCACAGTAGTTTACATGTCAGTCGAATTGACAGACAAAAAGCTTAAGATTTATAATTACTTAAGTGAATGTAGTGCAATATTAAAAAAAACGATATGGCTATATGTGCAGTTGTTGGTTGTTTCAACTGAAGTAACAAAGGACCAAAAAAATCAGTTTCCACAGGTATTTATCCAAGAATTCGTATTTTTTAGTTTGACCTCAAATATTTTACATGCTAACCTACAAAAACAACCAGTTACCTACACCAATATTTAGTCAATCTTTGCATTATTTGTTTCGATATAATAAACTCCCGTTTAAAATGAGTTTGAATGCATTCCTAATATGTTTTACTTCGATAGATATACGGGATTCTGACGTAAATTTGTAAGAATTGGGATTCCCTGATTAGTCCAACATCTGAACGTATCCATGTCTCTTTATTTCTCATGTAGCAACTCAAAATTGTTCGCGAACAGATAAAGACGGAATAACGTTTATCTCTAGGTTAGGTCTCTATGTTACTCTAAGAAAATAACTTACAAATATAAAACATTAGACTTATTATTTCTGTCTACGAAATAAAATGACGCTCCACTCGAATTTGTAGAGTAATTGTTTTCTTTAAATTTTTCTTATAATAAAAGCGTCATAACCTATTAAAATAATATAATTTAAAAAAATAGCATTAAACTTAGTTGCCATGAGGCACCCTTGAAGTTACAATACATGGAGAGGGAGCTAATTAGTTTTACCCAACCTATACAAATTTGGGATAAATCACTTTGCTGCTGAAAACATCCAAGCAATTTTTTTTTTGTTTATTTTAATATTTGACTTAAATTGAAGTTTTAAAACATTATAAAATGTAGGATAACAAAAAAATGAATACACTGATAGATTATAAATTACCTATTTATAATAATGCTCAAAAAAAGAAAAAAAAACCTAAATTTTCATTACAAATACCAGATTACGCATATTTGAGCTTTTTTATCGTCATGTTTTCAAACGCCTTTTGGACGGTTTCGGCATAACTACGTCCAATTATAGAACCTGTTGATAAACTGCTATTGTGGTAGTTTAACGGAACTCAATCGTTATATAATATATATGTGTAACTTGTTAAATCAAATAAATAAAAATACACTAGAGCAGAATTTTAAATGTAAAAAAATCGTATAAATTAAATGGAAATAAATTGATATTTTTTCACTCCAACAAAACATATAAAATTAAGAAAATAACATACATGAAATTTGTCTTTGAAAAAAGCGATAGATATAAGTTTGGATATTTCTTCATATCAGTAAAAATGTTGAAGATTAGCTCGCAGACCAATATTTCCTAGTAAGTTGCAGCATAAAATTTAATGCAAAGCATAATAGCGTGGTAATGTCAGTGTTTCACACTCGGTTACCCTTCTAAGAAAAATAGGAGCAGGGTTGAACTAACTAAAGCGAGTTCGTAGTTAATAGTTAGTAATTAGCAGTCGTAGCCGGTACAGTCGGTGTTGGAATTTGAATATCTAGTAGTCTCCTGCTCGTGCATGAACTCCTGGTACCTAAATCTCAAGTAAATAAGTTGAACGAGGCAAAGGTGAACCAATTACCATCATGTTTTTAAAATGAAATCTATTTTACCAATGAAAGCGACCATGGTAATGCGCAAAAATATTTCTTAGCGCATGCGTTTTTAGTTAGCAGTCGTAATCAGTATTTATTTTAATTTTATTTATTTATAATCAATCACAAAAAAATACATAACGCGAAATGGGAAAAAAGAGCAACAGAGAAAAAAAACAGCACATGCTGCATCATTATTTATCTCTTTCGTTGTTTTCATAAAAAAAAAATTAAAAAGATTTTTCACAAAAACGGCGCTATACAAATTATCCAAATATTATTATCTTTATTATATGTATTATTATTTATATGGCAGACATAGTATTGCACCCACCGCTCTGTTCCGCTGAAATAAAATGTTATCATTCTGGACAGTGGCGAATGATACCCATAATTAGTATAGTGATGATTGAGGAACAGCAATTCGTTGTTTCTGAGACAACGTCAAGGAATGTTGAACTGGATGAGTTGGGAAGATTTTTATTTTCATGTGAAGACCGTACGAGTCTCAACTGCTCTCAGCCGACTAGAGCCAGTGGGACCATGGCACGCCCAATTACCGTATACGGTAAGATGAAGGGAATGGGGAGGGGAATGAGATGGGGAAAAGGGAAGGTTGGGAAGTACCTGGCTATTTAAATCTATTCACTGGACACGGATTTGGTATCAAGTCTCCTACGCATGCATAAGTTCCGGTTACTACATAAAAGTCGAGAAAATATTTAGAAACTGTAGCCAATTTTTATGTAATGCTTTTTGTTCTGTGTACCTACTCAATAGCTTTGTCCAAACGGTACAAGACACGTATAAAACAATAATTGAAAATTTATGGAAAAGCCCGAGTACATTATTAGAGTCGAAATTGATTTTATACACTTTGGTTTGTTAATTTGACAGCAAATTATTTATTTTCCAGGTGCAATACTGCATCAACTGTCCGCGCATCGCACCTTGCTCATGGTAATGCGCCAAAATGCATTCTGGCGCATGCGTTTTTAGTTCCTGCCCATGTATGTTGTATCAGCTCATGTTACTTAAATCTCAGTAGTAATTGAGATAGGAAGGCGTGATGAGAAACCGAATGCCATTTTTCGTTGAATGCTGTAATGTTATTCGTTTATTCAATCAGGCATTATATCGCGTTCATGGTAATGAGCAAAAATGTTACAACGCATGCGTGTTGCGCTACCATAGGCAGACCTGACGAAGCTGAACGCCATTGTCATCTCCGCCCTGGACTTTTTTTTTCGTAAATATCGCATAAGAGTCTCAACCGCTCCCAACCGCCTAGAGCCAGTGAGACTATGACATCCCCAATAGGGGTATGTTGTGAGGCTGAAAGTAGTGGGAAGGGGAAAGATTATGAGGAAGAGGAAGGTCGGGAAGTACCTGGCTATTCAGATCTGGTCACCAAACACGGCTACATCCATTTCAAGCAACGTTTCAATTCTGAATGGTGGTCTTTCACCAGGGCGATACTTAGAGTATCTACCACTCTGGAACGTGCCGCAAATGTACTTTATTATATTTTATATCAATTAAATATGTTATGACACATATCAATTAAATAAAAATTATTTGCGCACGCCGGGTTCGATCCCGCGACCTCTGAATTCGTAGTCGAGCGTCTTCAATTGAAGTCGAACTCGCAAAAAAGAGATTTGAATTTATCCGGTTATTTGTTCAGTTCTTTTTGAAACCGGTTCCTCGACGAAAAAGCACGTACTAGTCGGTAGCGCTTTGAAAGTGAAAAGAACTGGAAAGTTCTTTGTAATCTAACTTTTATTGAAGTATTTGTTTAATGAAATGAAGTTAATGAAATTAATGAAGGTTAAAATGAACTATTAACTTCAGTTGAAGTATTTGTTCAATGAACAATAAATGAAGTAGGAACTGTTGCCAAAAGAAGTAATTTAATTTAATGTTTGGATAATTTGTATAGCGCCGTTTTTGTGAAAAATCACCTCAAGGGCGCTGTACAAATCTTAATTTCTACTTAATATTAATTCTTAGTTTATATAAATATACAGCAACATACTTACCTGGCAGGTCACTTCTGGCAGGACACAATCACCATATCATAATAACTTAAAATTTAGATTAACGTAAATTTTTATTTATTTTTATTTTTGTTTCTTTTTATTTGTTCTTTCAAATCGGTCACAACGCTAGTAATTTCATACAGGGAGACTTGAAGTAATAATAAATGGATAACTTTTATAGCGCCGTTTTTTGGAAAAATCACCTCAAGAGAGAGCTAAATATTTTTACCCAACCTATACAAATTTACGATAAACCAATTTCTCCAGCTTTTTACGTCGTAAACCGTGAGAGAGAAAGAGACAAGAAAACCTGTCACATAATATCGCACCACTTTTAGGAATGTGAGCATGTTTTCCGTCTCCTGCGTCTCTGTCAACTCCGCCCACTAATATATTATCTTCACACTCACCGCCCATCTGTATATTATGGCTCCGAGTTACTAACCGACTAACCGTCTCGTATTTTCCTCGCAAGGGTAGGCAGAGATAACGCCACACAAAACAACTTCTTGGCAAAAACTCCTTGCTTCATTCACATCGATATGTATATGACTCGACTCAAGTATTTGATTAATTTTATCGTGGAATGCCTTTCTTGAAATAGTGGGTAAGTTGTGACTTGTGTCCCACGAAATTCTCTTATAGAATAATCAGTGCGAGTCTAGCAACGCATAGCGAAGTGGCTGCCGTAGCAACGCTACAGCTACGAGCTACGCCGGAGTTCTACGCCGACTTATGACGGTACTAAACTAATATAATGTTGGGGACTTCGTGACAGCTAATTTTCTGGGATGTCTTGATGCTTTTGTCGAGCGGAGCGCTGAACGTAGAAGGTAATGGCGTGCCCACATATTTAAAAAAGGTTATTTTTATTTTTATTTTTATTTTTATTTTATTTTTATTTATTTGGGAAAACATACAGTTTTATATACATATTGATATATTGAGTAATTACATTGTTGGATTAACCAGTGAAGTTTCCGCTATAAACGATAAAAGCTATTAAAAGCTGAAAAATTAAAAAAGAATACAATAAAAATAAAGATCAGTTCATTTAGTTCTTAAGACACGTTAAGTAAAACAAATTAAAAGTATAAATCATACAAATGATAAGTTGAATAAAACTATGTAATAGATAATACAACATAGAATGCAACCCAAGATGGTTGATATAAACCAATAGAAATTTAAAGAAAGAAACACAACATACTGTTTATAAATATAGAGACAAATAATTTACATATCTTAGATCTGTAACGCACAGCTGTGGAAGGGAGTTAATAATTAACCTTGTTATTTGATTATGTCCCGTATGCATTTATTAAACTGACCTGTGGATAAATGGAAAATATCAGATTCTGAAAATGTGGTGTTGTATTTTGAGCATGTTCTTCGGAAAAATGAATGTTGTGTGTAATTAGTTTTTGAGTGTGGGATGTGGGATGTGGAATAATTTGTTCGAGCGTGTGTTTCGTACTGGACAGTGGATATGGATATTTTCTAGCAGGTAGTGATTGTCAACAGCGTTATTGATAATTTTGAATAGGAATTTTTGGTCGGATATATTTCTTCCATCTTCTAGGGATGATAAGTTATGGAATGCTAATGAGTCTTTTTGTTGTTCGAATGTTCGGTTAGACATAAAATTTAAGTGTTTCAAAGCCTTTTTTTGAATTTTCTCAAGTCTTTCGATGTGAACATTGTATTGTGGATTCCAAATCACTGATCCAAATTCTAATATCGAGCGAACAAGTGAGACATATAGTATTTTAATAACATGTGGTGATCTAAATGGTTTAGTTACTCTTACGATGAAAATATATTATAATTTTATTAGCATTAAAGTACTATTGAATGTTAAGTTGTAAAGCAAATTTTAAAAAATGCAAAATTATTGTTACACGTTTTATTTATTTTACAAATTAATCGATTTCAAAACTCCACCGTTCATGTTGGATATTATTTTGAAAATAGCTCTAAAGATATAATGACGAAAGGTTTAACCCTTGAAGTAACAATTTATGGAGGGAGAGCTAATTATTCTTACCCAACCTATACAAATTTGCGATAAATCACTTTCTCCGGGTTTTTACGTCGTACACCATGGGAGAGAAAGAAACAAAAATATAATACACCGCTTCTATGTACTGTCGCGATTATCTTGGGCTCCTGTGTCACCACGGGACTCCGCCCACATTTTTTATTATGCCACTGAACTTGACAAAACTAAACGGTTTTTTAGGTTATATGCTATATTATGTCGATATGTGCTGTGAATTGATGTATAAATACCCTAGCCTTAGTCTTAGCCACGCCCAGGTCTGCTGAGTCCGGTAAAAATCATCAAAACTGACTACACTGCCTTGGATAGGTACCACTCTATGTACTCTAAGGGTTAACCTTTCTAGATTTTTCCCAAATAACATAATATTTTTAATGAAAATGGGTCAAATATCGTCAAAATCTTCAAATATTGACTAAGATGGTTTATTTTAGTCAAATATGGATAGAATATGTACAAATATGGCCTAGTAACGAAAAAAGGCAAATTTAATTAAAAAAAGGGGTAAAATAACACATGTTATCTCTTATTACGTTTTGCTAGTTCACGTAATGTTTTTTCATGACAGCTGTATCGGCAGTCAAAGACATTTTAAAACTGCGGTTGGGCCAAACAGAATCGAAGAATTATATCATCACTGGAAAGGCAAAAGGGCTTTAAGCGACACTTTGGTCAAAAATGAGTTAAACGTGTAGTTTCGATCTTTTTTTTCTGTTTTTTTTTCTCAATCCAAACTCTGACTTTCGTCTGATTCTGAAGACTTTTATGGCCCTTCAGCCATCTAAACTATATTTACAATTTTGGAACTTTTTTAGCTGTTGGTCGCTTCAGTGAGAGCGTCGAGTTAACTTTTTTTTCCAAAATCCAACCATGTACTGAAGACTTATGAATTTTATTGTAAAACAAAAAAAAACTTTAAAGTGCTCTGCTGTTAACATCCCAAAATGGCACTTTTGCCTTTGCCGGCGACGATATATTTTTAGTTACTATAGTAGCTGTTTTGGGTTTGTTGCATGTATGATTTTTTGTTTTATCATTTTGTTATGCGAGTATAGATGTTTTTTTATATAAATAAATATATTTTTTTATTTTTTTCTAATTAGTCTGTTCTTTTTTATTTGTTAATATTATAATTACTATGTATTGATATCAATTATGGAAGGTATTGCATTGCACTACTCCTGCATACCTTCTGGAATAAAACTTTATTATTATTATTATTTTATGCTTGATTTTATTTTTAAAGAAGTGTAAATGAACGAACAACGCTTCTAGGCATTAAGTATCCATGTTTTCGCGATTAGGACACCACTGCTCTTGACATTGTAGGACAAACCCGTAGCATTGCCGCAGTAGTTTTCAAATTTACGCAACAAAATTTCCCAGCCGAGGAAATGTTGCTCCCCCCCGCCTTGACGGAAAATTTCACAGAACTTGTAGGGACGCTACTGCACCTTGCAACTGCATAATCTAATGAAATTTGGACGTGGAATTAGTTATGTCTAAACGGATTTGTAGATGTCAAATGCAAATATAAATTATAGGTGCATTTAAAATTATCACATTCCAGTAAATATCGCAGCTATATATTCCACTAGTAAAATTAATCTTCCACAACATATCTTTAGTTGGACGTAGTTATGACGCAGTAAGCGTCAAACCCCAAAAAGATGAAACTGAGAAAAAGGCGTTTGAAAGACGATAAAAAAACATTAATATGCTTGATCGGCACTCGTTTACAAACTTCACTATTCAAATATTAACAGGTTGACACAACACCTAGCAAGTAAATAATAAAAGGATTTATTAAAAACAACATATGATTGATTCGTCAGTAAAGTAAGAACTCGGTTAAACAGTGTTAAGTTAACTAAACCTTGCAATTACAGAGCGCCATCGCGTGGGAAATGAGAACAATGTGAATATGTTTCTCTTCGATTCTGAGGTCGACGCGACTATAAAACTAGGAAATGTTTGCCATTAACATTTGTATGACTGATGACTGTATACATTGTGAGTTCACGGCCTGTATAATTAAATATTTCTAGAGATAAATGGAAACTATTGATAGGGATATTTATTGTGAACACGGTGTTTAACTTTTTAAATGTTACTCGTTATTTTATGTTGAAAATGCTGTGGTAGATACTCTCAGTTATTGCCTGGGTAAATAACCCACAAGTCAGAATCGAAACGTTGCTTGGAAGCCGTGTTTAGTGACCAGATTTGAACAGCCAGGTACTTCCCAACCATTCTCATCCCTATCTCCTTCCCCCTCCACTCACTTCAACCAAACAACATATCTCGATTGGGGGTGCTATAACCCCACTGGCTTCGGGCAACTGAGACTCTCGAGCGATGTTAAAATATGTATATATTTTATTTTTTTATTGTTCTTCAAAGGATTTGAATACAATTACAGAATTTTTAATACAATTGAATCACAAAATAAAATATAATACAATGGAAAGACAAATACAAATCTGTTCAATAATGCTACTAAAGTCTATAAAATGAACGGTAAGTTGCAAAAATAGTTGACTAATCGTTATCATTATTATCAATTGTATAATTGACTCACCTTCTTTGTTGCAACTCAGCCAGTTCAATATTCCTTGCCCTAGACTCAGAAACAATGAAAATTGCTGTTGCTCAATCATCACTCTACTAATTATGGATATCATTCGCCACTGTCCAGAATGTCGAGACTTGCTAACTCAAGCCATGGTCTTAAAAATTTTGGTAGCAGTCTAAATGATTTTTCGCATTCTTTACGACTCTACCAAAACGTTGACTTGACCTTGGGCTTGACTTGAATGTTCTTTCGTATATTTTGTCCTATTTTTGTCATTGCTTCATTTTAATATTATGTACGTGCTCTTCTTTCTCTGTTGCTTTTTTCCCCCATTTCGTGTTGTGTATTTTTTTGTAATTGGACAATAATCCGTTAGTTTAGATAGTTAGTTTTTTTACAGAAATTGGAAGCAACTATAAATGATTTTCTTTGTGAGTACGTACGTACGTCCGTACGAGTGTATATTTTCAAAATTGGAACCAACGTATGTGTTTAGAAAATGATCAAATTAAAAAAGAATCTAAATATATATGAAGACAAGCGATTAAGTAAGTACCTACCTATAATGTATTTTACAAAAACAATTGAGTGACATTTAACTGACGGATCTTTAGTTTCTGATCGCTGTATCAGATTACTTTGCAAGCTAAGTTCTTCACGAGTAATAACTACTTAGTATTATATAAACTGTTAAAATATAACAAAGAAACAATTAAATACAAATGATAATAATAAAACTAGCTGCATTATCTTTTTCAAAGTGGGTTTTTCAATACGTTTGCGTGTCTAGTTTACTAAGAGAGGAATAATTTTTATAAAATAATGAAGTACAAATAAAATTTTTAAAAAATTATGTGAAATTTTAAATAAAATTTCTCGGTTTTTATCTTGGCAAGTCAAGTTACATCCCGTGATTTTTCACTAGTAACAAACTAATTTTTACATGCATTTTTTAATAGTGAATACCACACTAGAGTCACAATTGCTTCCGACTGTCTAGAGCCAGTGAGACTATGGCATCCCCAATCAGGTTATGTTGTAAGGTTGAAAGTAGTGGGAAGGAGAAGGAGATGGGGAAGAGGAAGGTTGGGAAGTACCTGGCTTTTCAGATCTGGTCACTAAACACGGCTAAAGCCATTTCAAGCAACGTTTCAATTGTAAGTGGAGGTTTTTCACCAGAACGATACTTAGAGTATCTACCACTGGAACGTGCCGAATATAATGTAATAATAAAAATATAAATATACCACATATTACTCGTACTTTATGTGAATTAAATGTGTTATGATAGATATTAATTAAATAACATTTATTTTCGCACGCCAGGTTTGAACCCGCGACCTCTGGATTCGAAGTCGAGCGTCTAACCACTCGACCATGCAAGCGGTCAGGTATATATATACATATAAGTCTATATTTCTAATAAATAAATATATATGTATATTTATAAGAATCATAGACTTTCCCGGGTTGCAAATAAACTGACAATATTTGAATTCCACCTACTACTTTTATTATAAGCGGAAAATGTTTCTCGAGCAATGATGGAAGACTTGGCTGGCAGAGGACTAAACCCGTGACGCCTGGTTGGGAACCCGACGCTTTTTTCCACTCGTCCACTAACCGGTCAATATGTACGAGTACATGTTAATAATGTTAAATGACAGTAAATATTACCGCAAATGTAGCTTACTTGGCACCATTATTTTTTGTTTTGTATAAAATGGGAATTGACTTCAAAGCATTAACGCTTATTTATTATTTAATTATTGAAATGATATAAATAATTTGAAACACGAATATGAAACAGAAAAAAGCCAGAAACTAAGAAAAAATTTAATAATATTTATTGAGATTAGATTTTTTTAATAAATATTTAAATAACATATCAACAACATACAAATATGAAACAGAAAAAAAAACAATGGTCACAACCGAGGAAAATTTAAAAAAAAACAAAAATCATTAATCTTCAGTGAAGAGTATGAGATCGATTAAAAATATCAGTTTCTAATAAGGTCCCAATGGCTGGATTGGTTGAAGCGTTACTCCCGGATAGAGTAGAGGATCCGAGTTCGTGTCTCGGTTGTGACCATTGTCTTTTTTATTTTCGGGCTTTTTCTGTTTCATATTTGTGTTGTTGTATTGATATTATTTAAATTCGTCGAATAATAATGAATATAATACAACTTCCTTCCTGCCTTTCCGCGGCATGGGATTGATGCGAAACGCCAGAGTGTGTGAAAAACTAATGCATTAGCGAATCGGTGAATGAACACTTCCTTGTGTAAATTATAACATGATCTGATCATTTAACTGAGGCAAGATTTTCAATGGAATTTTATTACGCCATCTATTTCTTTTGAAACAGCAAATACGTCATGTTTTACTGTGTTTAGGTGATAGGTGTGGCAGGGGTGTTAGTTGAAGTTTTCCGGTTTTTTCAATAAAGAAAACGCTTAATTCTCAAGGGAATCTCAATTTTTTTTTATTCAAAGTATTGACCATCGGATTCTATACATTTTGCCCATCTTTGAGGCAAATCATGGATGCCATTAAAAAAAAATTCTCTTTCGAGGCAAACCATTCGACGAGCCATTTTTCGACTTTTTTTTTTCATAATTGGCGAAGCGCTGCTCTGCGAGTGAGTGTCCTATCGATGCGAAAAGGTGATAGTCGGACAAGGTCTGGAGAGTACGGCAGGTGCGATAATATTTCCCAATTCAATGCTTTGAGAGTGTTCTTCACTACTTTAGCTGTATGAGGCGTTGCGTTGTCATGTTGTAGGATTTCGATTTGTCTCTCGTTCATTTGGTGTGGTACCCATTTTCCACACTTTTGGATCTTTCCCATGGCTTTTAAACGTTGGCAAATTGCTCCTTGGGTCACATTAAGTGTTTGAACCAATTGTTATTGCGATTGGGTTGGGTCTTCATCCAATAACGCCTGCAATTCCTCGTCTTCGAACTTTTTCGTTGTACCAGGATGTGCATTGTCTGTTAAATCGAAATCTCCACTTTTAAATTGACGAAACCATGTCTCACATGTTCTAATCACTGAAGCATGTTCACTATAAGTTTCTACCAGCAACCGATGAGCTTCAACTGCTTTTTTTCTTTTGATGAAATAAGAAAAGCAACGAATGCCGTAAATGCGATTTACTTGGAACGGAACTCGACATATTCACTGAGGTAAACAACTATGACACTATTATTTTGGCAGAATGTAACTTGTGTATTTTTGAAGGTTAATGTCCATAAAAAAATATGACATAGATGCCAAATCATAGAAATGTATACATATCTCTAGCGACATCTATGAGTAAAACCGGCAAACTTCAACTAACACCCCTGGTAATTCCACATTATTTTGGGATATTTAGACCTTACTGATAAAATAACCGTCATGCTGTTATGCTCGACAATTATTTATTTCCTTATAAACTAACGAACTATTGTCCAAACACAAAAAAAAACATAACATGAAATGGGAAAAAAGCAACAGAGAAAGAACAGCATATACACAATATTGCAATGAAGCAATGACAAAAATAGGACAAAATATGCATAATAAAGAAATTAGCTCTCTCTCCATATATATTCGTACTCCAAGTTTAAACCCTTTGAGTATAAAGAGTGGTATCTATCCAAGGCAGTGTAGTCAGTTTTTGATGGTTTTTACCGGACTAGGTGGACCTGGGCGTGGCTAAGACTAAGGTTATGGTATTTATACATCCATTCATAGCACATGTCGACATAATGTTTTTGTTTTTTCGTATAACCACTTTTTCACAGAACTGTTATCAACCTAAATATAGCATATAACCTAAAAACCGTTTAGTTGTGTCAAGTTTAGTGGTATAATAAAAAATGTGGGCGGAGTCCCGCGGTGACCCAGGAGCCCAAGATCGTTGTGACAGCATAAAGAAGCGGTGTATTATATTTGTTTTCTCTTTCTCTCTCACGGTGTACGACGTAAAAACCCGGAGAAAGTGATTTATCGCAAGTTTTTATCGGTTGGGTAAAAATAATTAGCTCTCTCTCCATACATTTTTACTCCATGTTTGAACCACTATCACATTTTAGACTGTCTCGATCGATGATTGGCGCCATTATGATTTTTTCACCGTTACCACTTCAAATAATCACCCCCGTCAACCACCGATTCTCGGTCCGTTTCAGCATTTGATTAAACTGTGATCAGGTGTCAAGCATACCAGCATGACCGTCATGTTATCACAGCCTTAAGTTTCCTTGCAAAAGATATGGAATAACGCCTTTCGCCTAAACACAGTCGATAAATTTAATATTACCTTGGAGAAACAATGTACGGAGAGAGAGCTAATTATTTTTACCCAACTTATACAAACTTGCTATAAATCACTTTCTCCGGGTTTTTATGAGAGATAAAGTACTGTCACAATGATCTTGGGCTCCTGGGTCGTCGCGGGACTCCGCCCACATTTTTTACTATGCCACTAAACTTGACACAACTGAACAGTTTTTTAGGTTAGATGCAATATTTTTGTTGATATCAATACTGTGAAAAAGTAGTTATACGAATAAACAAAAACATAATGTCGACATGCGATATGAATGGACATATAAATACCCTAGCCTTAGTCTTAGCCACCACGCCCAGGTCCGCCGAGTCCGGTAAAAATCACCAAAAACTGACTACACTGCCTTGGGTAGATACCACTCTACTACTCTAAGAATATTCCTTTGCACAAATTCATAACATATTTTCTTAACTTGATTGCATATTTTTTAACAATAAAATATATCAAAAAAATTACATTCAACTCTTAATTGAAAACGCGACCGGAAAGAACTCAGGGTCTACTTCCGTGGGTAGGTACCTACCTAACTTTAGTTTATAGGTATTTTACTCCTCAGATTCCGCAGCTAGCCTTTATGAGCCATCCAATTACCACAGATAACATCGCCTATGTAAGTTAAAAGCAATTCTGACTGTTGTCTGAACCTGTGAACGCCACTTTAGCACTGTTCTTCAGCTAATATATAAATATGTATATATATATATATATATATATTTTTTTTTTAAACATACAATTTTATAAATGTAAAGATGAAAGTATATTTCATACATAGAAGAAGTTGAATAAAACTATATAATAAATAATACATCATAGAATGTAACCCAAGATGATTAATATAAAGAAAAAATAAATTTAAAAAAAGGAACACAACACACTGTATATAAAATAGAGACAAATAATTAACATATCTTAGATCTATAACGCACAGCAGTGGTAGGGATATATATATTTATATATTCAAGAATCGACCTTACTTTTAAATCTATTTTAACTACTCGCCTTCAGTAATATTATATTTTATAATAATGAACGGAACTTTTAGCTTGTGAAACTTGCCAAAAGATGACGCCACTTTCGTTCGGAGCTCACATACGAGAAAAACTAGAATCTTCATAAGTAAAGTCCGTTTCGTTACTTTTGCATGCCACTTCGGTGGTTTGACTTTTCTTGGGTTTAAAGTATATGTGCTTATCTTGAAAAGGGTTGAACTTGTTCTCCCCTACTAAATTAATCCTTTTAGCGATGGGAAAAGCTTCACAGATTTGTGAATGCTTCACGAATTGATGCTTCTTCAAAATGAACCCTTCACGATGAACCCTTCAATTGAAGTAACATATTAATCACAGCATTCCTCGTCGGGGGGGAGGGGGGTTAAATAATAATATTTTCGGGGCAGCTCTCCCAACCACACAAATTGATGTATGTATGAATGTATGTGCATTATTCTATGGCAAAAATTATAGCTTGTAGAAAAACGATGATGAATTGTCTTTTACTGGTTTCTCTTCTATGGTTTACGGGATGACAGCTGTCAAAATTGTTTGAATCTTAAGAGTGTTCAAGGTTTGAATTGAAATTGTTTCATGACTTAAAAGGGATGATGTACAATGAGTATGCACAAGGAACTTGCAAAAAGCAAATGAAGTACTAGCAAAATTTCCAGTTTCTGTAAGAGCGATATAAACTTCTTTCAGGGCTTGAGATACGATTTGAATATTCTTACTGTACAGTACTCAGTTTGACAGTTTGGTTAGCAATAGGCTGAATATTGCGCAAATGACGATTCATATTAAAGGCATTTCCCCCCTTTATAGATATAACTTCAGAACAAAAGTTGCATTTGGCCTGGTAAACCTCATCTTCCTTAAAATAAACCCATATTTCACTTTTCTTTCTCGTTGAACGGCCAGTCATAATTTTAGGTAGAGATTGAAAGGTATGTTTGTAAGCTGAGATATTTTAAAAGTTCAACAAAATAATTCGTTCACAATTCAAAATCACCAAAAAACACTCGGAAAAACTAGTGTCGTATAGACAAAACAAGCAAACAAATCATAAGCAAATGTCACGAGTACGTGCGAGGGAACGGATAACTAAAAAGATACTTCATTGATTCATTCATTCTTCGAACTAAAATCGAAGGAAGAAGGGAATGAACAATTGAACTGTGGATGATGCAATATTTCAGTCTTTCGAACGAATGAAAAATTGAAGTTCGAAGTAGATGCCATAGATTGTTCAATCGGAAGTACCAACTTAACCAACTTCAATTGAAGTATTTGTTCAATGAAAAATGAATGAAGTTGGGACTGCTGTCAAAAGAAGTACTTCTTTGAAACAGTTCTTTCAAAACTGTCACAACGCTAAATCCTTTCATCTAGCGTTTGGAAAAACTTCAATTTTTTGTGAATGCCATGAATTCTTAGTTCCTTAAAATGAACCCTTCGAAGTGAACACTTCAATTGTATTGAAGTCGAACTAGCAAATAAGAGTTTTGAATTTATCCGCTATTTAAATTGAAGTACTTCTTTCAATGATATGAATTACGAATGAACGCTAAAATGAACTACCACATTCAATTGAAATATTTGTTCAATGAAATGAAGTTATTGAAATGAATGAACGCTAAAATGAACTACCGACTTCAATTGAAGTATTTGTTCAATGAAGTAGGAACTGTTGCCAAAAGAAGTAGTTCTTTCAAAACGGTCACAACGCTACTTTCATCACATTAGAAATTAGCGCTAGGGATTAGGGATGGATCGGAAATTGGGTGTCACTGCGGTTTCAGTGACTGGCGAGAGACCAATTATTTTTGGAAACAGTTCCTCGTCCAAAAAAATTGTTTCGCCATTTTTATTTGCGAAAAATAGGATCCGGTTCCTCGGAGAAATTACATCGACGGTTCCAGTAACCGGCTTGAATTCGTGTTCTTTTAGCCGGGACAGTAATATTGATCATCTCTAATATGGATGGATTATATCGGAAATTGTGTGTCACTGCGGTTTCAGCATAGATTATTATGTTATATATTTCAATTGTCTTACGTACTTTTATTTTATTATTTCATGGGGAGGAGGGTTGCTAGCAATATTCTCTGAACAAAAAGCACTGGAACTATGGAACCGGTTTGGAACAAAAATCTCTAGTTGATATCGGCAATTGGGTGTCACTGCGACTCCAGTTACTGACTGTCGAGGAAACGATTATTTATCAAGAAAAGATATTTTTATATTGAAAAATCATGTTTATATTATTAAAAATGGATTGCTATGATTTTTATTTGCATTCCGCTATAACCGCAACCGCACATTTCCGACAAAATGTATTAAATATGATTTTTTATTTATTTAGACAGTCGTCAAAAATGTATTTGAACAAAATATTTTTGCAAAAAATGGGAACCGACTCCTTGAATAACCAGTTCCTTCGGAAAAATAATATCCGCAGTAATAAATCGCACCCTTCCAGCGTAAATCATTAAAAGATAGTCGTCATATTAATTTGACAAAAAAATATTTTCGAAGAACCGGTTTCTCGGAGAATTAATATCGACGGTTTCAGTGAACCGGAACAGGAATATCAACCATTCCTACTTATGGATACTTTTTGGAACTGGGTACGATGGGTAAAAGTACAAAAAAACTGGGTACAAATACTGTCAGGTATTTAATACCTACTATGAATGTCAGGACTAGAAATGAGCTAATGTTCAGATTTGAGTTAGGGATGGTTAGATATCTGAAATGGAGATGTCACTGCAGTTCCCTTGAAGTAACAATATATGGAGGGAGAGCTAATTATTTTTGCCCAACCTACATAAACTTGCGATAAATCACTTTCTCCGGGTTTTTACGTCGTACACCATGAGAGAGATAGAGACAACAAATTTCATAGACCGCTTCTATATACTGTAAGGATGATCTTAAGGTAATGGTTCACGGCGGGACTCCGCTCACATTTTTTATTATGCCACTAAACTTGACACAACTAAACGGTTTTTTAGGTTATAAGCTATATTTTGTTGATAAAAATACTGTGAAAAAGAGACTATAAGAATAAACAAAAAGATTATGTCAATATGTGATATGAATGGATGTATAAATACCGTAGCCTTAGTCTTAGCCACGCCCAGGTGCGCCGAGTCAGCTTAAAATCAACAAAAACCAGTCAAAAACTGACTTCACTGCCTTGGATAGATACTACTCTACCAACTCTATGGTAGTTCCAGAGGAGAGGAGGTTCGGAGACCTGCTAGGAAACGGTTATTTATCCAGTTAATTTTTGAACCGATTCCCGGAGGTGGCAAGGAGTTCATAGGTAACTATTTTTTCTGAGAAAGGAGCCGGTGCCTTTAAATATTTTTTATCTCTTGAAGGGGTTGCTAGCGATACTCTGAGGGAAAAGAACTGGAACCTAACCGCTCACCTTTGACTGAAAAGCGCCGGTTCCTCTTTACATGTTATGTATCATGGGGGGGTTTCGGTTCGATACGACATTCCAACGAGAAAACACCGCTAACTCCAAAACATTTGCAGTTTTTCATTTTACCAAAAAAAGAACTAGTTCCAAAAAATAACCGTTATATAATATCGAAATGTCGACGGTTCCGGTGACTGACGAGCCACCAGAACATAGTAACATGGTTGATAAGACGTCTCACTGCGGTTTCAGATACCGGAGATCAGCGAGGAACCGGTTATTAATCCAGTTACTTTTAGGAACCCGTTCCTTTTCCAGTTACTTTTAATATTTCCCAGTCATCCGATGACCGCAAATGGTGCAGTGGGGTGAAATGTTCATGTTTTGGGACAAAAAAATATTAAAATGAATTAACCCATTTAAAAACATTATTTTTGATTTGCCCACGCTGATGTTCGAGCCCTCGATCTCTCTCGACCCGAAGCACGGAAGTTCACCGCTCTGCCGTAGAAGTCACCATATCTGTTCCATTTATTAAAAATCTCGTCCAAAACCGGGTAATACAGTTAGTAATATAATAACGTAGTCAAATTAAAATATTTTAATTCAGCGCAAATTGATATTCGTGTGATCCATTAACATTTAAGTTACTTAGGAAATTTGTTATTACAGGAGCGCCGCATCCCACCCGTAATGTGCGTGGCGCACCCGAGCGGCCAATGTTAGGGGCGGCCAATGATCGTAAATCCAGTGAATCAGGTTATCTGACGAGATAACAGATATATAAGTTTTGTGAACATGTCCGCGTACCCGAAGTAAAACACAATGTTTTCCTTACTTCTTATGAACCCAATCAAACCGCGTCATCGCTCGTCTAAACAGAGAATATTTCTCTATTATATGTTGACCAACTAACTAAATAACCATCACGCCGTTTCTCCGCAGGGGTAACCAGAGAGAAGACGGACTGCCATACAACTCTTTGTCTTGGCACACACTCCTTGCTTCATTCACATTCATACATCGTCTCCCACATACTCTTCTGTTATTCTGACTCTTCACGTGGCCCGATTCAAGTATTTGATTCACTTAATCGTTCCATGTCTTTCTCGGGCGTCCTCGACTTCTTCTTCCATTCAATTTCGCATCGTTTATTATTTTCACACTCCTTCCTTCGTTCATTCGCTCTACATGCCCAAACCATCTTAGCGTCCCTTTCTTGATCCTATTCATTGCGCTTACATCAGCCTTGCATTCTTTCCGGATATCCACGTTTTATATGTTTGTTGTGCAAAAATCATTTATATCAGAACTATATCCATAGAATTTTTTTTAATAGGGCCGGGATAACACCAACTCTTTGACCGTTTATCTTTGACTTAAATAATATCAAAGCAAGAGTATGTATGGAGAGTGAGTTAAATATTTTTACCCAACCCATACAAATTTACGGTAAATCAGTTTCTCCGGGTTCCATGAGAGAGAAAGGGACAAGACAAGTTGTCACATAATATTGTACCACTTTTAAGTTTATAAGCATGTTCCATCTCCCTCGTCTCTGGCAACTCCGCCAACTACGTTTCTTTATGTGACATAACTCAACGGTTTTCGAGGTTATATCCTATATTTTTGTTTATAAGAAAACTGTGAAAAAGTGGTTATACAAATAAAAAAAACATTCCATAACTTTTATTCAATTAATATGTGTCATAACACACTTAATTCATATAAAATAATATAAATTTATTTGCGGCACGTTCCAGAGTGGTAGATACTCAAAGTATCGCCCTGGTGAAAAAGCACCATTCAGAATTGAAACGTTGCTTGAAATGGGTATAGCCGTGTTTAGTGACTAGATTTGAATAGCTAGGTACTTCTCAACGTTCCTTTTCCTCATCTCCTTCTCCTCCCTACTACCTTCAGCCCCACAACGTAACCCAATTGGGGATGCCATAGTCCCACTGGCTCTAGACGTTTAGGAGCAGTTGGTATAAGTCTCACCACGATAGTTGGTGCCGGCCAATACTCACACAGATGCATAGCTTATGTACAGCGTGTTGAACTGAATGAATAGGACACGCTTTAAGTGCGTTTACAATATCAACATAAACACTCGCTGTCCCTTTTCCACTAGTGACAATAAGTAGGCGTAAACATGACAAAGGGCTCTTTCTTTATGACACATCGTAAATACATCGCCACTAGAGCGTATACCGATACACAATAAACCCAACGCTATGCATGCATTGAAATAAATTACAAGATATGTCATATTCATACAAATTGAACGATAAATTTGGCACGCTCTGATATCTGTTTCAAAACTTGTAAAGCATGAAAAGGATAGCCATACCAAGCAGAATATGTGTGTATGAATGAGATAGCTATATGAACGTCCCGCGTTACAAGCCTTCTCTTCCCTAACGAACTTACGAGTGAAGTAGCATGCGACGTACTCGTGTACTGTCGCTAGGTTGTCTTCCACACACTTGTGTAAATCTGCATTCGCTATCTCACTTATACCACTTGTATGTGAATAACTTTATTAATTGAAATAATAAGTGATTTGTGTCTACTTCGCATGAAAAGAAACTCCATGAGATTTGTTTTTTGTTCCCGAATGATTTTTTTATACACTTGTCAAAAGCACAGAGAGGCATTTTATCTCAGAAAAGAGCTTACAACAGATGCGTTTGTGGCAGCTGGTGACAGCTTGTTTGTCAAACGAATGTTTGTGCGAGACTAAACGCAGTGAATCTCAGGTATGCCACGTTGGCT
Source organism: Drusus annulatus (assembly GCA_022651775.1). Lineage (NCBI taxonomy): Eukaryota > Metazoa > Arthropoda > Insecta > Trichoptera > Limnephilidae > Drusus > Drusus annulatus. Next base: position 563,219 of record JAGWCC010000331.1, read on the forward strand.
TAGTTTCGTGCAGTCACGCGCGTTGTCTCAGTAACGTACCTACATTATTTAATTCATCTAAGTACCATATGCATGTATTGTTTGTTTCAACTCTCGTTGCGCCAGCTATACTCTTGTGCGGTATTCACTTTATTTTTTTTTAATCTACAAAAATAATATGATATTGGTGGCTTTTTGGGTTATCGGACACAAGCGGCCCTGCACCCGATTGCCAGCTCCCCGTGTATTTATGCAGATAACCATTGTTCAACTGATTGTCTGTAAATGGCCAATTAAAGCCGGGTTTTAATTACCGCGCTTTGTATTGTTCGAGTTACCTACTTTTAATGTCGGAACGTTGCTTCAGACGATTCTATGATTTTTTTTCTACGTTAAGAGTAAAGAATAAAAACAAGAAATATGCAAATTAAAACATTTACTCACTGAATTGTAGATACTCTTGATACCGCCGGAAGATGTAAGGATTACAAATTAAACACAAATAAATAATAAACTTTAAATAAATAATTAAATCTATAATTTTCAGTGAAAAGTATGAGACACATTAAAAATGACGGTTTCTAATAAACTCCCAATGGATGAATTGGTTGATGCGTTACTCCCGGATAGAGTAGAGGATTTGAGTTCGAGTCTCGGTTGTGACCAGTGCCTTTTTATTTTCTGGATTTTTCTTTTCCATATTTGTGTTGTTGATACTGATATTATTTAAATATATAAACAAATAAATACTTTTGAAATTGCCATGTCGCATTTCAAACCTCCAACCTCTGGAGAGCTTCTTACTCAGCCATGCAGGCTTTTTTTTTAGTTTTTTACGTGAATACCGCACAAGAGTCTCAACTGCTCCCAACCGTCTGGAGCCAGTGAGACTATGGCATCCCCGAATAGGGTATGTTGTGAGGCTGAAGGTAGTGAGGAGGTGAAGGAGATTGGGAAGAGGAAGGTTGGGAAGTACATGGCTATTCAGATCTGGTCACCAAACACGGCTAAAGCCATTTCAAGCAAACGTTTCGATTCTGGATGGTGGTCTTTCACCAGGGCGATACTATGAGTATCTACCACTCTGGGACGTGTCGCAAATTTACTTTTTATTTATTTTTATAATATGAATAATATTTGACGTTTTATACGCCGTTTTTGTGAAAAGTCACCTCAAGGGCGCTTTACAGATCTTGTTAAATTGTAATGGTTTAGACCAACGTGGGTGTTGGCTGAGGGCGTCACTTGGGTGATTTGTTGGATGCCTGGTTCGCTCGCGTTCGGAAACAGTCGGTCGAGATCGGCACTCCTCCGCCCCCCCTGCCGGTTCCCGGGCCGGCGGTCGAAGGGACTGGACATGGTTATGATATTGGCGCACGCCGGGTTTGAACCCGCGACCTTTAGATTCGTAGTCGAGCGTCTTACCACTCGACCATGGAGGCCGTTTGGATGCTGCCAAAAAAAAAGGTTTAATACCTACTTATTAATATTATATGGTAGGTATCTAGGTATGCAGCTAATTTGGATCTATATTATATTATTTTCATATGATATGCATTTTTAATCATATTAAAATAATTTCAAGAAATCCATGATAGTATTCCCTCCCTAGGCACGAGAACTTTCTCAATTAGGGAGGTAATTATCATTAACTAGAAACAATACATTGTACATTTATTCAATCTATATTATACTTACTGTAAGTATTAAGTTTTATAAAATCTACAATTAAATATATATATATATACATATATCTGTGATATACCTAAATAGTACCTATATCTTTGGTAACTGTTAAATAAATATTCGATTAATAGTGGCATGTCATTGGTAAGTAGAATTTAGATAAATAGCCTTTATAAACTCATAATGTTTGCATTTTGTAAAAAAAAAGTATCAAAAATATTTTGTAGGTAGGTATACATAGTAATCGTTGATTTGCTTCATCACCATCCCGCATCCCCTTTACTACATCATCACGTTTTGATAAGACCTACTCTTTGATTTCAATTACGTAGGTACTAATTACTGGTGCACCTGTTAAGCAAAGAATGAATAATAATTAGTACGGTTATAATGTAGCTAGGGTCAGGTAGCAACCGACCAAGCTGTTCATTCCCAAATGCGGGTTTACTACATGAGGACAATTAACGACATTTTAATCAATGGTCTAAATTTGATACGTGGCAATACCGTGCTGCCGACATCACATAAACACAAAATATTAACGCTTAAGTATAACACAATTCCGTGTTAAATTATCAATAATTATCATTACAACCTATTATCCCTGAGACATGTGTGCGGTAAAACCATGTATGACCTTATTAAAAATGTGGATATCCGGAAATAATCCAAGGCTGATGTGAACGTAGTCAATAGGACCAAGAAAGGGACGCTTAGATGGTTTGGGCATGTAGAGCGAATGAACGAGGAAATGAGTGTGAAAAGAATATATGATGCGAAAGTGAATGGAAGAAGAAGTCGAGGACGCCGAGGAAGACATGGCACGATCAAGTAAATCAAATACTTGAATCGGGTCATGTGAAGAGTCAGAGTAACAGAAGAGTATGTATGAGACGATGTATGAATGTGAATGAAGCAAGGAGTGGGTGCCGAGACAGAGTTGTATGGCGGTCCGTTCTCTCTGCCTACCCCTGTGCGGAAACGGCGTAATGATTAGTTAGTTAGTTACAACATATTATAATGGTGATAGCCAGATGAAAATCGGTTTATTATTAACAAAGTCATTTGAATTTTAATCATTAATTATTTTTTTAATACCTGTACAGTTACTAATATTTACTTCAACTTTCTGCGGTACCTACCGTGTGTTAAATGCATGCGCTTTGGGAGTCGGTGTGTATAACTATAATGATTAGCCAATCAAATAAGTACTGGTAGACCAATCAGAATGCTCCCATACTATTTCTCTTTCATTTCACAATTAAGATAATTTTCTATTCAAATCAAATAAGGTGATTCAAGTACAAGTCTGGTATTTTATAATGAAATGACTTATCTTTTAATGTACATATATTTTCTATCCATACCTACTTGTAAATGCTATTTTATATTTTGGTTTTATGCTATCTTATAAATGTATATATACATAGAATGTTCAAAAGAAAAGGTGAATTTTGAATTTTAGCGGGCTGTGTACATTCGATTATCGTTTTTTTTTTGTTATGTTGGTACACGTATCATATGTTAGCATTATCAGCCATTTTGGATTAGTGGTTTGTTTTTGACAACTGGAAAGGTTGGTCACGTTTTTGTGTGTTCTTCGATTTTTTACTTTTGAAAAAAATGGATCAAAGAATAAAATCCATGATTTGTTTTTCCACAACTCCAGGACGCTCATCGTCATTAACATCTTCTCGGCCTTCTGTAAAGCGCTTGTCACTTTTTTGAGACAAAGTAGACTCGCCGAATGCCAGTCAACATTTTAAGTGCGTTGGAGCACTTTATTCCATTTTTAACGCAAAATTTGGTACATATTCTTTGATCCATTTTTTTTCAAAAGTAAAAATTCAAAATTCACCTTTTCTTTTGAACAGGCCTCGTATACTTATATTTCTTTATTATTATGTACCTATGTATTATTTCATATGGTAGTCAGAGTATTGCATCGACTCTAGCAATAGTATACAAGAGGAAGCGCGGTAGAGAGAGCTGTAGAGAGCTGTCAGTTTATACGAGATTTGCCCGACTCATTAGAATAAGACTCTGGGCGTGGCTAGGACTAGGGCTAGGGTATTTATACATCCATTCATAGCACATGTCGACTTAATGTTTTTGTTTATTCTTATAACCACTTTATCACAGTATTCTTTAAAAAAAAATAGCATGTAACCTAATAAACCGTTGTTATCTCAATTTATTTCGCGTAACATAACGTGTGGGCGGAGTCAACGGAAACATGGGATACGAACAACATTCTAACAATACTTTAAAGCGGTGTAATAATTCGAGAAAATTTGTTGTCTCTTTCTTTCTCAAGGCGTACGACGTAAAAACCCGGAGAAAGTGATTTATCACAAAACTGTATAGGTTGGGTAAAAAATAATTAGCTCTCTCTCTCCAAATATTGTTACTTCAAGCATCGACCGCTCTGTTCCACTGAAATGAATAATACCTATTATTAAAGCATTAAATTATATGTTTAATGTTTAGTTGCTACCCGTGTAAAACCACGTGATGTAACTTGACTTGCAAAAAAAAATAGTTGCTTTAATCCACCCATCTCAAATATAGAATAATGTCTGCTAAAATACACCATAGAAAGGGAGGGATTTGAAAAGATTGTATTGAAATTTGATTATTTCAATTGACATCAGTTACAATTACAGAAAGTTCACACTCATACGGTCGTATGTAGGTACCTACTCAGAAAGTAAAGTATGTATAGTTATGTGTTTTAGGTTAGTAATAATTTGATAACTTTTAGGATGAAGAAAAAAAATATATATTTTATGAACTGTATTTCTACGTGATAATTTTGATTACTATACATAAAAATTTGGTTTACTTTGGAAATTGTGTGTGTTTTTCTTGCAGCATTCCATACATTATTTGTACTGTAGTCGTAGCTTTAGAATAGATAAATCGTTTATCATGTCATTGCCAACATCTGGTGAGAGTAGGTACCCGTCCATTTACGTAGGTAGGCATGAAAAATTAAAAATACCTCCGATACACTTTATTTTAAATTTGCTCTCATGCCCTAAAAATGAAAATAAAGAAATAAAAAAGAAATAAAAATATATGTAAGAATCTAAGCTAAATTTTAAGTTATTATGATATGGTGATTGTGTCCTGCCAGAAGTGACCTGCCAGGTAAGTATGTTGCTGTATATTTATATAAACTAAGAATTAATATTAAGTATAAATTAAGATTGTACAGCGCCCTTGAGGTGATTTTTCACAAAAACGGTGCTTTACAAATTATCCAAATATTATTATTATTATTATTATAGGCTACTACTTCAACTACATGTAGTAGGTACCTACCTAGGTATACGCGGAGGTAGCTACCTACCCGATAACATAGTTTCTTTAATAAACACATAAAGGCAGAACAAAAGAGCAAAGTATTAACTATAAATAATTTCCTATATGAGTAGGTACCTAGATGCGACCGTACGAGTGTGAACTTTGCGAAATTGGAACTAACGTCAATTGAAATTATCAACTTGTTGAGAAAATCTTTTCATATCCCTACCGTGGCGCTCTCGGAGCAGCCTGGCGTGTTTTTAGTCTTTCTCGTTATTTTTCGCCAAATAAGTAGGATATTTTACAAATTATTTCTTTAAAATTACACTAAAATTACCGTTGCTGTGTATAGGTTAAGTGAATAAACTCTAAATAATTTTAAAGTGACTAGTTTCGACGTAATTTCGATTTTTTAAGAAAATATTTGAATCTTCAAATATCAGTTTTTTTTAAATGCCGAGAATGGTCGTCACATGGTGACCATTTGCCACATGTTTACAGTCCCTTCGACCGCCGGCCCGGTAACCGGCAGGCGACCTTTTACAATACAATCATCAGTTCTTCTTTTTGCCTGCGCATATAACCTGTTAGAAATGTCGTGGCGCTTTTGCAGCTGCCTGACGTGTTCTAGTCTTGTTATTTTCGCCAAATAAGTAGGATATTTCATAAATAAAAAAAAAAATAAAAAATAATAAATTAATTAATAATTAAAATAATGATCATAATTTTAATTTAGGTGTCTATCTGATGGGACCTGCCAGGTAAGTATGTTCCTGTATATTTTCTTATCTAAACTAGGAATTAATATGTAATGATAGAAAGTAAGATCTGTACAGCGCCCTTGAGGTGATTTTTCACAAAAACGGCGCTATACAAATCGTCCAAATATTATTATTATTATTATTACCTAATAAGTTACTTGCCTGTTATGTATTTCAGCAGACATTATTCTAAATTTGAAATGTAACTAATATTTTTTCACGGGTAACAACTAGTCATAAACAACAATGGCCAAAACATGAGAACAAAAGACAGTTAAAACCTAGTAAAAATATAACTTATCACTTTTTTTTTCTGCTTTGGTTCTGCTAGGTAGATATTTTCTTTTTTTGCAGAGTGGTTTTATAACAAATTTAATTGGTAAAACAGTTTAAGGAAACCATGTTTCATCAAAAATGATAATAATTTCGTAATCAGACACAATCGTGCTTCAAGGCAGAACAGGTAGGTAATAGATAACCACTGAAGAGATTATTCCTCGAAGTGTGATCTATACAAATTACAAATAAAACTGATGTCGCCAGTTGAAATGCGATTTGTTTACTCTTAAGTCCTAATTAAATCTGTACAAAATAATGTTTAATAAATTTAACCCGAAGTAAGATAAAATTGAGCTTACTTTAAGCAAACAGACACGCACACAACACACTTCTACCAGGTTTTCTATTCAGTGGTAAATATCAACAACGTGTTTAAAAAAATCTAAAAGTAGATGTTAAGGATCTCTAGGTAAAAACTCAAGCATTAAAAAGGTTAATGTTTGATACAATATCAACGGAGGATAGGTATATTCTCTTAGGCAACTGTTTTGGTGTTTTAAGATAATAAATCAAAATAAGTTGGAAAACTATTTCAAATGTTTCAAAAACCATTTTTTTTAAATCAAGAGATATTGGGTTAGCATCTACCTAATAAAGCAAATCGATTCAATTGATTTTGAAAAATGGGTTAACCACCACCGAGCTGAGATATTATTTACACAAAATGATATAAATGATATAAAAGGGCGAAGCTAGTGTTTTTGCACTCGGCACAAAGAGAAAAGAGATAAAAAACAAGAAACATTTGAATGACTACAAAGGGCAATATGAACATCTAGCCACCGGCGACCCCCTCCACCGGCTGAATACCCAGCATCCTAATCTGAACAGAAACAAAAAGATCGAATCGAGAAAAAACAGAGAAAAAAACACGGAACGTCCTCTTCAGATCGCAGCGTCCATTCGTCGGAGAGCAATTCTGACGTTTTGTGCTCCGAAACGTCAAAATTACCCGATCCGCCCCTCAAATTAACGCGACTCCGCCCATCGCCAGGCTTTCCGGCTGTCCGATTGGCGCGCGGGTTCGCCTCCGCGGCTCCGATTGGCCGGCCGGCCGCAGGGGCAGGTGGGGTGAGCCCGGACACTGGTAAACGCTTTTAGTCGCCTCTTGCCAGCCGAGAGAGAAGTATAGGAGGCTTTAGCGCGTTTTTTACCCGCGACGAGTGCGCTTCCGACGCGTTGTCGACTTACAAAGACAAGGTGTGAAAATGTTTTTAAAGTGACTTAAACCACCGATAATTTGAAAAAAAAAAACAAAAAAAGATTGAGCAAATTACATAAAAAAAGATTTTTGACGGTTATTAACTGTTTATCAAAGTTTTAGTGTGACAAACTTGTTAATTTGTGCAATTGTAATAATACGAAACTTTGATTGTAATCAGTGCGTGCAATAGGACTTGTGCTCTCCGGAGAAATTTAAAAGTAAATGTGTGATTTTCGTCAGGAATCAACCGCGTATCGTTTGTTTAATTGTCGGAATCGCTTTAGCCGAACAAATTAATTACGTACTTCCTCCTGGGACTTATGTAACCAACAACGTGGAAACTGGGCATTTTGTATGAAAAGTGAGCGGATTCTTCGGGCCTATAAGCCGTGACGACGTTCATCCGCGTACACTGTGCCTCTGCGCCTCCGCGCCTCTGCGCCTCTGCGCCTCTGCGCCTCTGCGCCCGATGTGTGTGGCGGCAATTAAGCACGGCCAATTGTTAACACGGCAACGGATAGTGAATAGGGAAGAGCTATCCGACGCATACCGAAAGTGAAGCCAAACCAAACAACACCAAAACAAAGACATCCAGTAAACAGTACAAAAGTGAATTATTAAAACACAAAAAATAACATAAAAACACGGTCGTCCGACAATCTAACACACATTCTATAAAAAATACCAAAAAGTGGACTGTTTGAAAAACTGTTAAAAAAAGGTTATTTAGGAATCGTGTGAGAGAAACGAGATAATAGGTAATTGAAAACCGTGTTGTCTGTTTTAACCCGTTAATATTCGTGCTAACTGAACCGTTAATATTAATTCGGCCGATGAAAGCAGTGAACTGACATTCAAATTTAATCAACACTCGTGTAAAGATTTTAATTGATTTAATTTTGCAAACATCCATCGGAATAATATTTTGAAATTATTTTAATAACGGCCTGACTAATATTTACTAAGAATTAAGTCAGTTTGCAAAATAGCAGAGATATGTTTGAATATGTTTGGAGATGTTATCGGTAGCAAATCCAACCAATTAGTGAACACTTCTATTAAAAGTTTGATTTTAATTAGACGCCGCCAGTTAATTTGATTCGTTTCGTGTAACATTTTCCGTTTCGACATCGCTTATTGGATTTGCTTAAAATGCGAAACACAAACTCATTAAGCTATTCGAATTTAAATGAAAAATTAAAAACGGAAAAATGCCCGCGCTAAGAGAGTGTGACAGAACTGTAAAACCATAGATCAAGTGGCGAAACTGTTAGGGGAAGTGATTCGTCTCGTTTTAATTACCAACAATTGCGAAATTATAATTTTATTGGCAAAAAAGTGACGACAGAGCCTTTGAACAGCATAATCATTCGCCGATTAGCAACAAGGAATGCAGTAATCATCAGAAGTGATATCGAAAAGCCAACTGTGGTAAGGATCGACCTTGTGAGATTGTCAATGATTGGACAGTGATTCAAGCAACGGCTGGCAATAGAAAAAGGACCATCATCTGACACCTGCTTTTTATTCTGCACTTCCCAAAACACCAAAATTCGACAGTGTCCTTGTAGTTAAATCATCATAAAACATCGTTGTGCTATCAACAACGAGTACAAATGACATTTGAAGAGAAGAATCATCAAGAAAAGAAATCTTCCAGAAGCAGATGATCGAGATTTCTTTGGATTTAATTTGCTAAATTTTCGAAAGCGGTTGATAATGCCAAAATAGGACTTGACCAAGATTTGTTGAAGCGGATCTAAGTCCACCAGCGCTCTCTTCAGAGGACTCAGATCTTTCATATATTAAAGAGTTGCTACCACTCTGGGCGCTTGCGTTGACCATTCTTCCTGCATCAGCTTTACGACCGACAACTCATTGTTGATTTGGCTCCAATCTGCCCGGCACCTTCTCGAAAGCGCCGAGGAGGCTGTCACCGCAGAGACCCCCCAAGTACCCTGGCGCTCACGTTCGCCCCGCCCCCGTTCAGCTGCGCAGCGCTGGCCGCGACGCTGGCCGGGGCGGGCGGGCGCGCCGCCGAGCCCATGACCGCGCAGCTGGCCATGCCGCACCACCGCCACCTGCAGCCGGCGGGGCGCTCGCGCTTCATGATCACCGACATCCTCAGCAGCGAGGGGCGCAGGGAGCCCGACCAGCCGCCGCCCGCGCACCGCCGCCCGCCGCAGCTGCACGAGGACAGCGACTCGGACGACAGTCACCACGACAACTCCAGCATATGCTCGAATGGTGAGTGACATTTCCCTAAACATCAAATACACATCGATGTTGAACACACGCAACGTCGTGGGGTATGATCGACATAAGATAGGAAAACCAGTGGAATGCGGTCCATAAAGGTTGAAAAGCTGCGCTACCGTAAAAAAACGGAAAACTAACCGTAAAAATGAAACAATTTTTGATCATGAACACGTATTTTTTGTGAATACCTACGATTTATGCCACAATCTTTCTGAACACTGTTTAATGAATATTGAATTTCTGAATATTAATATATATTTTTTGTGAATACCCACGTTTTATGTCACAATCTTTCTAAACATTGTTTAATGAATATTAACTTTCTGAATATTGTTTATATTTAATAAATTTATGATTTTTAGTTGCGATTCAATTCCAATTCAATTATTTATTAATCTTAAAAACATTACAACAAAAATTTCAAGGCGTTTTTAAAGATATATAAAAAAAATGTCTATAGGTGTTCAAAAAACAGAATACAAAGCATATATACTAAGACAAGAGAAAGGTAAATTAGTGATGAAAAAGATGTATATTTTTTAAGATTTTATTAATAAATAAGATGGATAAATAATATACAGTAGTTAAGCAAGCAGCAATAAAGGTCGCTGTTTAAAGGCAGTTTCAATGACGCAAAAAAATGATTCGATTCAACAGCAAGAGTGCCCTCCCCACCGGCATGACCATTGGCAAGTTAGTCCTGCAGGCCGGGGGATAGAACAATCTATGCTGTCGATGACGGCGATAACCATCGGGAACATAAAAGTTAATGCTCTCTATGATAGCCAAGTTTTCGAAACATCCACGAATCAATTTGCAACCTACCTTATGGCCATAGATTTGACTTTCTCAATGTAGTTTTGTAGCGAGATACCTGCATACCGCGAGGCATGCAACCGCCTAGGTAGATACTGCTTGCAGTACAGGCGATGAAATAGTCCGATTTTATTGCAAAAAATGGCTGTTTACAAATTAATATTCAATGCAAAATTCATACTCGAACTCAAAAATATGTACACAACAACTCTGTTCATAGAAAGATAAGGGATGGATATTCATGTCAAGGCATTCGTGGGTAAAGCCATTAAATAATACTAACATTTTGAATATCTGTGCATTTGTTCATGTAGGTAGATAGCAGTAATAAATGAATAAAAAATAGTTAAACAACATTAATTGAATATTTTTTTAGTTCAAAATAAAGATTTATTTAGGTTAGCGTACATAAGTACCCATCTACCTTTCAACATATTTGAAGATACATATTTTGGATTCTTTTTTAAATTTAGTCACCTAACTTTTTTTAATTTTTTTATATGAATACCGCACAAGAGTCTCAACTGCTCTCAACCGTCTATAGCCAGTGAGACTATGGCATCCCAAATACAAGTATGTTGTGAGGCTGAAGGTAGTGGGGAGGGAAGAAAATTGGGAAGAGGAAGGTTGGGAAGTACCTGGCTATTCAGATCTGGTCACCAAACACGGCTAAAGCCATTTAAAGCAACGTTTCGATTCTGAATGGTGGTCTTTCACCAGGGCGAATACCACTCTTGAACGTGCCGCAAATATACTTTTTTATTATTTTTATATGAACTAAATGTGTTATGATACATATTAATTTAAATAAAAGTTATTGGCGTACGCCGGGTTTGAACCCGCGACTTTTCGATTTGTAGTCGAGCGTATTACTACTCGACCATGGAGGCCGTCAAACTAACTGCGTAATATTGTATATTTACAAATTTAATTTTAAATCTTAACTACCTTACAATTTCGATGGTTTCTCATAATTTAAAATGGTTCACTTTTACCAAAGTGGTATAATTTATAATGACAGTAAAAAAATATTTGTCAAATGTGTCAAAAAGATACAAAATAACATTTGGTAGGTCATTCGTCTTATAAAATATCCAACCTTACTAAAAAAACAGAAGAGATGTAATTTTTGTTCCATACCCATTGTAATTGTAATTGTTAGAGTTTTATTTTGTATGTACCTAGGTACTAGGTAGCTACATATATCATGTGATAAACTTTATAAAAATGTAGGTAATGAATATTTCAAGACTCATAATCGTTACAAAAAATAATTACATAGGCGGCATAAAACTTCATCGTGATAATATATTATAACAAATCGCTTTTTGTCGGTAGGTACATATCTACAATCAAACCAGCTCCCGCGGGTTTTTTCCTGCTAGGCCTTGCAGTCGTATTTTGTTTCAATTTCTCCTATTCGTAAATTTGCAATGTCTTCATTTCCATACGACGTGCGCATCGACACGGCAAAAAACCTGAATTTTGCACCAAGTCAACTACTGGCGAGTACTGTCACCAGTGTTGCCACTGGTGACTGCCTTAGCCGATGTGTTTACAGAATTTACCTCCCTACTTGACAGTTACGCGAACCATATGCTTTTACCCAACCTACACAAATTTACGATAAATCACTTTCTCCTGGTGTTTATTTCGCAAACCGCGAGAGAGAAAGAGATAAGACAAATGGTCACTCCCTACTCGATGGTTACGCTAGCCTATTGATATAATATATAATGGTTACATACAAGTCGAGTAGTGTCACTGAGTACTATCACCAGTGTCGCTACTGGTGACTGCCTTAGTCGATGTGTTTTTACAGAATTCACCTCCCTACTCGGCGGTTACGCAAACATACATTTCAAGTACTGTTACCGAGTACTGTGATCAGTGTCGCTACTGGTGACTGCTTTAGCCGATGTGTTCACAGAATTGACCTGCCTACTCGGCGGTTACGCGAACCATGTACAACAGACGCTAGCCTATTGATATAATATATAATGGTTACATATAAAAAAATGATAATAATTCTGACATATGGGTATTATTATATTATGAGATTTTATTACTTCATTATTACTCAAGTCCTACTTATCGTAAATTTAATAAGACCGAGTTTTTTTATTCTTCTAAACGTGGTAAACCCAACATCCCGTAACTATTACCTTCGATATATCAGCTAAGGCTTTAATGATCTCACGGGGGTAATGCCAGTACCTAGACAAGCAAACATGCATTTATCATACCATTATATGACTGTCTGTTTCCGCCAAGATTGCAAGAAATTTTCGTGCAATATCTATGGACGTTTTATTGGTCAGATATTTTCATAATTTCCAAAATGTGACTCTCAAATAAAATAACCACTGGATTCTGACACAGATGGTTTCCGTAGCGTGGAAGATTTATAAAATCACTTCCATTCCGAAGTTCGATTCCATTTTCTCAAAGAGTATGTAACTCAGAGTAATAATATACCACGAGGGATAGCTTTGCGAAACAGTGTAGTCAAGATTGCTGTTTTTTTCCTGACTCGGGCGTGACTAGGGTTTTCATGGACACACCTTTTTACATCAATTCATAGAACATGTCGACTTAGTGTTTTGTTTATTTGTATAACCACTTTTTCACAGTATTGTTAACAACAAAAATATAGGATACAACCTCAAAAACCGTTGAGTTATTTTCTGTTATGTCGCATAACAAAACGTAGTGGGCGGAGTCAGCGGAGACGCGGGGGACGGAAAGCATGCTTACATACCTGAAAGTGGTTCGATATTTTGTGAAAACTTGTCTTGTCTCTTTCTATCTCACGGTTTACGACGTAAAAACCCGGAGAAAGTGATTTATAGGCTGTGTAAAAACATTTTACTCTCTCTCCATATTTATTCTTACTCTAATGAAACCATTGCAAAAAATTGCATGAAATATTTTTTTTGTGAACGTTTAATTTTTCTACAATTTGTAATCTTTTCTACTTCTTTGTAAAAAAGATTACCAAATTTTTGTAAAAGTTTTTGTAGAATAAATCGCTAATGATTCACTGCTAGAGTATGACAATCAAAAGCACAATTGTTTCACGAACAGCTTCGGCAAAGCTGCGTAGTCAACCGAATTCTTAATTTTGTTGAGCTCTATTGTAATAAAGATATGTTTTTCTATCGATAGAACCTACAAACGAGTAATTGTGTCCAAATAATTAACGGCCTGCATGGTCGAGTGATAAACGCTCAACCACAAATCTAGAGGTCGCGGGTTCGAACCCGGCGTGCGCAAATAAATTTGATTTTATTAATATGTGTCATAACACATTCAATTGATATGAAATAATATATGGTATATTTGCGGCACGTTCCAGAGTGGTAGATATTTTAAGTATCGCCCTGGTGAAAGACCATCATTCAGAATTGAAACGTTGCTTGAAATGGCTTTAGCCGTGTTTGGTGACCAGATCTGAATAGCCAGGTACTTCCCAACCTTCCCTTTACTCATCTCCTTCCCCTCCCCACTACCTTCAGCTTCACAACAAACCCCAATTGGGGATGCCATAGTCCCACTGGCTCTAGACAGTTGGAAGCTGTTGAGACTCTTGTGCGGTATTCACTGTAAAACAATAATAATTAATAATAAGATTTATTTAAATGTCGTTAGATACAAAACATAAAGATCTACCTTGCCCCATTTTTTATTAAAATTACTCGAATAGCTGTGTCTCCATGAAATACAAAAAATAATATTCTTTGCGTATGAATAACGTATTTAATAAACCACGTGGCGGTAGATATTGTAAATAAAATAGCTTACTAAATAAAGGGATGAAATCTTATAATGCGCTGCCGGAAACCATCCAAGCTATGCCAATCAATCAATTCAAAATAGCCTCTAAGAATTATTCAAAATACATTTAAATCAAAATAATAAGTAGTAGATAAGTTAAATTATTATTAAGTCAAAAAGAAAATAAAATAATTAGATACTTTGTAAACTTTAATGTATAAGCAACTACTATACAATAAATTAAACTTAAACCTGACTTAACCTCATTTTTTATTTTTTTTTCTTTAATTTAAAATCATTTGTTTCATTCGTCAATTATGTTTAAGGCTCCGCACAACAATGTTGACTTTTTGACTTTTTTCTGGAATGTAGTTAGTTGTATGTATTTGGTTTCAATTCCTGTAAGTTTTAATTTTTTCTCAGAAATTCAAACGGCGAAGATAAATAAAAAAAGACATACCTAGATGGTATTTTATGTGTTAAATCCTTGGAGTAACAATGTATGGAGAGAGACCTAATTATTTTTACCCAACCTATACAAACTTGGGATAAATCAATTTCTCCGGGTTTTTACGTCGTACACCATGAGAGAGAAAGAGACAGCAAAATAACACACCGCTTTTATGTACTGTAAGGATGATCTTGGTCTCCGCGTATCCGGGGACTCCGCCCATGTGTTTTGAAATGCGACTAAACTGGACACAACTCAACGGTTTTTTAGGTTTTATGCTATATTTTTGTTGATAACAATACTGTGAAAAAGTAGTTGACGGAATAAACAAAAACATTATGTCGACTGTGCTATGAATGGATGTATAAATACTCTAGCCCTAATCCTAGCCACGCCCAGGTCTTAATCATTAAAAACTGACTACACTGTCTTGGATAGGTACCACGCTATGTACTCTAAGGTTAAATCTGTGGGTTTAAAATACACATTTATTTATTTTGACATCTGCTGTACTTACAACGATTCGATTTCTCAGTTTGGTTTTCATTACTGAGGTTGCTATACAAATATATTTTGACACAAATATAAAAATGAATAATTCACCAACAAGTAAAACTAAACTAAATATTCAATTGTATTAAAAGAGATGTATTTTTATTTAATTTAATTTGTTTTTATTTGAATACCGCACAATAGTCCAACCTTGAAGGAACAATATATGGAGGGATAGCTAATTTGTTTTACCCAACCCATCCGAAATTGTAATAAATCACTGTTTCCGTGTTTTTACATCGTACACCATGAGAGAGAAAGAGACAACAAATTTCTTGGACGGCTTCTATATACTGTCGTAATGTTCTTAAGCTGGTTATTTTCGCTGGTTAACGGCGGGACTCCTCCCACATTTTTTATTTTGCCACTAAACTTGACACAACTAAACGGTTTTTTAGGTTAGATGCTATATTTTTGTTGATAAAAATACTGTGAAAAAGTGGCTATACGAATACACAAAAACATTATGTCGATATGTGATATGAATGGATGTATAAATACCGTAGCCTTAGTCTTAGCCACGCCCATTTGCGCCGAGTCATGTTAAAATCATCAAAAACAAGTCCAAAACTGACTTCACTGGCTTTGGCTTGGGCTACCTCTTGTATACTCTAAGAGTCCAACTGTTTGGAGCCGGTAGGACTATAGGATCCCCTATTCGGGTGTGTTATGAGACTTAAGAGATTGAGAGGGGAAGAGGAAGGCTGGGACGTAGATACTTGACTATTCCAATCTGATCACCAAGCACGGCATATTATTTGGCTCAGTAGCCGCTCGGGAGCATGAGTCAGATTCGTCTGCGTAAATTCTTGATTTATTTTGACGAATACTTAGGGAATTTTATATTTTTTACATTTAATGTTGAAATGGTTACCGTATTTTTTCACAATTTAATAGAACAAGAACCAACGCAAATGAATTTGATGTATTTTGAAGTCTCCTCCCATTTTTGGGGAACGCCCCTCGCTGATTTGAACGATCGTTTGAAATAATTCTGCTGAAATAGGATTATTAAAGCCACAGAGATGAAGGAACCATATTATAGACGATCGGGCTTGCTGAGCTAACCCAAAAACCTGTAATATTTTTAATATTAGGTATATTTACCAACCTCCATCAATCAGAGCAAGAATATATAAATAAATAGAGCTAAACATTTTTCCCAACCAATACAAATTTACGATAAATCACTTTCTACGGGTTTTTACGCCGTACACCGTGAGAGAGAAAGAGATAAGGCGAGTTTTCACGAAATATAGCTACGCTTTTATGTATGTAAGCATATTCTCCGTCTTCCGCGTCTCCGGCGACTCCGCCCACTACGTTTTGTTATGCGACATAACAGGACAAAACCCAACGATTTTTTAGGTTATATCCTACATTTTTGTTTTTAAAAATATCGTGAAAAAATGGTTTTACGCACAAATAAACAAAAACATTATGTCGACATGTGCTATGAATGGATGTATAAATACCCTGGCCCTAGCCCTAGCCACGCCCCCGTCAAGCAAAAATCATCAATACTGACTACACTAGCCTAACACTACCTCTTGGTATATAGCTAGCTCCTGTACGATCCAGCATCCCTCCGATCAGATCACTCGCAAATGTTCACTTTAAATTCAAACAAATAATTCAATAATTAATTTATCTACCCCTACATCTAATATCTATCAAAGTCCTCCCTCGGGCCTAGGATAATTGAGCCCTCTCAGCCCTCGGAAGAAAACCAACCCCTTGAATAACTTCATTGTCTGAAGTCTGGAATCTAAGTGAAACGGTATCAAATGACACAGGATTGAAGGCTTTCAATGTTAGTCCAACTGGCACCCACCGACACACGAGTACTTCTTGTCTACGAAAGTGGATACAATAAAAATACTTATAAATAGTTTATTCGTTCATTGAGATCTGGTTTTGAAGATAATTCTAATAGGGTAAGGAAAATATAGTAACGATTTGATTTTCAACTCAATAGTGCTGTTAACTTTTTATTGAATTCGTTTTGAATGTATCAATTTGTAAAGAGGTTGTGTTTATTATTTCTAATTTTGAAACTGTTAATTCGTGGTGGAACTCCGTTTTAAACTAACTTACTAACTAACCATCACGTCGTTTCCCTGCAGAGGTAGACAAAGAGGACGGACCGCCTCTGTCTTGGCACACACTCCTTGCTTCGTTCACTCTTCACATGACCCCATTTAAGTATTTGATTTATTTAATCACGCCAAGTCTTCCTCGGGCGTCCTCGACTTCTTCTTCCATTCACTTTCCTATCATATATTCTTTTCACACTCCTTTCCTCGTTCATTCGCTCTACATGCCCTAACCATCCAAGCTTCCCTTTCTTGATCCTATTCATTACGCTTACATAAGCCTTGCATTCTTTCTGGATATCCATATTTTTAATGCGGTTTACATGGTTTTACGCACATACGTCTCAGGGATCTCATTTCCACAGCATTCAGTCTACTTTCATCCTTCCTCTGCCAGTTTCATGCCTCACCGACATACATCAGGCTTGGTATAAGCACTTCATTATGGACTGCTATCTTCACTTCTTTGGACAATTTCTTACCAGCGCCAACAGTGTTCAATCCTCCATTAATGGAGTTTCCTGCATTCACCCTTCTTTCAATATCATTATCGGCCTTTCCACCTCTCGTAAACATACTTTCTAAATACACAAACTCATTCACTTGCTGCAAGTATTCATCATCCACCACTATATTGCACGCTGTTCTCGTAATCTCTCTTTCAAACACCATGGATACAATAAACCTATGAAATAGTTCATTCGTTCATTGAGATCTCGTTTGGAAGCTAATTCTAATAGGGTAAGGAAAGGATCTTAACGATTTGATTTTCAAAGCAATAGTGTTGTGGAAATATTTATTTGTCAATGTCATTTTACTATCATAGAACTTTTTTATTGAACACGTTTTGAGTTTATCAATTTTTAAGGAGGTTGTGTTTGTTGCCTAAATGAAGATGCTACATCAAGCATTTAAAAACCTTACTCTTCTGATGAATCATTCTTTGAATTTAATCGAGGACCTTTGGAGGTGCTAAAACCATCTGTATTGTATTGCCAACAGTTTCATACGATCCTTAAAGTTCAGGAAAAATCAAATATCTGGGACATATTTTTAGAGAAGAAGTAGCAGAGGATAATGTTAAACATTCGTGCAAACACGCTCTCCTGTCCATGCTTTTTCCACTACAGTACAAAATGTATATAGTGTAAAGCATCTTATTTCGATTTTTCTGTATAAATATGTACACCAGTAAGCTATGGTCCAAAAACAAGCAAAATTTAGACAACCAATTGCGGGTGCACTATAATAATGCACGCAGAATGCTGTTTGGGCTACCGCGCTACTGCAGCGCTTGACGATATTTACGGGAGGCCGCATCTATAGCTTCATCATCCTTACTAGATATCAGGTCGCTGGTCAAGTAAAGACTCTGTGAGAGCATCAACTCCATCGTCCAAGCATCCACGAGCGAATGTCAGCAATTCAATAATACCCTTGACTATTGTCCCCTTGGAGCAAGAATATATGATATTTAGAGAGAGAGAGCTAAATATTTTTACCCAACCCATACAAATTTACGATAAATCACTTTCTTCCAGTTTTTACGTAGTAAACCCCGAGAGAGAAAGAGACAAAACAAGTTACCACATAATATCGCACCACTTTTAGGTATGTAAGCACGTTCTCCGTGTTCCGCATCTCTAGCGACTCCGCCCACTGCGTTTTGTGATGTGACATAACAGGAAATAACTCAACGGTTTTTGAGGTTATATCCTATATTTTTGTTGATAACAATACTGTTGGGGCTGTTTCGTCACTGTCGGAAGTGAATGCATATGTACAAATACACTTAATCCTAATAACGTATTGCTCCCATCAACTCTAATTGTGTTATCTACTCATTGAGTAGTAATGTATTATAGGTAAATAATATAATAGATCGGTCACTGAGAGCTCCGTTGTAACCTCTCTTTCTACAATAATACGTTTTCGCCTAGATGCCTTTAGTAAAATTAACCATCAATCTACGTAAAGGTAGGCAGATAGAATTGGGATAAAAACTACGATTAAGTTCATGATTAATGCATTGCTTCATAGTCAAGCTTAAAAATAATAAATAAATCTTTATAAAACTACCCTTTTTGTATCATCCAGTCATAACCACAAATTTGCCTTACATCGGCAACAGGTGTGCACGCCACGCTCTGGTTTACTTTTAATAATTGACAGATATCTACGGAGGTGGTCGTTAGTAAAACTACCAAAACCATTATTATTTATTTTATTTTTTATTTAAAGTTCCTACAATGATAGGTATTCACCATTCAATACTTACACACTGGTAACTACCAGATAATACAATAAAGTCACCAACACCGATACAAAACTCGAAACGACTGTATTATTTATTGCTCTCTCATATTAAATGTGACTTTTAAGCCACTCAGATCAAATTAAGTCAATTACGCCATAATTTCAGGCCACTTTATTAAAATCGCATTAATGTGAATGACATTGTAACGAAACACCGCTTTTACAAACAAAGACAGAACACTACAATGATGCCCGAGCGAGTAATCGATTAGTGACAGTAGATCGTGGCGGCCATCTTTAAATTCAAATATAAATTCATCGTTCTACATTATTTTTCCGGGAAATACAAACAAGTGAGCGGAAAATAAATCTTTCGGATGATGTAGCCAAAACCTTCTCGAATTAAGGCCCATACACTACCAAGATGGCCGCCGAACGTGTTCAAAGCTATTTTTTGACATGTTTATTAATTTTCTTAAGAACTTTACATCACTTTTTCGTTAAATACAAACGAGTAGGCAAGCTAAGAACAGATCTTTTAAAAAGTGAAACCAAAACCTTTCTATATTAATGCTTAATCAACCAAAATAATTGCCAATCTTAATAAAACACAAATTTCCACACATGAATTTTTATTTATTTACTTGGTTCTTACCCTAAATTCGATTAATATCTGTTTCGGAAAATGCAAACGAAACAGAGCTGAGTATGAATGAATTGGATCGTAATACCAAACTTTTCTCCATGAATACCTAGAAACTGTCAATATGGCCGCCGATCTTTTTTAATCGTATTTTCTCACATATATGATTATTTATTTACTCGAGATTTGATAATTTTTTGTATAATAATATTTAATTAATACTTTAACGCCTTTTTCTGGTAAATTAAACACAAAAAAGAAAACGGATTATTCTGGTGGTGAAAACAAAACCTCCTATATAACCTCCTTATTATGGAATCCCGTCAGATCTCGAATTCAAGCATAAAAGCGCATTGGAGTAAATGATTGGTCCCATCAGTCTTAACGCTGCCAGGATGGACTCCCTCTTGATGGCGTTTTGCATTGATGAGGCCTAATATCCTTAATTAATATTATTTAAATTCTTATTTTATTTGAATTCATTTTTATTTCTCATGAATTTCTGTTAATTTTTATTTGTTAACATTATAATTACTATGTGTTGTTATCAATTATGGAAAGTATTGCATTGCACTACTCCTGCATACCTTCCGAAATAAAACATAATAAAAAAGGCCTTAACAGCCAAGATGGCCGCCAATTTTCCTATGGCATATTTCCTTTATGGTTTGATATTTTTAGTAATTTATTCGAGATATTGTCCAAAATTCAGAATAAAAATCATTAACATAAATTTTAAATGGGTGATGTTCACACATAATTTCTGACACAGAAGAAATTTTTTAATTTTTTTTATAATCCTTAATCCCCTAATACAGTTTGACCGGTCGGTAGCTGAGTAAACAAACGCGTCGGATTCCCAACCGGGCGTCGTGGGTTCAATTCTCCTGCTGGCTAAGTCCTTCATCATTGCACAAGCAACATCTTTCGCTTATAATGATGCTAGTAGGAGTTTTTCAAATATTTTCAGGTTATTCGTAACCCGGGAATGTTTGTCTTAAAAAAAAAAATAAAAACTCGATCCGTCCGATTGGCAATTGAACGTTCTACCCACCGGACTTTGGACCATCTCAGAAAAAGGTTGGTTAAAATATACTGGCTTGTTTAAAAAAAACTACCTTTAAGATACATAAATATACCTACATTTATAAAAAATAAACATTCATATGATGGGGGTAGGTAGGTACTATACTTAATTAAATTCTTATTTCTAACTTCTGATAGCCATACAATGTGTGTAGAGCTGTGGTCACATCGTTGATGACATTTCACTTCCACTGATCCAATACCTAATTAAATAAATTAATATGCCCAGCTAATTTATAGAGGGACATTAAAAAATCATAATGCATGGCATCATCGTCAAAAAATACGTTCAAATGATTCATATTACGATTATTAATCGTTGATTTTATCATCGTCATTTGATACGCCATCCCGTCACAATGGGGCTATTTAAACTTCGAACTCAATAAAGGAACGTTTGTTTTTTAAATAAAAAAAAACTCTGATGATATGACCTGCCATCTGTTGACGAGAGCTTGAAGCATTGTTACCCAATTTTATTGGTTACATGTGCAGGGTGGTTTTATTGTGTTCTCGTGAAGTTTTTGGGCATTTCGTGACACAAGTTATTATGGAATAATGAAAATGCAATTAGGGATTTGATACGCTGATGTCGAAATGGTCCGAGGGCAACTTGTGAAAAAGGGTGATACGGTTATAATTTGATATTGAAATTATATTTTCACAATTAATAAGAACCTTAAATAAAAAGCAAACGGAACCGAATTATTATATTTTAATAGGTAGGGGCTTTAATATATTTTTTTCAAATTAAATAGTTCTCTGTCGTAATTAAGGATTATTAGTGACGGCCTGCGTAGCCGAGTGGTAAGACGCTCATATATATATATATACCTAGTATATTTGTGACATAGTAGATACTTTCAGTGTTGCCCTGGTAAAAGACCACCATTCAGAATCAAAAAGTTGCCATAAATGACTTTAGCCGTATCTGGTGACCAGATCTGAATAGCCAAGTACCTAATTCTCCACCTTCCACTTCCCCATCTCCCTCCCCCACCCCAATACTTTCAGCCTCCTCTCAACTCCTCATCTTTCCCATGACGGCCTCCGTGGTCGAGTGGTAAGACGCTTGACTTCGAATCCAGAGGTCGTGGGTTCAAGCTCGGCGTGCGCAAACAACTTTTATTTTATTAATATGTGTCATAACACATTTAATTCATATTAAATAATGTATGGTATATTTGCGGCACGTTCCAGAGTGGTCGAAACGTTGCTCGAAATGGCTTTAGCCGTGTTTGGTGAACAGATCTTAATTGCCAGGTACTCCTAACCTTCCTCTTCCCCATCTCCTTCCCCTCCCTACTATCTTCAGCCTCACAACATACCCCGATTGGAGATGCCATAGTTCTACTGATTCCGGACAGTTGGGAGTCTCACGTGGTATTCACATTAAAAAAGGTAAAGTCATTTAAAGCAACGTTTCGACACAGAATGGTGGTCTTTCTCCTGGCGATACTAAGAGTAGCAGTATCTATACAAACCATGTAAGCACCCATCCTTAACTGGTTAAAATTATAAAAATAAAAGCTTACATAGGCTTTTTACTCTTTTCGGATCTCGTTTCCACTGAGTTCAGTATATTTGAATAGTTTCTTTGGCTTTTCCTAACACGCAAAAAGGTATAAACTATCTGCCAACGTTAATTCCCATAACTATGCAATTATTTTTTACAGTTTGAATAGAGTAACTAAGATGATCAAGCTTTGCCGGCGCAATTACACGAATTAAATCAATAAAATTAGGCAGAAGTTTCCAGGCTATACTAAACAATGTTATATTCACTTCACATTCTCGGGAGCAGAGGGTACAAAGCACATCATTACCTATCCACAAGTAGCTACGTAAAATAACTAAATATGTGATTAGAGTTTATGCGATACAATTTAAGCATAAAAACTGTGACTTAAACCCCGAGCCTCCAGGTTAAAAGCAACTCCAAAACGGCTGCATAACATTTAAAGCGAGTTGAACATCCTCAAATCTGGTCTTCTAATAATAGTCCATCTTTTTCTCCCATATCTTAAACGCTAATACGGGTAATAAGCATTTACCTTCCTAGTAACTAACGTATCATTTTCTATGTGAAAACAAGTTCCAAGCATTCAAATATGTTGAATTATATATTGAGATAAACGCTTGAGATATGCTGAGGACTTCCGAAACAGCCGCGGGGGATGCTGCGACTATTAGATTTGGTAAAAACCACTTGTGGTAAATCTCCCAGAGACTTCTGGTGCGTAGAATGTATAATCAGCCGTTCAAACTCAGGTCGGGATGATTATACGATTCGTAAAACGGTAATGCATTTATTATTTAATATTTTATACTCATAGATATTAATATATACAGATTTTTTCCAAATACTGGACTAACTGATGCCACATCGAAGGCTTCTTCCTGTGATGGAGGAGAGTTGGTAGAGGTCACAATGGGATGCTGAAGTTATTTGATTCACTTGATTCACCACATGTGCATATACATCCTCTAAATGGAAACAATGCAAAAGAGGTTTATGCGTTACTTGTACATGATGGAGTATACAAATTACCCATTTTATTCCTTTCGTTATTTTTAGGCGAAGTGCTAGATTTTCACACCCCGCAAGCCCGCCGGAAGATGTTTTTGGGTAAAC
Source organism: Drusus annulatus (assembly GCA_022651775.1). Taxonomy (NCBI): domain Eukaryota; kingdom Metazoa; phylum Arthropoda; class Insecta; order Trichoptera; family Limnephilidae; genus Drusus; species Drusus annulatus. The sequence goes on from JAGWCC010000331.1 coordinate 587,068, forward strand.
ATTTTTATAAGTTTAATTCTGGAGGTATTTATAACCCAAATATACTCAATGAGATCAACTTGTTTGCCCTAAGTACCATAAGTACATTCGTACGAGGTATCATGTGACGTTTTATACACCGAAAGTCAGAACTTCCTCGTACAAAAACACGCCAATATATAAAGCGATGGAACTATTCAATGAAGCTGCATCCACCTTAGATATATTTAGGTGCACATATTTATAGTTCTGTCACTATCTCTTGAAGTTCGTTCATGAGTGACCGTTAGGTACATAACGATCTACATACTCTTCAATAAAACATTTTTTTAAACACATTTTTACACTTGCCAATTCAACGATTATCTCATAACATGTGTATAAGAATGAACCTCTTTTGTGTCTTATCTTTTTGTTTTTCATTGCTCACATTATTTGCGTTGTTATATCATATATAATGCGTCACACTACTTCAGTTTGTACTCAAATAAGTCCTTCGGATATATAATACCTTGTCTATATGTGGGGTTTAAATAGATGTTTAGTTTATTTTATTACACTATGCACGTATCTACAATATTTTTTATATCATTCATCTCTTAATGTAAAGGTGAACAACTGTTTTTATGAGATCTTTGTTAAATAAATGTGTGCCTTTGGGAAACTGGTGAAGTGGACGCTATTCTACGATATGTTCTGTTGTTTCAGTCAGAATCCTTAAAGTCCAGCGACTCTGACTGCACAGGATACGGTTTAGGGTGGCCTTGATCTTCCGAGGGACAGATAATCCTGGAAGTTTAGCAGTGGGATCCACCTGGTGTTTGTTTTTCCCTTCTGGGGTCTGCCGCTAAAATCACTAGGACTCTTCAGAAGATGTCATGTGCCACGACTGAAGCAGACTCTCAGCAAAAGAGTTTCCTGCATGTGGGGCGGTTCGCCGGGAGACTTCAAGATCGTTTTGAAGTGAAATTTCACTGTCGAAAGCATTTTTCAATTCAATTGAATTCAATTTCTTTATTCATTTTAATAACATTACAAAATGAAATTTTAAGACGTTATTAAAGATATCTAGAAAAATATATATGGAGTAAACAAAAAACAGAGTACACTGCATATAATATACAATTTAAGACAAAATTTTATAACTAAACATAATAGATATATAGTAAATACAAGTTAAGCAAGCAGGAATAAAACTTGCTGTTTAAAGACAGTTTCGCTGATGCAAAAAATATCGATATCCGAAGCGATTCGATTCAACAGCAAGAGTGCCCTCCCCACCGGCATGACCATCGGCAAGTTAGTCCTGCAGGCCGGGAGATAAAACAACCTATGCTGTCGACGACGGCGATAACCATCGGGAACATAAAAGTTAATGCTCTCCATGATAGCTAAGTTTTCGAAACATCCACGTATCAATTTGAAGAAATGGGTGACGATGTACACATCCCTTCTGACTCGTAGATGGTTTGTTCCCAGCATATCCAAGAGAAAGTTAGTCGGATAGAGCCACGGGTTTGAAGTTTGTCGTCCTTTTATTTATACTAGGTATTAAACAGTGTTGTTAGATATCACCCCAAGGCGCTGCATAAAGCTAAAAAACCTATTTAATTCTTAACTATGATATACGTAGATTTCAAATGAAAATTTATCGGCATGTTTACCGGTTGGTAGCTGTGTGGACAAACGCGTCGGATTCTCATCCGGACGTCATGGGTTCGATTCTTCTGCTAGATAAGTCCTTCATCAATGCACAAGCAAAATTTTACCCTTCTTATGATGGCAGTACGAGTTTTTTTAAATATTGTCAGGTTATTCCTGACACGAGAATGTGTGTCTTTCTTAAATAAAAAACCTTATTTAAAAAAAATATATATATGAACACCGCACAAGAATCTCAACCATCTAGAGCCAGTGAGACTATGGCATCCCTAAATAGGGTATGTTGTGAGGCTGAATGTAGTGGGGAGAGGATGGAGGTTGGGAAGTACCTGGCTATTCCGATCTGGTGTATATATATATATATATACATATAATTTACATATTCGTTTACAAAGGGCTTAGTTTTTGGAATAAACTGTCAAGACATAGATTGTTCACTAGTTATAAATATAAGACATTAGTCAATATTAATAAGTCTTAGTTGTTAGTCTAAATTCTAAGTCACTTTCCATAAGTTTTAGCTGTAAGTTTTAATAAGTTATTGTTTATACGCCACCAGTTATTAGTCTTAGTGATTAAGTTGTAGGTTATGTTAATTATGTTGTAAAGCACCCTTGAGGTGATATTTCTTTCACGAGAACGGCGGTATTGAAATCAGCCAATTACTATTGTTATAATACATCAATTTCATTGATCAATGAAGGGATTTTTAATGAAGGTATGACTAATGGATATTGGCCAAGCAATTCCTAGTTGACAAAACTGTGAAACTTTATGAATCATTTTTTCGACGCAGTCAAAATCTCGTATAGGATACGGCAGCAGCCAGGAGGTTAAAAACAACAGCAAGTGATACACAAAAGTTCACAAATTTCACAGGCAATCCACCGCTTCCTCGAGACTTGTTTCGACTCCGTGATTCCATTCAATCCACACATAATAATGGCTAATAACAATACCAGATCTGCATCTACAAGCGCATACTACTGCCTCTTCCTCGCTATTGTGATGGCGCATCTTTTACCTGCAATAAAAGCACTATTAACGTTTATATGAGGTGAATCAACATTTTTGCACTGTTGCTATTTGCGGCGATTTAGACAGGGGGGGACTTGGGATGTAGTCACAACCTTAGATGAATTAAATAACGTGGATACGTTACTGAGACACCGCGCGTGACCGTACGAAGCTAAGCCAACGTGGCATACCTGAGATTCACTGCGTTTAGTCTCGCACAAACATTCGTTTGACGAACAAGTTGTCACCAGCTGCCACAAACGCATCGCTGTAGGCTCTTTTCTGAAATAAAATGCCTTCCTGTGCTTTTGAAAAGTGTAAAAATCATTCGGGAACAAAAAACAAATATCATGGAGTTTCTTTTCATGCGAAGTACGCACAAATCACTTATTATTTCAATTGATACAATTATTCAAATAAGTGAGATAGCGAATGCAGAAATACATAAGTGTGTGGAAGACAACCTAGCGACAGTACACGAGTACGTCGCATGCTACTTGGCTCGTAAGTTCGTTAGGGAAGAGGGGGCTTGTAACGTGGAGAATGTAACGCGGGACGTTCATATAGCTATCTCATTCATACACACATATTCTGCTTGGTATGGCTATCCTTTTCATGGTTTCAGAGCATGCCATATTTATCGTTCAATTTGCATGAATATGACGTGTCTTGTATTTTATGTCTATGGTCACAACATGATACCTATAATGCACCATTCGCAATCATATTTTGGAAGTGCATTGTTTATCGTTTCATGAACATTATAATTTGCACTAGATAACACTAACAAATTTAGCTTTTGCAAATAGATTGAACCTCATAATTTTTTAGCATTAACTCGTGCAGTAAAAAGTTCTTCTTTTAACCATCGTGAAAATACTGGATCGACCTTGGAGGACGTGGAGAGGTACTTTTGCGAAACAGTGTAGTCGGGATTGTTGACTTTATACTGACTCAATAGAAAGATATAAAGATGTGTTAAAGGATGTTGGATAGATTATTAGTTATCGCCCACATTTTTTTAATAAACATATTTGGAACACACTAAACAAAACAATATCAATACACTATTAAAATGATTTATAAAGTCAAAATATCACACGAACACTAATAATAGAAAGTTTGCCTAAATAATAATTTAAGCTTTTTTTTGATGATATGTCTTTATTTCATTTAAAATGTGAAAATTCGGTCCAAAACTATTTAAAACTGTTGAAATATAAATATATGTATAACCTCTTCAAGTTTCATAATCAACACAGATATATGAAATAACCTCAAAATTCGTTGACGTAAGTTATGGGACTCGATGATGTGAAGTTAGTGCGGATGGAGAACATTCTTACATACTTAGAAGTGTTGCAATATTATGTGAAGACTTTTCTTGTCTCTTTCTCCCTCGTGTTACACGACGTAAAAACCTGGAGAAAGTGATTAATTGCAAATTTGAATAGGTATATATGTATTTTTACTCCAAAGAAGCAGAAGAAGTTGAGTGAAGAAGGCCGGCCGGCCAATCCGCCCCTGCCCCAACAGTAGTTCCAAGATGGTAATTGTCTTGGAGCAGGCAATTACTTCTGCATGATTAATTGCTTATTTCCTGAATCCACTTTCACCGCAGGTAGAGGTACAGGTACGGGTATTGCGGCTAAATTAATGCATTTTAAATAAATATTAAATACTAACTACATGCCTTCTCGTGGATTTATTATTAGATCGTGTGTTGGGAAGTGTTCCTGGCTTCTTTTTTGTGAGAAATGTTACCGTCTCGTGGTGTATGGTGATAAATTGAATTGTTTTCGCTAACGGGCGTATCTAGTTAGGGTAGGAATATAGGTCAGTTTTCTAAAAGTATAATGAAAAAGATCCTTTGATAGATTTTGAGTCACTTTGTTTTTTTTTCGCTTTGGTTTATTTTTTGATTTGTAGAGATTTTTTTAATTCTTCTAAACTCCCAAAATTTTCTATCGTTCCTCTTTTTTAAAATTTCTTTGAACCAGGCTTTTATTTGTCAATAATTTTTTTTGACACTGTCCGTTTATTTATTATTGGCGGAAGTGAGTTATAAAACTTAGTGGAGAGGTTTAATTTATTTATTTATACTGAGTTTTGTTAGATGTTCTCCCCTACGTGAAAACAATGCAGTTATAAAAACTCAGTTAGTGTAGAATAAATGTTTAAAAAAATTACAAATAGAAAGGATACATCAAATATAAAATTACAAAAACTCAATCAATGATAAATAATACAAACAAAAGCCAGACAAAAAAGATACACAATATAATTAACCCAAACAATGTAACATATTATTGCAGGACATTTTTTCTGCAAATATTTACATCAGCACACTCTATCCTATTATACAGTCGGCACATTTGAGACAGAGGGCTAAAGTAGGCAATATTCTTTCTGAATTTACTTAGGTGGAATGTGCTATGGCGGCTTAAGCAATAAGAATTAGGTATATTTATTTCAATACTGCTAAGACATACTGTAGTATCGAGATAGAGGTATTTATAGTTCCTTTGTCCTAAAAAAGTTTTAAATGTAGGTAATATCATTTTGGTTAGAACGTGCGTCTAAATGTTTGTTTAAAATATTCTAAGCATGGATACATTAACAAATTACCTCTTTTCTGAGCATAATCGTTAGTTTGGGATATAACACATTTTTTCTAAAGTTTCCACCTACATTTATACCTAGTGTCCAAATATTTAGTTTTAAAAATAAATAAATTATAGCGAATACCGCACAAGAGTCCCAACTGCTCCCAACCGTCTAGAACCAGTGAGACTATGGCATCCCCAATTGGGGTATGTTGTGAGGCTGACGGTAGTGAGGAGAGGAAGGAGATGGGGAAGAGGAAGGTTAGGAAGCACCTGGTTAGGCAGATCTGGTCACGAAACACGGCTAAAGCCATTTCAAACAACGTTTCGATTCTGAATGGTGGTCTTACACCAGGGCGATAATAAAAGAATCGACCGCTTTGATATACCCCTGCTAGTAAGTTAGTTAGTAACACCTTTTGAAGGTTGTCCAGTACTTGGACTGTAGGTTATGTTTAGGTTTTAAAATGTAAAATGTCCTTCCCCGGGGTGCATTTGGGATTGAAATATCTCGGTGGATAAACGGCCGCTGTACAAAGAACCCCATTGACTTACATTTATGACAATTTCACAGTCCACTTGTCTTGGAAAGGACAAATCTGACGGAGAAAGCTTAACTCGAAACCTTCAAAGGTTCTTTCGGGCGGAATCTAAAAAGATTTTTGAATATTTTATATGTATTTATAAGTAGAACCTACTCGACCGTTAAAAGGATTTCACAATATCTAACGTTTAGATACACACAGCGCCCTTGTGATGATTTTTTCACAAAAACGGCGCATCTTTTCCTTTGCTTAGGGTTTTTTATCCAGTAAAGACCTTTTCCCTAAGACCTCACTAATGTAAACTTAAATTCAGTCATTTAAATGCAACCATCAGATGGTGATAGTAATAAGGCCTAATGAGCCGCAGCACTAGTTAGATAGACATTATGAGGGGTATTTGAATAAGTCCCAGAGGAGGATTACGAAAGAATCCATAAAATAAATTTAAAAAAAAACAAAAATGGCGCTGTACAAATTATCCAAATATTTTTTTTATAATATTATTATTATAGATACTCGGATTTCTTTACAAGCTCCTGAATTATTGTTCGATTTATCATTATCGCGCGTTCGAAGATTGCCGTTCAGGATTGAAACGTTGCTTGGAATGGTTCTTGCCGTGTTTAGTGACTATACGGATGGCCAGATGCTTTCCAATCTTCTCTTCCCCATATTCTTCCTTTCCTTACTCTCATAGTCCCACTAGACACTTTAGACCATTGTTCCGCAAAGCGTGTGCCGCGGCACACTGGTGTACCGTGGTCATCAGTTGGTGTGCCGCGGAAAGACAAAATTGAAAGCTTTCGTAAGTTGGTGTTATGGATCAGCCACTGCCAATGGTGGTAGTAAAATTTTCCCCAAATGTCATGGCTGCCGATTCAGAGAAAAAAGTGCAGGCTTTGATAGACATTAAAATAGCATTTTTGGCTGCATATAAAAATGAGTGTCCACTGCTTTCAAAGCGTACTGTTGCAATTCTATTACCATTTGCCACAACCTACTTATGCGAATTGGGATTTTCAACTTTCACCTCTATTAAATCGAAAAAAGAGAACCAAACCTTGATCGCATGTGTTCGGTTAAACGGGCTCACATTTTTCACTAAATATCTTTATATATTAGGTATATTGATTTTAGTAATAAATAAATATTAAATAAACATTGCTTTTTTCTTTGGTGTACCTCTAACATTTCTTGATTTGATAGGTGTACCTTGAACACAAAAAGTTTGCGGAACACTGCTTTAGACAGTTGGGACGACGTTTTGATTCAGAATGACGGTCTTCCACCAGGCGATACTAAGAGTAGCTGTATCTCGTGCGGTATTGATATTAAACAGGGGGTAAGCAGAGCTTTTCACCCCTTGCTTTAATAACATGCATACATCGTATCATGCGTAGATAGTCTTAGCTTTTTTCAATTCTTGACATGATACGTCTCAAGTATTTGATTCGCTTGATCGTGCCACGTCTTACTCACGCGTCACCGACTTCTTCTACCACTTTGCGTTATGTAACACTTTTTTTCAATGTTTTGTGGGTTTAAGTTAATGTTATTTCATCGCTTTGTGCCATAAAAACGAAAACAATAAAATTTGAAGGAATCCAGATTAAAAATATTTTTAAGACCGAATAACGGCAAAATATTGCTCCTTAGTTCCTATTTTATCCGTCTGCAAAGATCTCATTGTCAGTCTGTAAGAAAGATTTTTTCAACGACCAACCTTTATTGTCAAAATCCGTCATTTATAAAAAAAAAAACAGTTAAATGTTAATCAAATAATGACAATAACCCAATGGAAACACAATGTTGCCTACTCAAAAAATTAAATTAGCAAATAATTCGCACTACTCAAATGTCAAAATATTACCATGCAATACTATGAAGCTTTTGTGAATAGGTTCCCATTGTGAATTCAGAGGTGTGAAGCTCTTTCTTTTGTACGTATTTGTAGGAATCAAGTTTTTAATTTTTATCATTTCGAATTTGTCTACCTGGTAGAACAGCAGAGGTTGGCAATTCTGGAACCACTAACTATGATTATTTTTTAAAATTCTGAAACAATTGCTTTAAGAAACCATTTAAGCACCATCCTAGAAATAAATCGATAATTGGCGTTCCCAAAAAATGGGGGTATACATAAAATACTCGTACACCAATATTCTTTTTGCATTCGTTCATGTTCTATTATATTAAACTAGTTTGGTCTTAACACATACGTCGAAAGGGACATAGTGAGTGAATCGTGAAGTAGCATAGTCGGAATAAAATTTGAGACTTTTTTAAGTATGAGCGAAAATTACCAGTATAGCTTTAGGAGACGTTAGCGCCCCACACGGCGATCTGAACGAATCATGTACAGAAGACGGCTTAGCGTATTAATATACTACCAGATTGTAAAACTTACACTTTATTACATTTATATACTTGCGTTGTACATACTAACTTTTTTTTAAATTCTGGCTTTTATGTTATATTCTTCCCACTTAATTTACTCTTTAATATAACTAAAATATATTATATTATGTAAAAGCCTTCAAGGCGTTGATAAAAAAAATGTTAAAATAGAATAATCATTTGTTTGTAGGTAGGTGAAGTCTAAATCTTATAAACAACAAAAATAAATAGGTGTGTTGAAGAAATGAATGTTCGCCTCAAGGCATATAAGAGGAGCATAGGGTCTAGTTTGCTATATCAGGCCTAGGGGTATTCTACCCGAGGTGTTTTAATGAATTGTGATGAACATGTTACTATAATCTAAAAAAAGTACAATGAATATCTTGGAAAGTTACCAATTTATCTAATTAAAAAACAAAATCTGATCCTTTCAGCTAATGTTATTGCTGAAAAACGATTTTGAAAGTTTTGTGTTATGTTTTTAAATGTGAATGGTAAGCATGAGTTTTAATTTTCCAACCGCCTCGGCGTATCTTACAATGTATTTTATAAAAATAAAATAAATAAATATTTCTTTAAATTCGATTATTTGTATTATGAAATTGAACAAACGTTGAATTTTTCTTTATTAGAATAGCGTAGAAAAGAGTTTGGATAAAATTTGCATTTTCAAAATTATTCATTGTATAATTGACATACCTACTTTGTTGCGATTCATCTAGCTCAAAATTCATTGTCGTAGACTGAGAAAACAATTGAATTGCTGTTCCTCAATCATCACTCTACTATTTATGGGTATCATTCTTCACTGTCCAGAATGTCGAGACTTGTTAACTCAAGCCTTGGTATTGAAATTTTTGGTACCAGTCTAAATGATTTTTGTCATTCTTTACGACTCTATCAAAACTTTGACTTGACCTTGGTTTTGACTTGAATGTTCTTTATTTTGTTTATTTTGTCGTTGCTTCATTATAATATTATGTATGTGCTGTTCTATCTCTGTTGATCTTTTTTTTCCAATTTCGTGTTTTTCATTTTTCTGTAATTTGACAATAGTCAGTTAGTTTATAAATAAATTGACATCCCCTCATAACAAGTTGTTGATACATCCAGGTACTCTCAAACTCGGGGTTGATTCTACCCATCTTCTCTAATAATTTAGACTACGAATAGTTGGGCAGATTAACAAATCAAAAATGGAACAAAACAGGGTCCCGGCTTTGACAGGGTAATCCCCAGCGGAGCCGATGACAGGATCACAATTTTTTTGATGAGCGGGAACATCATTTCCAAAAAATCCATCAGCGCAAGCGTGATCTCATTACAGATTAGAAACAGCGTGTTTGCAAGGAATGTGACACTTTTGATTTACTTTTTACTTAACCTTAGGTAAATAATAATAATGCTTGTGAAAAAAAAATATTCGGAGAAAGATAAATATTTTTACCCAACCTAAACAAATTTACGATAAATCCCTTTCTTCGGGTTTTATGCAGTGAACCGCGAGAGAGAGAGACAAGACATGTTGTCACACAAGATCGCACTTCTTTTCGGTATGTAAGCATGTTTTCCGTCTCCCGCGTTTCCGGTGACTCCGCCCACTACATTTTGTTATGCGACATAACAGGACATAGCTCAATAGTTTTTGAGATTATAAATATACAGCGCCCTTGAGGTGATTTTTTACAAAAACGGCGCTATACAAATTATTCAAATATTTTTATAATATTTTTGTTGATAACAATACTGTGAAAAGTGGTTATACAAATTGAAAAAAATATTTTGTCGACATGAATGGATGTAAAAAGGTGTGTCCATGAAAACCCTAGCCACGCCCGAGTCAGTAAAAAAATTGCAATCTTAACTACACTGTTTCACAAAGTTATCTCCTGCTATATTATTTCTCTAAGGTAAAGATCTTACTTATAATACTGTAATGATGTGATTCTCATAAAAATATATATTAAATATTAACTATGTATAAAGTCCTTAAATATATATATATTTATATATCCTGTCTGGAATTTTTACATCATCTCAACTGTTTTCAGCTCGCGAAATCATATTTTTGTCGAGATTTTTGAGGATTATGTTATTCTAGTTGTTATCTGTGAATAATCATGGGATGTAACTTGACTTGCCAAGAAAAAAAAAATTTTAAAATTTTGTTAAACATTTACATTTAAAAAACCTTAGAAAACACTGAATCAAAAATACAACATTACACCGTTGAATACATTCCACGGTTGAGCGGTTAAGATCCTTGTGCTCAAATCCAGAGGTAGCGTTATTATTTGTTTCAACCTCACCCTTTTCAAATATAGAAAAATGTCTGCTAGAACACATTTTAGGTGGGTACTGTATTAGTTAGGTAGAGATTTGAAAATATTATTTTTTAAATTTGTCGATTTTAGTTTAAGTTTCAAATTTTAAAATTTACTCTCGTATCATTATCGTTGAAACACATCCAAAACACCCTGTAGGTAATATGTAACAGAATACCATTTAACAACAAAATATAATCCATCTTCCTATCTACTCAGTTTAAAATTAAAAACATACTACTATAGACATCCCTCTCTTATCACCCCTCAAACAATACAACGGAGCGAGACAAAACGCTGTCTGAAGCTGACTACCGTTGTACCGGTTACCCCAGCACGACATTTCAATGAGATTAACTAAAATTCAAATTAGGAAATGATTTTATATCTCTTACTCAGTGCTCTAATCATAAAGTAATTCAAACTTGTGGGTTTTTTTGTATGCGGGGCATGGAAGCTAGTTATGGAAGCGGTGTGGAATTAGTTTTTAAGTGTGTGTTGACTCTAATCCCTGTCAGTAAAAAGGGATTATTTTCAAAATCGTTGACAATAAGTTTGTCACGTTTATTGAAAGACCCCCAAGTATTATATTATTTGGGTCTCGGTGACGTCACGGGTGCCCTTTTAAATGTCGGATATTAAAATGTTTCCAGGAGTTATACAACTGCGACGAAATATTTTCACTATTGCGTTTGATTGACTTTTTTCCCATGCTTTTTGTTTTAGAATTACTACAAAATGTCCGACTAGTTCTCTTAATTATTTGAGATAGTGATTTTTCTAGGTTTTTTGTATATGGCTTAACAGACATTTCACTTGACGGCCTGCATGGTCGAGTGGTAAGACGCTCGACTACCAATCAAGAGATCGCGGGTTCAAAATAAAATTAATGTGTGTTTTAACACATTTAATTCATATACAATGATATATAGTATATTTGCGGCATGTTCCAGAGTGGGTAGATACTCTAAGTATCGCCCTGAAAATTGAAATGGCTTAAGCCGTGTTTGGTAAACAGACATGTATAACCAGGCACTTCCCAACCTTCTTCTCCCTCATCTCCTCCCCCCCCCCCACTACCTTCAACTTCACAACATACCCTATTTAGGGATGCCATAGTCTCACTGGCTCTAGACGGTTAGGAGCAGTTGGGACTCGGGTGTGATATTTACTGTAAAAATAAATAAATTATAAAATAACTAGTGACTTACAACTCATATATTTACATTAACAAATATATGTAATGGTTGTTGCTGAAATGTTGTTGCCCGTGCTGAAATATTCCCCGAAAAGGAATATCATAGCTGGCTCAGTGTAGTTGTACTCAGTAAAGAAATGTACGCTCTCCTTGCAAAGATTAAAAAAATAAATTAATATGGCCACATTTTTAATGAAAATTGAAGTCAGAAAGTATTCTAGATTGACTAACGCGAATGGCGTCTCCGGGTATTGAACACGTTCATTCGGCGAGGAAATGCGATCGCACGCCTCGACGACCGGCAGAAAACGAACGCGGAAGAAGCGATGCGGACGGTTCGCGAAACGCAAATGGCAACACTACACTAAACAACTAAACGCCAACTCAGGCAGAAGATCGCGTGACAGAATGCCATTAGGCACTCATCCACCGGCCGAGGTCGATGATGATGATGTGTTCGCGGGTTGGAGATCTCTTTCGACGGCAACAAAGTTACAATCAGAAGTTTTGAGTGAGTTTTTTTACTGTAATGTAGGTAAATCTGTTGCTGAGAATTTATTTTTTTGTTTTCTTTCAGACCCGTTTTTGCTGTGAAGTTTTTGCCGGGGTATGTTTTCCGGCAGGTTATTCCGTCTCATATATGTATATAATATTTAATAAAAATACATATATAAATTACCAGTAAAAGCAGACAACCGGAAAACACAACTTAACAGTCAAAAGTCCTGGCGAGTATTTCAACACCATTCGAATGTAATCAACCTTGTCAATAACAGACATAAATTTAGGGGAGGAAACTTCAAAATAGATCAAAAATTTTTTGATTTTTTCATACTCAAACGTACGTGTTTTATTGAATTGCGGAAAAATACAATCTTTCTTAGGTTTGTTTGACAAGCGATTTTTTTTAAATATGAATACCGCACAAGAGTCTCAACTGCTCTCAACCGTCTAGAGCCAGTGAGATTATGGCATTCCCAAAATAGGCTATGTTGTGAGGCTGAAGGTACTGGAGAGGGGAAGAAGATTGAGAAGAGGAAGATTGGGAAGTACCTGCCTATTCAGATCTGATCACCAAACACGGCTAAAGCCATTTCAAGCAACGTTTCAATTCTGAATGGTGGTCTTTCACCAGGGCGATACTTAAAATATCTACCACTCAGGAACGTGCCGCAAATATAGTTTTTATTATTTTTCTAGGAATT